>CM042143.1:116350474-116372974 GCA_023376005.1 Doryteuthis pealeii | reverse complement strand
ATTTTTTATTTGGGCATTTTTATTCTCCTATCTTTCTACTAAATGGTGTTTTCTATCATTAAAAAGAGATTCCGGTTTTTATTAGATAAATTCTTAAACTTATCAGACAAAGAAATTTACATGGTTTGCAACAAATATCAGGGTGGAGGTATGTATTTTTAGAATACCCGAAATGTGTGAGAATTTTACACCCAGCTTCTACTGTTCAACGTACGTAATGTTTTGGTCCTCTAGTTTAAATAACCATCGTATTTTTTATTATATAACATATTTGCCGTTTATCTTCACGGAGATGTGAGCCCATACAAAGATGCATGCGTCCGTATCAGTAGAGTTTGTAAATATACATGACCCCGCTTGTGTCATACTTGACAGAGGAAATGCGCGGATGAGTAAGCCGAGACTGTAAAATAAATATAAAATCTTAAAAAAACTATCCATTTTACGGACCTACTTTTTTTTAATAAAATATCTAATTCTCTTCCGTTGGACCCATAACAACTTATATATATATATATATATATATTATGGAAAAGGTGACTTGACGGTTAATATGGTCACAATGGTTAGTTAATGTAAAATTCAGAAAGTTAAGACAGCGATATAACAAATAAAAAGTGCTTAATACGTTAGTAGAGCAAATTTATTATAATACAGGTACAAGTAATTACCTACTCGAGTTTTACTTGAAGGATCTTCAGGGTTCAATCTACTGGATTAATCAAGATATTGATTAATTACAGTCGATTACACGTGTAATCGACTGCAGTTAATCAATATCTTGATTAATCCAGTGGATTTAACCCTGAAGATCCTTATGGTGAAACTCGAGTAGGTTATCACTTGTATCTGTATTACAATATATATATATATATATTAAATCAAGAAAACGCTGAAATACTAGCAGTACAACAGGGTAGAATTAAATTGTTTTCCTTTTACCACGTGTTTATTCACAAGGGAAAGGTATGAATCCACCTCTGCTTCTCCCACCCTTGAGGTATATAGTAGGAATAACTCAGTTATTTAGCCTTGGTAGGGGAACCTGTCTAGGAGAAGAACATTTTTGAATTCAAGCCAGCTGTACACCGCCTAACAAATTGATATGGTTTCTCATCTTGCAACTGTCGTTGGGGTTGGGTTAACACGCACTGATCATATTGCAATCCCATTGATTATTGTGCGGTTGCGTGAGAGACCATCAAATCTTGGTGCAACACCAAAGAGGAACAGACGGTAACGGCACCATTCACCAAATTAAAACAAGAACACCGTTTAAGCTGGTAGGAAATTCTGAAGTCATCTGGAGGCCATATTTAAAGCCAGTGGTCATCTTTTAGAATACATTAAATCTATAGTATTGTTATAGGTGATATAACCTATCTATTAATAATGGAGATTCGCTTTCGGTTTTTGTCTGTAACAAAAAGTACGTCACTGCTTACGTCACACTGCCTAAAATCGTCATAAATAGAATACACTCAAAATTTGAGCATGCAATGTTAGACAGTCCTCGTTGGTTTTTTAAACAAGTTTTAATAAATACATACCTGGTATTATCTTCTATATATAGTTTTTATTTTTATTTTAATATATATTTAAAGTTATCAGAACTAAGTTTCCATTTCAATTTTTCTATTTTTTACTCCGTTAATAAATTTATTTCATTTTTTTTACTCCTTTAATAAATTTGATGATTTTACTTTACTTATATTGTCTGTATTGTCGGACGTAACTTCACTTTCCTTCTGTAAATTCTACTTTCTTTGTTCAATACAATTGTATCCACTTTCACCAGTCGTTTATCTTCATTTGTGACTCTTAATAACCCCGCAACAATTATTTCCAGACATTTAATGTAATTTTAGTAAATATATCAGATGATCATATCAAAGTTATTTCCATTTTTGCGAAATTTTGACGACAATTTACCCATCGCACTATTTGCTGATTGAAATCCAGAAAAAATAAATATCCAAATTTAAATGCTCAGAGATTCACAGCTTAAAAAAAGTGAAAAAGAAGCAATTAAAGCCAATGGTCATCTCTTACGAGGCATGTCAGAAAAGTTCCAGTATACCATAGAACTTCAATGTGAGCGGCATCGTCCATAGTGAGTTCATGTCATAGGGCCTGACGATCAACTAGCATGTCTACGAAGAGATACTGCGGCGTTTGCTTCGTTCAGTGCGCGAGAAGTGGCAGGACAACCCATGTGTGCTTCACCATGACAATGCACATGCCCACATCGCCTTGGGTATCCGAGAGTTCCTGGCCCAGAAGAACATCACAGTGCTGGAGCAACCTCCCTACTCGCCCAACCTGGCTCCATGTGATTTTTCCCTCGTTCCCAAACTCAAAGGGGTCATCACGGGAACCCGTTTTGAGGATATGCATAAAATAGCCGTGGAGACATAGCTACGGAGGACTTATACTGAGAGACATCCATTTGCAATCATTGGCGAAAGGCTTGCAATATTGATGAGCACCAAGGAACAACCAAAGAATTCTTTACCAAGAATGTCCGCTGGACAAGCACTCTTTCTTGAAGCCTAAAAGATGGCCCATAAAATCGTAACAATGGAATAAATTTAATTTATAGTATTTCCAGATATTTTCATTTAATTTTGATGAATATATCTGATAACGTGAGATATCAAAGTTATTTCCATTTTTGTGAAATTTTGATGACAATTTATCCATCGCACTATTTGATGATTAAAATCCAGAAAGAATAAATATCCAAATTTCAATGCTCCGAGATTCACAGCTTAACAAAGAATAATACCATTTTATTCTGAAGATTTGTTAGCTAAGGTAAAAAGAAACATTGTAAAAGAATCAGTGAAGATAAACAACAAACGTTTTTGTGATTTCTAAATATATTGGAGACACTAACCTTGGGATTAATCTCGCACAGTGGGCTGGAGCATGGAAATTGCCAAAATTAGACCCCCATCAACCATTTATGGGTCTTAGGTTTTGTGAAACTAGAATAAAATTTCCAGTTCAACAACAAAAAAATCAAATTAAAAGCTCAATTCCATGAAAAATGACGAGCTTTTGAAGATTGTCGATACATCGTTTTCAAGGTTACCTTATCTTAGCCTATTCCATAAATGTTGCATTTTACCCATATACCAATTAAGAGCTATAAAATGACAAAACTGTGCCCAATTATCCAAATTTCTTCTCAGCAACCCAAAATAAAATCTTAATTTACTGAATTTAATCATTTATTAGACTTCAGACCCTTCAAGTGCAAACAAAATTAAGATTTTCGGTCAAAAGTTTTGCTGATTTATGAAAATTTAACCAAAAATTCAACGTTTTTTTTCAGCGAAAATTCGACGGAAAACCGTGAAAATTTCAAAATGCGACTAGCCAGATTTGCTCCAGAGTATATTTTCTGAAAATATAGGTCTCAATTCCTTAGAAAATCCAAAACTTATTAAATCTGACTTGTGGCAATTAGAAAAAAATGAATTTTACACAAAAGTCATAATTTCAAAAACAAACACGATTCGTAATCCCGGCGAGATCTATATATTAACATATTCTCACATATTTCGAGTTTCGTTCAAGTTTTGAGGCTGAAAATTCACACAGAAATCCAAAAATGTCACCAGAATTGATCTAAAACAATGTTATAAGGCTGCCGACTTGTACCTGGGCCACAAAAATTGAAATCTTTAGAAAATTATTTTTGCATAGAAATTGGCTTAGCAATACGCTTCCAGCGAGCCCTCAACCAATATCAGGGGATTATCTAAAGGGAAGATATGTCCGAAAACGTCTTTTTGGCGCGATTTTAGCCCAAAACCCAAATATGGCAATTTGGGCCCAGATCCACCAAAATACGAAGATTTTGAAAAAAAATTAATTCACTGACATTGGCTTAGTAATAGGCTTCCAACGAAATCAGGGGATTATTTTAACCCTAGATATTATACTATTTCCAATATTTCCCACTCTGGGCCCACTCTGCCTCGTATTTTCAGAACGTATCTTCTCACAAGAAGAAAATATTATCAAAATATCAGATGCAACCAATTACAGCGCTTTGGAAACCTTGCTTATTTAGATATCCTTCGAATATCTCTCAAACCAAATTGCTTGAACACTATACACTAAATATTTTAGATCTAAACTCAGTTAATAAAACAAACTTGTCAGACAATGAAATTATTGATTGACCCCTTGAACTTGACTTATATGAATCATTTACAACGCTGCGTCAAATTATCTTTAAATCAACTTTTTTAGATCTACACCTGTTTGGTTTTTTCACGAGGAACAATCAACCACCTAATACAATAATTTAGTGGGGAAAATCCGTAGCAGCGAATACAGAAAAAGAAAAAAAAAGGAAAAAAGGAATTGAAATAACGCCAAAGACAACTAGGTAACGCTGAATGATTCCGCCAAAAATTCGCTGTAATGACTGAAGCCGTGAGATAAATGTTTAAAAAATATACACAGTAGAAAAACATTGTCAGTTTAAACTGGTGTGTATTGTAGTGCGAAGTTTAAATGGGCAGAACGGAATAATCATGAAAACATATGTCTATGCAAGGAATCTGCTCTTATGGATACCAATCTTAAAGAAGTTTTACTTAAATTTTTTGGAGATTCAAAGACTGAAGGATTACATGCAGTCTTATTCGATCCGATGAGTAGTCTCGTCGTTCCAGATTTGTAAAAAACAGATTTTACTATATGTATATATATGTTGGAAGATAAATGTAAAGAAAATGTTGTATGGATAAAAATCATTTACTGAAATGGTGACATGTGTTTCGACCAAGATTTTGCCCTTGTATAAATTGTAATCTATTTAGCATTATTTTAAATACAAAATAAAATATTAATACAGAAAGACTGCTTTTTTGTATACTTAAATTTTATGTTTCTCTATTATTACTGTTATCTTATTTCATTTAAAATAATACTAAATAGAATAAAATGTATACAAGGAAAAACTCTTGATCAAAACACGTGTCGGCATTTCAATAGATAATTTTTATCCATACAACATTTTCTTTCTATTTATTTTTCAACATAATTATTGGATACACTTTAACTTACATTATATATATATATATATATATATATATATATATATATATATATGGAGATAGAGAGAGAGAAATAGATGAATATATAGATATTCGCATTTTGCGTAACAGTTATCATAGAAAGAAATAGAATCGGTGACCCGATTTCATTACCTGAACGATTCTCTTTCGGTTTCAGTTCACTCTAATGCCGTTAAAAAAAGACATGTATCTTCCCCCCATTCAGCTATGATGAATTATCGTATATTATTTCGGCTTATACAATTCTCCAGATAAAAATGCTCATGAATCAGAAAATCAACCCCCAACACAAGCATAGAAAGAACTCAGCTCAGGCCCAGATGGAGGCTAGACAAGATAGAAGAGAAAGCAGTAAGCAACAAGTAGAAGTATACCAAGTAAGATTTACCATCTGTCTCTCTCTATCATACTCAAGATGACTCTCTCTCTCTCTCTCTCTCTCTCTCTCTCTCTCTCTCTCTCTCACATATCCGAGAATGTTAGAGGGGTATATACGGCTATACAACACTTTGTCGGAAATTTTTCTCTCATTTATTTGGGTATGGAAACGATATTCAACCAATTATTGTTCTTTAAAACTAGAAGGATTCATAACAACTTAACCTTTTGGTATAGCATTTATTCTAAATTTAACAATAATATATTTTTTTCAAACTCATTTTTTCTATTTAACCCATAGATGGGACCCTAACAGGTTTACGCTGCTCAGAGTAGACCTGGGAAAAACTGCAATGAAGAGGTACACCATAATCCCCAGAGCTCCAAAATTGGAACTTCACGATTAGATGCAGTTTAACGCCATACCCATGATAAACCAATGCTTTCTGTTGAGATTTTTTTAAATATATAAGGTGTGTGATAGATCTCCGCTCCTACTTATAGACTAGGCGAGATCTTGTGATCTATTCCTTGGCCAATCAATGGCAGTACTCTGAGGCTGATACAATACTTAACCGACCCTACTGGTCATTATTACTGCAATATTCATTGACGAAGGACATAGGATTAAATCACTGGACCTTTACCAATACGCAGGATAGGACTTATACGCTTACCAAAGGATCACCAAAGGATTCCATAACATTTCTTTAAGCCCTATTTCAACTGGCCAAGGATGGCCCTTAAAAACTTTACACCTTCTAGCATGTGATAAAAAGGGTCGGGGTTGCCATAAGGGTAATAGGATTGGGACAATCATATAGGTGCTAGGGCTTGACAAGACTAGCCAAATGATCGGGGGAGGCCTCTCTAACCGCCCGTCTAGCCAAAGTAAGGGCAAACGTGGAGTTGAATGTCATGGACTGTTCAGCCACTAGGAATGCGTCCTTAAGCCTCCCGGGTCACTACTCACAGCTAACAAGTGGCCCATTGGTGGGGGGTACCCCTCTGCATGGGTGCAGTCTGCGTATTCTCCAACCACAGCCGACAGAGCGGTGATTCTGTTGGTAATCGATTATAGTTAAAAGGGTTCGGTAGTTATCAGCTGAAGTCAGCAATTCTGCTGAGGGGTTAGTAATCCAAGCGTGTAAATGGGTATCTAGGAAGCGCGTGGTGTAATGGTGAAAGTCATGGGGAATGGACTCGTCGCCCCGAGTTCAAATCCTGGACGTGGTAATTGCATTTCACTTAGCGCTAATACTCTTGGGAAAGGTATGAATTTTACTCTCCCTCCAGCTATAGGTAAATAGTAGGGCAGACTGGACTCTTTAACCGTGGTCAGGCAACCTGTCTAGGAGAAGGAAAACTCTGAATTCAAACCTGTTAAACTCCGCTTAAGAAATTGACCTTGTGTTACATCCTGCTCGTGCGGAGGGGTTGGTGTGTATAATATATATATATATATATATATATATATATATATATATATATATGGGTATCTACATGTGGAAGAGGATTTCATCTATGTACCTACATGTTTATGTTTGTTGCAAGAAAATATTACAATATGATATCAGGAAGAAATCGTAAAAAAATATTGATAATATCAGAAGCAGTTATTACTAGTTGTAATCAGTTGTACTAGTTATTATAATTGTTGTAGAATACTTTATTTGCATTAAATTAGTTTTCATTTAAAAATAAAGCTTAATTATATACTATTTCTCTGATTATTACATCCTCAAAATTTATATTAGTGAAAAATAGAATATTGTTTCTTATGACCAATAGTTATGAAGGGGTCCACCAAGAAAAAAAAAGAAGTGAAAAGGGGGTCCATGGGTAAAAAAGGTTGAGAACCATTGATCTAAACAAACATATCTATTCGACCTGGCATGCCTTTAAATACTAGTTTCTGTTAGTTAATCTTTATTATAATGAAGATTGTCTGTTTGTCTGTCTGTAACCGAAACTAAATCACTATTCCAGTCATAATTCCCTTAGTTATTGACGTCACATTTACCATGAATTTATTTTTATTTAAACCTCAGTTATTGATAAAATTGTTATACCTTATTAATACTGTTGACCATATCTACCTACTAATAGCATGTAATTGTATTTATATACACAACAAAATAGCGGTTTACAATGTGAACGAGAAGGCTAATTTGCATATTGATATTACACATTTTATTTTAATAAATATATGCTTAGTATTATTGATTTCTAATTGTTTGGTTTTCTTTTGACGAATCTGAGCAAAAATCTCGGGGATAAATCTTAAAAGAAATCCATTAAAAAGGCGAAAGAACTGTAATTTTATTAAATACTTCATAATCTAACTAAATAGATAAATTATGAAAAATGAAAGACGGGAGTGAAAGAAAATGATAGAAGAGTTAAATCTAAAGCTGTTCTATTTTTCGATTATACCCCCTCAGTTTATCATTTTGTAAATAGTTTATAATTTGATACAATATTTTATAACATCAAAACCTAAATACGTGCACCCGAAGGTTGCATATATTTGCTAGTCCTAATAATATATAATTTGTTTAAGATTTATTTTAAAGAAACAAACAAACAGAATTCCTATTGATTACGAACCAGAACGATTCTGTGTGAACAAACTTTGTTAAAGCTAAAAATAGATAGACATAAAAATATTCCATGTAGTCAACACGGAAGCTGTCAATCATAAAATACCGAATGCAGTCAAGTAAGAAGAGAAGAAGCACAACATAGACATGACTGGGAAGGAAAGATGATACACTGGAATTCATGCAAATTACTGGTATTTGGCGAAACATGCATGTCTGAATAAGTCAAAACAATAAATATCTTTTTTTAGTTCTTTGGAATTCAAACGGATCATCCAATCCAACGCAAAATATAATTATAGTCCTTCTAAGATAGTTGAACATTTTTCAAATGTCACTGTTGGGGCACCGTACCAATATTTATATTCAAAGAACATGAAAAACTGAGAAAATCTTGCGAGAGAACATAACAGTGGTTAAACTGGAAGGTAATAATTGTACCCGTCATTATTGGCGTGCTTGGAACAGTACCTTAAAACAAAAAAGTTGGGTAAATTGGAATTGTGAAGAAGTATTGAGCCAACTCAGGTGATATTATAAGAAAAATTCGAAAGAGTTTTGAATAATTGAGGAGACTTACCATTGTTACGTTTTTAACAGAGATTGAACTGTTTTCTGTTGTCGCAAGTTTGATCCCTGTCGGGGGGGGGGGAGATCACTGCATACAATGCTGATGAGACCTAATACAGGTCGAAACAGCTGTGCAGTGTTCCGCATGTCACACGCTATATTCACCGGATCTGCTTGTCGTGATTATTTAATTATAATGAATTCCTCTCTATGTTTATATATCTCAGTATTTGGTACAAACTGCAGTTTGTCTCATCAGTTGGAGATTTTGGAATGTATCCCCATGTAGATAAGGAATACCGGTTAGGGTTAACATTTGCCTTAGCGTAAGAAATAGAAGAAGAATATATTCTATTGAATGATTAAAATAAAGATGTTTGTGATTTTTTTATCCTTTTTTTAAATTTCTTTTCAAATAAGCATTTTTCTTGGATCTTTGATAAAGAGTCCTTCGATAATGAATCCTTTGGTTCCTCTGGTAACGAGTTCTTAGTTCTTGGTAAAGAGTCCTACCACAATCCTATGTCCATCATCAGCGAGCGCCGTTGTAAATATGACCAATATGGGGTGGGGTGGGGTAAATATTCTATCAGTCACGCAGTATTGCTAGTGATTGGCTACAGGAGTCAATCACGTAACCTTGGCCAGTCTATAAATCTATGTGGGGAATTAGCACACACACCTTATAATACAAAATATTCCAACAATCATTCAAGTGGTTCTCAAATTATAAAAAGCTATTAGTTACAACTGGTGTGCAAACTTAATAATAAACATTGATATGGATATAATTATTTATGGTTGATACACACACGCGCATACTCTCTCACTCTATATATAAAATCCCCTTCGCATTCTATAGGTGACGAGAGCCGAGCGATTAAGCTATCCCACTTATGGTGAATCGACCGGGTTTCTATCCCGGTGGTAGGTAGCTTACAAATATCTAGCCACACTGAAGAGACTTAATAAATCAAAACACGGTGTCTGTGGATGACTATATGCTCCCCATCCCTCTGGTAAGAAAATGCATAAATAATATTCTTAGTTGTTGATTCAAAATGTGTATTAGTGTGCGATAACCATAAAACTATTAACCACACATCCTTACTTGTTAGTTACGAATTACGACAAACAATTATATTCTTCATCTTTACATTCATCGTTTAAACTACTAGCAAAAATATACACCCTCTGGGTACAAATATTTAAGTTTTGTTATAATTGAATTTTATATTGAATTAGAAATATTAATGAAATGAAATAAGAACACAATATAGATTACTTTTATTTTTACTCTATTCTAATTTATTTCAATAGAAAATTGTACATAAGATTGCGTTTGATACGTTTGAGTATAAAAGAATACTATTAGAAATCAATAACACCAATTAAACATGATTTTGTTATGATTGGTATGTAAATTATTCACAACATATATATATATATATATTATATATATATATATATATATATATATATATATATATATATATATATATATACACACACACACAAACATTTATTTCTTAATGATATACAATAGGCATGCAGGATTTTAAGCACATTAATAATATGGGCTGTTCTGAGTCAAATCTATCTCAGCTAGACCTTTATAGACATTGTTAATGAGATGCTAATTAAGATAAATAATGATTATTTAATAACAATTGATAATATAACGTAAATAACAAAGGGAATTATGATGTTGGTGGTGAGGTAGTTTCAGTTACAGACAGACACATAATCTCTATTATAATAGAATGAACTATATTAATGGCCGTGTTTATCTTAAAGTTATTCTATATTAATTGCCGATTCGTTACTTCCTTGTTGGTGTGGCATGTCTTCATGTTTTTTTTCTTCCAGATATCTTTGAAGCGTTGTTGTGGTCTTCCTACCGATTGAGGGGACCTTCTATCAATACGGACTACATAAAGGGACTTCAATGCAGAACGAAAGTAACCGTAACAGTGCTGATAAATTTAGCGTTTACTCGTTTTTATTCCCTTCAAGAAATACAATTCTTTTCATCTTTGGTTTTTGTAGAGTGGCTTTGTTGGAGGGGTGTAAAAAAAAAACTCATCCCGAACTTTCAGTGTCTCTTCTTAATTTGAGCATGACGTCCAAAGCTGGATGATACGCACCCAAAATCCATAAGCATCTTGCAACCCCACAAAAAGATGCTTCTTGTCTAGTTTCTTTTTTTGGATTTTACGGCCTGTCTACCCTAGATGGGTTATTTTATGCCGAAGTAATTTGTTCTATTTATTCTTGATGGGTTTTTTTTTAACTCAATTTTTTTTAAAAACACATTTTTATTAACACACAGACTGGATTATAATAGGTACAACCAATCCGGAAGAGAATGGGCATAATGGCAATGAATGGTTACTCCACACTCCCCAGAGCAACAAAACTGAAACTTCAGCATTAGATGCAGTTTAACGTCATACCAAGGACAACAACCCCTTCTAGCGCATATATAAAAAAAATGAAGTGGATTTTCCATAAGGGCAATAGGGCCGGGACTATCATATAGGTGCTAGAGCTTGACGTGACCAGCTAATTGATCGGAGGAGGCCTCTCCAACAGCCCGTCTAAGCTAAGTAAGGGCCAAAGTGGGGTATTACAAGTCATGGACTGCTCAGCCAATAGGATTCCGTTCTTAAGCATCACGGTTTGATACCCGCGACCAACAGGTGACCCCATTAGGGGAGGGAGTCTTACCCCTCTTCAGAGGTGCATTCGGTGTATTTTTCTGTCCCAGTTGACAAGGCAGAAATGATGCTTAAGCGTAATAGATGGTTATGCAATAAATATTTATGTTTGACAGAGAAGGGGAAAAATATGTAGACAATATCATGTAACAATTATTCTAAGTAAATAACACACAAGCCACATACTGTGCCGTATGCATTTGTTTGTGTCGAAGCGGGATCAATTTCATCTATCTGCTTCTCTCTTTTAAACCGTTTGAGTTCAACACGAGGTTAGAGAACGGATTTCTATTTGTTTCAAATTGACTGTATTCAACCGGATATTGCATAAGATAGGTGGCGTTCGAGTTCATGTTCCTTCTTGAGGATGTCATATTGTTACCGTTTAAAATAAGAATGGGTGAAAAGTGAATTTACTAAAATTGAATCGCTTAACGATACATTCCACATTCAAATAGATATGATCAATTATTCCGCCAGAAAAATAAAATAAAATACCGGATTAAGTATTTCTATTCTTTAATGAATAAACATTGTAATTCACTGTTAATTAAGGGTCAATTTGACCTTGTTTAGGACGAATAGTATAACTAAATATAAAATAAAAAACAACAGCACATGCCCACATATATATAAATTTACCAACCCCTCCGCACGAGTAGGATGTGACACAAGGTCAATTTTTTTAAGCGGAGTTCAACAGGTTTGAATTTAGAGTTTTCCTTCTCCTCGACCGCTTGCCTAACCAAGGTTAAAGAGCCCAGTCTGCCTTACTATTTATCCATAGCTGGAGGGAGAGTAGGATTCATACCTTTCCCAAGGATATTAGCGCTAAGTGAAATGCAATTACCACATCCAAGATTTGAACTCGGGGCGACGAGTCCATTTCCCATGACATTAACCATTACACCACGCGCTTCATGCCCTCATATATAGACGCACAATCCAACAATAAAATGTGCATGCAATCTGTACAATAGTTTACATCTTATTATAAGGAAGCTTGTGTGTTTTTCTGTCTGTAACCGAGACTATATAAATATTCAAGTAACAATTCCCTTAGTTATTTACATCACATTCCCCATGATTTTATTCTTATCTAAACCTAAATTATTAATGAAATTGTTTTACATTATTAATACTGTTGACAATATCTGCATACTAATAACATGCAATTGTATTTGAATATACAACAAAATCGCGGTTTATAGTGTGAACGGGAAGGCCAATTTACATAGTGACATTAAAAATTATATTTGAATAAAGATGAATTATTGATTTCTAAGTGCTTGGTTTTATCTTAATGAATATGAGCTAAAATCTCGGGGATAAATCTAAAAAAAAATCTATTAACAAGAAGAAATAACTAATTTTATTATTCACTTCCTACTTTAACTGAATAGTTAAATTATGAAAATTTAGTTACCCAGCACGCAGAGTCAGAGACTCTACTCCTGAGCCACCGGCACGTCGCACGTGAAATACGCCAAATTAACCTATCAATGATAAACACGTCACTACTATACAGAACTTAGTACAGTGAGCGTTAAGAGAATCGCAAATTAGGTCCTGCTCAGGAATAAGAATAATAGTATTTGATAATTTGCTTTTGAAGCATTGTTAAGTAAAGTACATTATTATTTATATTTTTGAAGGCAATTGCAATGCATATATTGTATAAAATTCGATAATTATTGAAAATAATCATGCCATGCAAACTTAAATAACGTGTGCGACGCGTGGAACACCGTACTGCTGTTTCAACCTTATTAGGTTTCAACAGCAGTGTATACTTACGATCTCCCTCCGTCAGATATCGAACCGGAGAACCCAGCACGCAGAGTCAGAGACTCTACCCCTGGGTCACCGGCACACCGCACGCGAAATAAACACGTCACTACTATACAAAGCTTAATACAGTGAGCGTTGAGAGAATCAGGATTATGTTCAATAATTGTCGAATTTTATACGATATACGCATTTTAATTGCCTTCAAAAATATAAATAATAATATACTTTACTTAACAATACTTCAAAAGCAAGTTATCAAATACTATTATATGTATATATATGATTTTGTTCTCTTGTTAGGATTTTTGCTGCCATAAGGTGCAAAAAAAGGGTCTTTGTTTTATGGTCTTTAAATTCGCAATAACCTCTGATTCGCATAAACGTTGTACGCTCTTACAATGTGCAGGTTTAAGTAACGATACTTCCGCACATTGTAAGAGCTTATGTCGTTTATGCAAATCAGTGGTCATTGCGAATACAAAAACCATACAACAAAGGCCCATTTTCCCACCTTATGCCAGCCATCGCAAAAATCGTAACTCAAGAGAACGAAATCAAAATAGACAAAGGATAACTGAGGCAAATATATATATATACACACAATATATATATATATATATATATATATATATATATATATATAGTGAAAGACACGGGGTGGTAAGAGAAAGAGAGAATTTAATTAAAATAAGACATGTTCATGAAATATTTTCTCGAGTTTGTCTTCTATGTCAGTTTTGGCACAGCTTTATGTTTACCAGCAAATATGGTACGATTCTGAAACAAGAATTTCTACAGATAAACTGGTTTCTTTTCCTGGTCAATGCTTCAGTAGATCGACTGTTGAAATGGAAAGTGTTACTTGGCAGGCTTCCATAGTTATAAAGACCGAACGGTTTCAAGTGACCTTCCAGACACAAAACTTCATTCAGTCACGTCTGTCTGCGAAAGTTACGAAATCATCCGAAGCGTGTTAAACTGCAATGGTTCAGTGATTCAGCGCTAAAGTCTCATCAAATTCTGAAGAAACTATCCTTACACAAAATTTTGTAATTGCCTATATATATATACATATATATACATATACATATATATATATATATATATATATATATATATATATATATATATATATAATAGAATGATTTGGTATGTACGTGTCGACTTATAGTTCAGAAACTAGATATTATTCAGATTTGAAATCTTGCATACACACTAATATCCCTCTAACTAAGAAACACTAAATTTGGTTATTGTTTTTTTTATTGATTAAGGGATTTAATTGAACAAAAATCTAACAATTTTCGGAAAACAAGGCATGGCTGCTGTTGCAGCTTCTGACATTATTAGCAGGAGTTGGCTGCTGGCTATATCAGCAGAGATTCAAAATGTCCACTACAATTATTACTGAAAGTTTGACCTTAAGAGTAAACATTGCTCTATTTCTACTAAAAAGCCAACATTATTTTCAGTGCAATGGTTTTGTAATTTAGTACGGACTGTTGATTTTTTT
This sequence comes from Doryteuthis pealeii, assembly GCA_023376005.1. NCBI lineage: Eukaryota > Metazoa > Mollusca > Cephalopoda > Myopsida > Loliginidae > Doryteuthis > Doryteuthis pealeii. The sequence continues at coordinate 116,358,300 of CM042143.1, read as the reverse complement.
TTGAGAACTAAAAAAAAAAAATCCATTTTTCAAACCAAGAGAGTCTTTTTAAATGTAAAAAAAAACGAAATTGTAATACGAAAAAAATTATATATACGAACAAACAAAATTTAAATGAAAATATTTTTTATCAATATTTTTTTAAGATTACTTTTATATTTCTTAGAATAAAATATAATTAGTTATATCCATTTTGAATCAATGAAACTCAAAACCTTTTTTTGAAAAAAAAAGCTATTCATTGAATAAAGAAACTTGCTAATGTTTAGTTATTAGCTTCATTGTTACTTTTGTTTTAGCGCACAAAAAAAGAAAGAAATTACAATATTACATTTTATTACTAACTCAACAAATGATTAAAAATTCAATTTAAAATTGTCTCATGTACAAAAAAGTTTTAGAAAAATTCATTCTAAACATTCACGATATAAATTACTTTAAAAAATATTATTCTCAATGTAAACAAAAATAAAATTCACTAATTCTTAGCGATTAAAAAAAGTAAATTGGTAAATACAGCTTTAAACTTGGTATTTTTGACACACCTTGTATGCTGAAAAAGATTTATGAATGGAACCTTTTTTCAAAATACAAGGTGTTTCAAAAGTACAAAAAGTCTCCATACTCATGGCACACCTGGTGTATATATATATATATATATATATATATTATATATATAATATATATATATATATTATTTATTTATTTATATAAGAAGGCAATTACAATGCGTATGAAAAATAAAATAATGTCCAGTGTCTAATCAATTTCGAAGAGACTCTGAAGATGAAGTTTCTTCGAAATTGATAAGACACTGGACATTTAATTTTTGTATACGCATTGTAACTGCCTTCTTAATATAAATAAAGAATAATATAACTTAACAATGCTTCAAGCAAATTATCAAATACTATTTTATATATATATATATATTATTTTATATTAAATCAATTTCTCGTCTCTTGTGTTCATTTAATTCGGAATTTCACCAAACGTCAGAAATTTGTATAATCAATTACCCTTAAGTTGTCAGTGAAATCAATTTCCGAAATGTATTGGCTTATTGATACAAAATGTTTACGCTTCTTCAAAATAAGGACATCCATCGCATCATGTGTATACTCAATTTTATGTGTATATTTACCAACCTCTCCACATGAATATGATATTCTTATATATACATTTTTTTCGTCCTACCTTGTGCAAACAAATCAGACCTAGGCACTCGCTTATTTTATTGGGTGAGTGTCTGGGGCCTGGTGTCACTTAATGGGGATTTAAAAAGAATTTTTTTCCCTAAACCCCCTCATGTATATACCCATATGTATTTACAATTTGACTTTTAGTCGTCTCCGGCTGTATAACCTTGATGAGCAACCGGACGAAAGGGTCCTTGTTTTTATCAAATAAAACAAAATGTTTTTCTCTTCTCCTTTTTTATTATTTTTATTCCCTTCGTATCCACCTATATAGGTGATCATAATGATTACCCTTAAAGTATTATTTAGATTTGCCTGTAACAAAAATTTATTTATATATATATATTATATATATATATATTATATATATATATGGGGGGGGTAGTTGTGTTTGTGTGAGAAAATATAATTATTAATATATTCAGTACTCAAGTGCATAGAGCAGGTAAATTTCACGAACAATGCATTTATTCAGAAGAACGTTGGGTGTATATGTAAACACACACAAAATGACAAGGAAGTGTAGATGATAATGGTGAGATAGGAGTAGATGTGTAAAATGTCAAACGATTTCCGCCAAAATTCGCGGTGACTTGTTTTGTAAACACTTTGAAGAATCTGCTGAAATACACTGAGATTCTGTGTGTGTGAGGCGGGTGGTCTAATGGTTAGTGTCGTAGGAAGTGGACTTGTCGATCCGAGTTCAATATTTGGATGAAACTGTTTGAATTTCACATGGCACTAATAATCTTGGGAAAGGTATGACTTCAATTCTTCTTCCAGCTATGGGCAAATAGCAGGGCATGCTGGGCTTTTTAACCATGGCTAAGTAAACAGTCTCAGAGAAGAATACTGAATTAAAACCTGTTAAACTCTGCTAATGAAATTGACCTTGTGTCACATCCTTCTCACCCGAAGGTGTTGGTGTGTGTGTGTATATATATATATATAATATATATTATATATATATATATATATATATATGTGTGGTGTGTGTGTGTGTGTGTGTGTTTATGCATTCGTGTTTAAAAGAATTAGCTATTGATTTTCTTACTTTATATTATAATCTCAGATCAGTTTTTACTTAAGTGTAATTTTAGTGTATCTGGAAAATAATCGATCAAATCCTGATTTTTTCCGAGGAGAAACAATAAAACAAATATATATATATATATATATATATAATTATATATATATATATCCGTCTATCCATATCTCGACTGGTAGATAAGTTATCGTTCAAATGACGCTGTTAAAATAAGTCAAATCGTTCGACCTTTTCTCTCGGAGATAATCAGAACCCAAAGGCAATGGACGTGACCTTGGATAGAAGAATAGAAAATTCGGAATTGCCTATCTCATGATGTCTGAACTATTTAGGTGTGCCTTTTCATGCCTGGGTGTGTGTGCGTAACTGCACGTAGACTCCGTTGTCTCATTTTACTTCATGTATGTTGTCTAACATTGTCTAACATTTATTTGTCTGGGAATGCTTTTTGTTCGTCTGTTCATTTCGATAACCCAGCAGCCAAAGGCCAAAATGAGGAAAGTGATTAGATTCATAAAAAAAAGATAGAACAAAGTCTATTTAAATTATTAAGCGAAGAAACTAAAAATAAAACATACAAGGTGTGTTAAAAATAAGTATCAAGATTTTTTGTACTTTTTGACACCTTAAATTCTGAAAAAAGCGAAAAAACAAAACAAAACAAAAAAAAACGATCTATTCATTAATCTTTTCAGAATACAAGGTGTGTCAAATTTAAAGCTGTACTTACCAAGATTGAAATGAACAGTAAATGGAACGTATTCATAATTATATATATATATATATATATATATATATATATATATGTAAACAACTTTTAGCTATTTCCAGCCGACAGTATATTTGGGAGAATATGTGCTTTTTAATTTTAGTCAGACCTAATTTTTGAAAGTTAATTCATTTATGTTTAATTAGGCGGGATTTAAACTACTTAAATGTGAGGCTTGATTTTTCTCGATTTGTTTAGCCTCACATTTAAGTAGTTTAAATCCCGCCTAATTAAACATAAATGAATTAACTTTCAAAAATTAGGTCTGACTAAAATTAAAAAGCACATATTCTCCCAAATATATATATATACTACCAATACCTACTACCTCCCACTACCAATTCCTATGCTACTGCCTGTTTTCTTTAAAAAGGAGACACCACGAAACATAGCATCAGTTTCCAACCTAAAGATGGCAGATTGACATGCCGAAAGCGCTCGTAGAGACACCTTTGGTGGATTACTACACCAGTTCCACCCTGACACCAAAAAGATGGCTAGACACCTTGAAAGGCTTGAACAGAAACTCGTACGACAGGAATCGTCACTCGAGTTCAACCAAACATATTTAAAAGAGAAAATGATGCCAAAATACAATTTATATATATATATATATATATATATATATATATATATATATATATATTCATATTGTATTTTAGGGGGTCTCCGTATGCTTCTCTCGGTATATATATTTTTATGTTTTTTTTTTAAAGTTGGGCGTTATTACGAAGCATCTAAAAATAAATGAATACTCAGTTATTATAAATATTTTACAGACGCTGCCGCTGTCAATAACGACAAAGACAAAAGATCCGTTGAACGAGCAATATTCATTTGAAAAAAGGTATCTAACGAACCCGAAAATTTATGATAACAAATTATAAAAAAAATAAGTGAATCCAATACTCCATAACATCGAGTTCATTCATTTATTTTTAGATAACGCCCAACTTTAAAAAAGACACACGCACACACACATATACATACACACACGCACACACACATATACATACACACATACACACACATATACATACGCACACACACACATATACATACGCACACACATATACATACACACATACACACACATATATATATATATACATTAAAATTAGTCTCTTAACATTAACACGCAAAGCATATTTATGTATTTACGATAACACATTCATTTTGATCTGGAGTCAAGGAGATTTTTTCAGAAAGCCCCACCCATCATGAAATAAACGGTTCAGCCATTTTAAAGCCATAAAAATACAGGAAACTTGTAGCCATATGAAATGTTCTCTTATTAATTCGATGTTTAGCGTTGGTTCCTCATTTCCTTTTACCCACCCCATTCCCCTAAGTAACACAACCCAACTAAAACAACAAAAACTATCCATAGAGATATAGGTTCTAAAATTCAGAAAAATAAGTACTATGATATTGCTCTATGTGTGAGGATGCTGTTATGAACTAACCCTGTTGCAGTTGAAATAAATTATTACATGAAGGAAATGTAAAGTCATTTTTCTTAAAGCGTTCGGCTAGAAACCACACGTTTCCTAGTTCGATACCGGCCATCGCCAACTCAGCCTATGAGTAGGACTAAGAAGCTGATGCTAGGTGTGGCGCTACACCTTAGACGCAAAAACAAACTCCTTGGCCTAGCGCTTGTGAAAAGGGGATAGACTACCTCACTGATTGGCTGATACCGACTTTAGGCTACCACAACTACTTTATATATATATATATATAGAGAGAGAGAGAGAGAGAGAGAGAGAGAGAGAGAGAGAGAGAGAGGGGGTGAGGGAGGAACGGAGGTAGACGGAAGAGTGAAAGAAGGGGAAGATTGGTATTCTTTTCACTCCGAGAAATCTTATTTGAGAATCCCACTTCCCCCAAATCACATACCCCACTATAAAAACCCAGACATACCTATAGATGTTCGAAAATTACCAAAAATCAGTTCTATGTCTTTGTTCTATGTCTGAAGATGCTATTACAAGCTAACCTTGTTGCAGTTGAAATAAGTTATAACATAAAGCAAATTTAAAGTCGTTTACTTCCTTATATATATGATGAGAAATGGAAAGAAAATGTTGTGTCGATAGAAATTATTACGTGTTTTGACCCCGAGTTTGTCCTTATATATATTGTATTCTATTAGTATTATTTTAAATACAAAATAATATAAAATCTATAAATAATGGAAATACACTTCTGGTTTTTGTCTGTGACAGAAATTACCTCACTGCTTACGTCACATTACCCCAAATCGTCATAACATAGAATAAATACACTCAAAATGTGAGCAGACAATCCTCATTGTTTTTTACAAGTTTAAATAAATAGATGCCTGGTGTTATATATTTATATATAGTTTTCTTTATTTTAATATATATTTAAAGTTATCGGAACTGTTTCCATTTCAAATTGCCTTTTTTTTAAATTAAATTCTTTTTTACTCCTTTAATAAATTTGACAATTTTACATACTTATGGTATAAACTCTATGACATTGAATTTTCATTTCCCAACCCCTCAGGCAATATCTTTCAAAAAATTATTTTCACATCACCCGGAGGACATCTTTTATTTTGCTAGTTTATTTAATATAGATTTCTGTAATTTTAATAACTGTGAGATGTCTGGAATTGTTTTTCTTGTAAGTCATCATAGTAATAATAAAATACGTAATTAAAGTGCATTTACTTATTAAACTAATTTACTAAGCTTGATAAGATAAACATGTATGTATTTATCTTGGTATTTAATTTATTCATTCATTAATGTATTAAACTCATGAGCTACTTTCTTTCTTTTTGTAGAGGTTATGTATGTAAATAACAATCGTTGGTTAAAAAAAAAATCAATATATCGGACTCGGAAAATATGTCTGATTTAACATGATTATTAAACTTACATTTTTTTTTTAAATAGATTAGATAAATCTTTAATCAAAAATATTTCATGTTAGGCAAAGATAGTAACTGAATTTTTTCTAGAAATTTAAAAATTATGGAATTTTATTCAAATGAACAAACACTGACTTCCTCCACGCTTTAAGTGAAAATTGTCTTCAGGCTTATATTTAAATAAAACAAACTGTTCTAGGCACTGTCAATTTGTTTGCTCATTTTCATTTTAAAAACGAATTAAAATGTAAATATAGTAAGTGTAAGTATAGTTTATAAGTATTTAGTTAGATAATTATTTAATCATATTTAACGTATAAATACGTTGCGTTTTGAATTTTAACGTTTATCCTTACCATTTATTAATTAAAAAGGGTTTAATCTATTATATCATTTAAGCAGTTAATAATAATAATAATAATAATAATAATAATAATAATAATAATAATAATAACTGGACCTTGCCAGAGAACTGAAAAAGTTATGGAAAGTGAAAGTGATACCAATTGTGGTTGGTGCACTTGGAACAGTCCCAAAAGGATTGGAAAAGGGTTTGGAAAGTTTGGAAATCAGAGGAAGGATTGAAATCATTCAGAACACTGCACTGCTGCAATCTGCCAGAATACTCAGAAGAGTCCTGGAGACCTGAGGAGACTTGCTGTCACTCAGACTCCAGTGAAAGACCATCAGCTAACACTGATGTGAAAACTCAAAAGGAGTAAATAATAATAATAATCAAAACGCATAAAATTCTCTGGGACTTTGAAATAGAAACGGATCACCTTATCCCAGCCAGAAGACCAGATCTAGTGTTGATTAACAAAAAAGAAAGAACTTGTCAACTGGTGGATTTTGCAGTGCCAGCAGATCACAGGGTGACGCTAAAGGAAAATGAAAAAAATGGACAAATATCTGGACCTTGCCAGAGAACTGAAAAAGTTATCGAATATGAAAGTCAAAGTGATACCAATTGTAGTTGGTGCACTTAGAACGGTCCCAAAACGATTGGAAAAGGGTTTGGAAAGTTTGGAAATCAGAGGAAGGATTGATACCATCCAGATAACTGCACTGCTGCAATCTGCCAGAATACCCTGAAGAGTCCAGGAGACCTGAGGAGACTTGCTGTCACTCAGACTCCAGTGAAAGACCATCAGTTAATGCTGATGTGAAAACTCAAAAGGAGTAAATAATAATAATAATAGACCGGCTATGAAAAACACTAGTGGAGTTGATAATGATAGTAATAATGATAATAATCTACTTCACTTCGTCTAATTTGGAGATGTTTATAGTTGTTTTGGACATTGAAAAATGTAAACTTTAATTATCAACGCATGCAAATTCTCTGTATTATTGCCGTTTTATTTTCAAATATAAAAACATCTTGCCCAGAAGAAGACCGCTTTTTTTGTATACTTAAATTTTATGTTTCTCTATTAGTATCATTTGATTCTATTTTGTATTTAAAATACTAATAGAAAGCAATGTATACAGGGATAAACCCTTAGTCGAAACACGTGTCGGCATTACAATAAATTATTTTTTATCTATACAACATTTTTCTTTCCATTTATTTTTCAACACTGTCGAATTCAATTCCATTTCTCTCTTTCTCATATATATATATATATATATATATATATATATATATAGGTACAAGTGATAACCTACTCGAGTTTCTCCATAAGTATCTTCAGGGTTAAATCCACTGAATTAATCAGTATCCCGATTAATTCAGTGGATTTAACCCTGAAGATCCTTATGGAGAAACTCGAGTAGGTTATCACTTGTACCTATACAGTAATAAACTTGCTCTTCTAACTTATTGAGCACTTTGTATTTGTTATATTGCTGAATTACCTTCCTGAATTTTGCACCATCTAACCATCAGGACCATATTCACCGGTA
>CM042143.1:116332974-116347974 GCA_023376005.1 Doryteuthis pealeii | reverse complement strand
CGCCACACCTACCATCAGCTCCTCGCTTTACTGCTCAGATCCCTGTGCTACTCATGCGTTGAGTTGGCGAGTGCCGGTATCGAACTCAGAACCATGTTTCTAATCGGACGCTCTACCGGCTGAGCTAAACCGGAAAAATTATTCGTATTCACTAGAAATACTTTATATCATAGATATCCAAATCTAAATCTACATTGTTCGCGATTCATTAAACTCTGGGCATAAAATAACCCTAGACGAGTTGACATGCCGTTAAAATCAATCAATAAATTTTAAATCAAATCAAATACGGCCAAATTGCAGTGAAAAGATCGGTTCCTGCTAGATTACCGAAGTTAAGCTGCGATGAGCCTGTTCAATACTTAGATTGGTGAACAATTAAGCAATAGCTAAACCGGCCCTAAAATCAAAATGATTCGGCATTAAATGACCCGAAACGTGTTGGTATGCCGTAAAACAAAACAAACAAATAGATATTTACATAAGCACAAAATTGAAAACTTTTAAGAAAAAATAGACTTCAAATTTTGTTAATATTTAGCGTAATGATTAGAAAATACAATCGGTCGCTTGAGTTCAATTTCCGAACGAGATTTTTTGCGTTTTACTTTGCTCTGGTGTGTGGGACAGTTTAGCTCAGTCGATAATGCGTTCGACTAGGAACCACAGGATTCCGGGTTCGATACCCGACCTCGCCAACTCAGTGTATGAGTAGCACAGGAATCTGTACGGTAAAGGGAGGAGCTAATGGTAGGTGTGTCGTCCGCCTCAGATGCCAAAACTATCACCTTGGTCTAGAGCTAGTGAAAAGGGGATAGACTCAATCGCTAAAACGACGACTTTACTTTTTACTTTACTTATTGCATATATTGTGTGCCAATATTTTTATGTAAGGTTGATGGGAGAAGATAAAAAAGGGGAGATACCAAAGGAGGCAGAACATCCAAATTATAAAAATTACAATGTCTATACATTGTTATTTTCGTGTAGAGAATGCAGCAGGATGTACAGTGGTAAAATGATATAGCAATACCATAATCTTTACATATCACTGCCGTCCCTCACAATCCTATAAACCCACCACCAGAACCTTCAAATCATGACTCAAACCCGTTGCAGATCCACAAAATTTGATGCGAATATCACATAGAAAGGACGTCCTTCCCGACGTATCAGATGGAACAGATGATAAAATTGTATGCTCATGCACCACCATATGTCTCTTAAGACCAGAAGCTGACTAACAGACTTTGTTACAGATTGCACAAGACACACTGTTTGTCCCTAGAGTTTGCATGAATTATCCCTGATGAGATTTCCTATGATTGACATATCCAACCTTAGAAAGCATAATTCGACCACATGTCGATATATATATATATATATATATATGTATATATATAGTTAAAAATTAATAAAATGAAGGAATGGATGAAATAAAAATGAATGAAATGAGGGGGATAAATGAAAGATCCTTTCCAAGGAACCCCTCTCAAAATTATTAAAACACTTTGAGTGTTGGGTCCCTGATAGAAAGTTTTTCTCATCTATTATTAGACCCCTTTGAAGCATCAGGTTAATATAATTATTCTATAAATTATTATATATATACTTATATTCGACATTTATTAAATAATACGTCAATAGATATAATGTTAATATATTGGGCGAGTTCTGCTGGGGAAAATTAGCAGAGACGTTCAGCATTTCCACTTCAATTCTAACGACTATGTAAAAACACAGGATGGTGTATACTTAATTACTCCATATATTTACCTGGGTTTTTGGAACTGTTTCCAGTGTCTCCTGCCATTGAACCGGTAAGATGTATAATATTAGCGAGAATCACAGGGGGACATCGTTCAGACATCTCCCACCTCGTCTAAAAGCGGCTGGGATGGGTCTATTGCCCACCGCCTGATGCGCCTCATAAGGGGATTGTCGACTGGATACACGCTTTTTTTTACACGGGCCACAACAGGAGCTTTGGACCGTTGAGAAATCTGATCGTTAAATGAACGGATCACTTACATCCACTTCGATCAATTCAAAATGATTTATATTCAAATATCTTCCAATTGGACACATAGCCTAGTGGATAAAGGAGTTAGGTTAAAACAGTTCTAAGTGACCGTTATCTCTAGACTGCAAGTTCAATCCTGGTCACGGGCAGCAGTAACATAGAATAATAATTAACACAGCTTAACACCTGTCGCCCAGCTATGGTTAACTTCTCATAGGCTGATTTGGCGAGGGCCAGTATCGAACCTGGAGCCTTCTGGTTCCTAGTCGGAGGCTCTACTGACCGAGATAAACCAGCTCGGTGTGACGCCTTAGGCATCGAGGAATCAACTCAGTCATGTTTCTTTTATATTAAGGAGCAGGTGCTGCCTGTTGGGATAGGCCCCTGGGATCACGTGATTTAAAACAAACTTACTAACCGGTCCAGAAGCCGAAGCTATTGGACACAGGACACGACTATACACGCGAGACACCGTTACACGATACACCAGACTTTTTGTTACTTTGATATCGTGACATGTACTTGTGCTACAGACCGGTTTAGCTCAGTCGGTAGAGAATTCGGCTCGAAACCACAAGGTTCCTAGTTCGATACCGACCCTCGCCAATTCGTGTATGAGTAGCACAGGGATATGTGCAGTAAAGTAAGGAGCTGGTGGTAGATGTGGCGCCCCACCTCAGAAGCAAAAAAGAAACTCCTTGGTCTAGCGCTATTGAAAAGGGGATATACTCCCTCGCTGATACCGACATTAAGCCACCCCGACGACTTTACTTACTTGTGCTAAACCATAAAACTGAACTTCACCTCGTGTACATAGAACGTATATCAAATGACATTAGTATATATATATATATATATATATATATATATATATATATATATATAAAGTCGTCGGAGTGGCCTAAAGTCGGTATCAGCTAATCAGCGAGGGATTCTGTCCCTTTTTCACTAGCACTAGACCAAGGAGATTGTTTTTGCGTCTGAGTTGGAGCGCCACACCTACCATCAGCTCCTTACTTCACCGCACATATTCCTGTGCTACTCATTCGCTGAGTTGGCGAGGGTCGGTATCGAACTAGGAACCTTGTGATTTCTAGCCGAACGCTCTACCGACTGAACCCCTCCGCACGAGCAGGATGCATCACAATGTCCATTTTTAAGCGGAGTTTAACAGGTTTGAATTTAGAATTTTCCTTCTCCTTGACTGGTTACCGAGCCCTGGTTAAAGAGCCCTGTCAGTACTGCTTGAAGTAGAATTGGATTCAGGGTTTTCCTTCTCCTTGACTGGTTACCTAGCCCTGGTTAAAGAGCCCAGTCAGTCCCGCTTGAAGTAGAATTGGATTCATAACTTTCCCAAGGGTTAGAGTGCCATGTGAAATGCAAACAACTTTGTCCAGGAATTGAACTCGCGTCGACGAGTCAATTTCCAACGACTCTAACCATTAGACCACGCGCCTCCATATATAATAGACATTAGTATATGTCAAGGTAACCTGAAGATAAAGTTGTCAGAAAAGTACAAATTATTAAGTAATCCGAACAAAATAATTTGATGAATGGATTTAAGAAAATGATATCGTGAATAAATACATAGACAATAAATCTGAAATGCAGGTGACAGTTGATTGGCACTGTGTTTAACAATTTGTCTTGAAAGAAAATATTGTGAAACATAATCAGAAGCTTTATTGAATCATAACAAAACAATTACCATAAATGTCAATTGTCACCGGTGATCGTGTTTGAATATCCACTACATACGTTTTTCCGCGTATTTTTTCCTTGTTAAAACATCCCTTTCTTTCTGCCTCTAATCTCTATATAATATAAGGATTCGATTTTTTGTATGGACGTAATATGAACACATATAAAAATAGCACATCATGGGGGAAGTTTTCTTAGATCAATATCGTTAAAAGGTTCTCAGACGATAAAGAGATGTCCAGTCTCATTTGAATATAATAATAATAATGATGGAATAGAGATGAGACTGTAAACCATATACTCTGCGAATGTAGCAAACGAGCACAACGAGAATACAAAACTAGACACGACTGGGTTGGGAAGGTGATCCACTGGGAATTATGCAAAAAATTTTATTTTGACCATACAACAAAATGGTATATGCATAAACCAGAATCTGTTCTTGAGAACGAAACGCATAAAATTCTCTAGGACTTTGAAATAAAAACGGATCACCTTAACCCAGCAAGAAGACCAGACCTAGTGTTGATAAACAAAAAAGAAAGAACTTGTCAACTAGTGGATTTTGCAGTGCCAGCAGATCACAGGGTGAAGCTAAAGGAAAATGAAAAAATGGACAAATATCTGGACCTTGCCACAGAACTGAAAAAGTTATGGAATATGAAAGTGATACCAATTGTAGTTGGTGCACTTGGAACGGTCCCAAAAGGATTGGAAAAGGGTTTGGAAAGTCTGGAAATCAGAGGAAGAATTGAAACCATTCAGAACACTGCACTGCTGCAATATGCCAGAATACTCAGAAGAGTCCTGGAGACCAGAGGAGACTTGCTGTCACTCAGATTCCAGTGAAAGACCATCAGCTAATGCTGATGTGAAATCTCAAAACGAGTAAATGATAATAATACAAACCTAGGCATGACTGTACTGTGAAGGTGATCCACTGGGAATTAAGCAAAAAAAAATAAATTGTTACTATAATGGGATATGCATATACCAGAATCTATTCTTGAGAATGAAACCCAGAAAATTTTCTGGGACTTAGAGATAAAGACGGATCAACTTATCCCACCCAGGAGATCAGACCTAGTATGTATTAACAAAGAAAACGTGTCATGTGTGTGTGTGTGTGTGTGTGTGTGTGTGTGTGTGTGCTTATTAAAATAATTCAAAGATTCATATTATTTAAAAATGCATGATGTTTTTTAAAAATTAATCCGTATACTTAATGACCTCTTTGAAAAAAAAAAATGAAAGTATTTATTTAGCAGAATCAGATGCTATAATCGTTATGCTAAAATTAAAATTACATTCACACATGATACCATTCCATTGGTATTCATAAGCATTTTACTGTTGAAATGTAAACAGTCATAAAAAAAATTCTCCAATGACAGCCATGATTAACATTTGTTTTTTTTACCAATGCTTATTATTCTATTCTTACATTCGTAATATATTTACGTATCTATCTTACACGCTCTGCGCAACGGTTATAGTCGTAGGACATAAAATATTTCATTTATATACAAATTTTAAGCATGGAAAGAAAAATGAGAAAAATCTCTGCATGTAATGGCCTTTAGTAGCGTTGTGTTTCAAAACAATCTGACGTAATTCCTGTTTGAAAAACAACGTATTTTCTAACAATGTATAGGGTTGTATTTGCTTAAATGTTGCTTATGTCATTAATCTCCCTTTACTTTTATTTGTGTAGTATTCCAAATCTTTCTCATAATTCTAATATATATATATATATATATATATATATATATATATATATATATAGATAGATAGATAGATAGAGAGAGAGAGAGAGAGAGGTAGAAAACACGGGATGTTGTACGAAATAGGTGTTTAATGTGGGTAATGATGTCGATGTTATAACGTTTCGGTCTGAAAGATCTTCTTCCGGACGTTGGATTTAGTTCTTGCTTCAACGGTGAACATTTTCATACTGGTGAATTAGGAGGTCGTGATTAGGGGAGGGATGGTCAATTGTTGGTCAATATATATATATATATATATATATATATTAGTTGGCCAAATTTATAAGTAAAGAATGCTCAATATCATTGATAGAGCATATATATATCACTAAGTTAGGGTAATAAAGACAAAGTCAACGGCGTTTGGTAGGGTTAGGGTTAAGTTTGAAATTCGCATAGGCGAGGAACTCACAGTTACCAAGCGTCATTATGTCTTCGCAATCCAAACTTTATATATATATATATATATATATATATATATATATATATATATATATATATATTTGTGTGTGCGAGTGTGTGTTTTCTCGGACATATATTCTGTGTGTACACATGAATGTTAACACAACGCATCGATTTATATTTCTTCTTTTAGTTATTGCATAACCGTGTAAAGATGAATACATTTGAAAAATGACATTTTCACTTTATATCAGTTGGCTGTAGAATAGAAAATGAGTTATCGATTTTTGACTTCGCTACATCAACATGCAAAGATCTGTTTTCTGTGTTCATCTGAGATGATAGTTTTTGATAAGACCAATAAAAATCATTTCTAGATGTTTTGAAATGTTTTATTTTGCAGACATAGCAACAGAGAATGTAGTAAAGATTCGTAGGGACAAGGAAAATAAATAGGAATCAAATTACAGACACAAATAGGTTCAGTCTGTTACAGTTAATAATACTGTTTGGTTTCGTATATTTAAACAAGTATACATACTAACAGGACCTGTGGATATACCACGGTATGAGAATATAATTAGTGCAACGTTTGATAAGTTTAGGGTAATACCATGTCAAATCACCCAGAAAAAAGTAAAATTGTCACCCACCCACTTCAATTTTTCTTAATTCTTTCCAGTTGTGGACTATGTTAATGTCAGACAATCCCCAAAATTTTAGCTTTCAATTCCAAAAATTGGCGGTGTTGTATCAATTTTTTCATCCAGTTCTCCCAGGTCCACCCTGATCCAGTCTGGTAGTACATGATAGAATCCTACTATGTGTTAAATAGAAGAAAATGTGTTTACAAAAATGTGTTTTAAATTTTTTTTACTAACCATCAAGAATGAATAAAGTAACGTCTTCGGCATAAAAGAACCCAGGGATTTACATGCCGTTAAATCTAACCAACCAATCTATCTTCCAGGCTCATTATTGCTTATCTTGAATGATCAGAGGTTAAATAAACACACAATTCTTATTATCATTATCTTCTATTGTCTTTCTATTTGGATTGAGCTCTCTAGTCTTCAGGGTTTTCTGGGTGTTGTTCTTGAGTCACATCCATTTTAATCATGAACTCAAAGACATATTTTATACCCAAGATCCAATGTTTCCTGTCCGACTGAATTAAACTGCCAAGATTTTCGCAAATATTCTGCTATCACGTGATATTCTCACCCAATGAGAATGCGAGGCTACATGTAAACAAGGGGTCAAAAGTCTGTTTATTTCCATGATTCTTCTAACGGATCACCCCGCCGATCTTAAAAATGCCATGGCCTAGATTATCGTATTCCCTCCCTCGATCTCCAATTCACCCAGTCTCTCTCTTCCAGTTTATTTAAGCTTGTGCGTTTTACATACTCTGGAAATGGTATCATTCCATTATAATTCATTTTCATGGCCCATAAATTTAACGTTTATTCCAATAATATCCAGGACTAAAAAAAACTTGGTGAGATTTTATTGATTTTTGATTAACTTAGAATAGAAGGCATATGCCATTTTTAAACTTAATAATCGAGAATTGTAAAATTGGGGAAAATATCAATATTGTTTTATGCGATGCTAATCGTCTATTATGGAAAAGGGAAATTGTAGGAAATAAGAAATATTACAGCTTTTTTACAAATAGGATTTTATTTTTATTCAACTTACGACAGACCCTCAACGTTTCGATCGGGGTTTCCGGTGGCTACAACTGGGACCGTATAAGTTAACATTGTTGATCCCTGGGGTCCATCCCCACCCAGGCAACACCTGTCGCCTCGATTTAAGGGGCCTGTACCTGTCCCAGCGCACTTCGCTGCCATGCTCAGTTTTGGCTTGGCAATCGTTTCTGATGGAGCTCCTGATTGACACTACCGTTAAATGTGAAGATCACGCAGTTATTCAGTTTATGAACACAATGCAATTAAATCGATTGAAATTCAACGACAATTAACAGAAGTGTATGGCGAGTCATGCATGGATGTCATAAATGTCTGCAAGTGATGTAGGGCGTTTGCAATAACGTCGAGGTTCAACGCTTGCTCAAGGACATGGTGGCGTGTTGTTATGACATGGGTATACAAAAATTGCCAGAGAGCAATGACAATGAAGGGACACTCCACACTCTCTAGAGTTCCAGAATTGGAACCTCAAAACCAGATGTTTATTAACGTCATACTCAGGACACTAATACCCTCAGTCACCACCTTCTAGTACATATGTGATGAATATTTGCTGTTTGCCATAAGAGTAATAGGTTCATGAAAATCATTTAGGTGCCAAGGTTTGATGTGACTAGCTGTTTGATCGGAAGAGGGCCTCTCCGATCACCCGTCTATCCCAATTTAGAACCAAAGTGCATGTCAAGAACTGCTAAGCTACGAGGATCCGTTCTTAAGCATCATTAGTCACCACCCATAGCCTACAGTTGTCCCCATTGGTGGTGGCGGTCTTAACCCATTGCATAGGTACAGTCGGAGTATTGTACAGTCCCAGTCGATAAAGCGTGCACTTTGAGGGTCACGCTCAGGTACCTGTACGTAACGACACCAGATAGCCATCGCACAGTTACATAATACCATGTATACATGATTTGAAGATATATTTATTCCGATTAATCCAAGCATAAAAGTATTGTAAAAACGAAAGCTGATATGACAGTTTATTAATTTTGTATAATGTACTACATGATCTGTAGTCGATAGAAGAGACAAGTATGGGCTGATTGATTGGATTCTTGTCAAAATTGTTTATGAGTGTAACGGATTTTTATTATTAGGGATTGGACAGTTTGTATAGTTATAGATGTTTACCTGATCAAATAGTAATTTGTGTATTCTCCGGTGTAATAAAGATTAAGTTATATACGATAGAGCTCTATCAGAATAAGATATAATCTTTAACATTATAATTTCATCCTTCTCAGTTCCATTTTTCAATAATATTAAAATTTTAATGCTAAGGCATTTAACACGGCTGATAGTAATTTGTTTTTCTTTGGTACAATAAAGATTCTATCTTATTTCTGATAGATGTCTACTGTATATAACTAGTACAAAATAAAAAAACACCCTCCGGGCAATGTAAAAATAGATTTTTGAAAATATTGCCGAGGAATGGGAGTAAAAAATTCAATGTCAGCGAGTTTGTACCCTAAGTAAGTAAAACATCAAATTCATTAAAGGATTAAAAAATAAAACAATTTGAAATGTAAACTTTAAATATGTATTAAAATAAAACATATTATATATAGATATATAATAACAGTCATGTATTTATTAAAACTTGTTTAAAAAAACAATGAGGACTGTCTAATGTTGCATGTTCAAATTTTTAGTGTATTTATTCTATGTTATGACGATTTTGGGTAATGTAACGTAAGCAGTGACGTAATTTTGTTACAGACAAAATCCGGAAGCGAATCTCATTATCATATAGAGATATAATCTTTAAGATCATAATTTCATTCTTCTCAGTTCCACTTTTCAATAATATTAAAAGATTTTAATGCTAAGGCTGATAGTAATTTGTGTTTTCTTTGGTGTAATAAAGATTCTATCTTATTTCTGATGGAGCTCCATTATAAATAATTTAATCTTTGACATTATAATTTCATCCTTTCAGTTCAATTTTTTAATAATATTAAAAGATTTTAATGCTGAGGCATTCATCACTGCTGAGAGTAATTTGTGTTTTCATCTTTGGATAAAAGATTCTATATATTTTTAAAACTGTATTGTACATCTTTAACACTTCTTTCATAATTGCCAGAACCTCCTTTTATGATATAAACAAAATGAGGAAAATGATTTAAAACAAAATATTTTAAGTATAACAGAAATCTGGTTTATTTATCAACACACAAACCTGGAACCGCCCTTATATTAAACGAAAAACAAACAAATAAACAAAAAAAAAAAAAAAACAGCAGCCATAATTTTCTATTTAAGTCTTAAAATACTTTAAAAAAAATTGCGCTAGCTTTAGCTCACCAAGTGTAGAATGACAAGTTTTCAAGTATGGGCATCCAGTGAGGATTGAACTCGATATTCAGTAGTCGTCTTCGTGTGAATCTCTCAGTAACCAATCACCGTTGACGTTATGTCCACTCTACTCTTAGAAAGGCATGGTCTATCCACAATATTGAGCACTATTTAGTTATAATATAACCCACTTTATATATATATATATATATATATATAATAATAAAAAAAAATAACCCACCTTATAGAGATTCTTCACGGAACAAATGGACATGCTACTATTAACACACTCGTCTACCTGGATTTTAATAGCATGTCAAACCCTCAAAAACACTTCAATTTTTATAGTACTTATATAATGCTCCCTTTCAAAAAATCTATTAATTTCTTCAAATAAGAAATTTTCTCCTGACGATGGCCTAAGGTCGAAACTAGTTGAGAATAAACAACATACAAGAAATATTCCTGATTGTCTTATTACTTTTTGTTCATAATATATATATATATAATATATATATATATATATATATATATATATATCAGTTATTATCAAATATATCAAGCAAATAAGTATACAATCCGATTAAAAAGCTAAACGAATCAAATGGTTTAAAAACTACTAGCTTTTCTCGGTAGCGCGAATCTTCAGATACCTTAAAAATTCGCGATATTGCGAGAAACTTAAGTAGGTAGTTTTTAAACCATTTGATTTTAATCATGTATATATATATATATATATATACACACACACATATATATATATATATATATATATATATATATATATATATGTGTGTGTGTGCGCGAGGTCATACAAATTACCATAATACATTTCAATATAGATAACAGAAACACCTATTGTACAATATACGTTCTTTTTCCTACATTTTAGTATGATTTCCAAAGACAGAAATGTAATCACAAAAAATAATTGAGGCAGATCCCTACAAGCGATCAAAAAAAAAAAAAAAAGAAGACTGAACTAAACGCATAACGGCTTGAATTAGTTTTTTGCTATATCTTATCTTGTTAATATATTAAAACTGTCTGTTTGCCAATTCAGTGTCTCCACGGTTCATTTCATTCTCCCACTGTAAACGTGTACGCATCTGGATGCTCATATGAGAGTGTGCTCAGAAACGTCTACAAGTGCGCAGTGAAGCGTGACTATTGCCTCGTAATTTTTGTTCCTTATCTTATAAGCTTTCAATTCAGCTACCTACATTATACCTATCTTCTGTCATGATGACTAAGTTCGCTACCGTATTACGATGTATAGTCTATCTTGGAGGCGTCACCGTGATAGCGTTCCTTCGAATACTGGCAGATCTCCCTCCCTCCCTCTCCTCTCACCCTACATACCCAAACACACATATTTTCTTTGTAGAAATGGCTTTCTTCTGGGAAGAAGTAACAATCACTATATATATATATATATATATATATATATCTAAGATAGGAGGGTTGGAGTAAAATCCGACAGTATGAGGTGAGGTAAAAGGAAGAGTGAACAAAAATAATGACTCAAACAAGTCCAAGTAGCGAGAAATATTTCGTCCTTCTGACGCGAAGAACATCCCCAGTCAGAAGGGCGAAATATTTCTGTCCTATTTGGATTTGTTTGAGTCATTATTTTTGTTCACTTTTCCTTTTACCTCACACTGTCGGATATTACTCCAACCCTCCTATCTTCATATATATATATATATATATATATATATATATATATAGTGATTGCTACTTCTTCCCCGCGGGCGGATGTGCTTATATTTTAAACTACCGTATAACTTTTTTGCAACATCAATGTTTTCGTTTTGAATTCATATTATTTTCGTCTCCGCTCTTGATAAGTACGGAGTAAATAACAAGCTCGGAAGATGATTTTTATAAATCGAAATATTGTTCAATATTAGCTATGAATATGATATAAAATGTCTTGACTTTAACAGCATATTGTGTTGTTTCATATCCTTTTATCTATACCCATATATATATATGAAAAAGATTTGCAATTGCTTCTTACACCAAACCCAAAGAATTATTTTTTTAAAAAGTCCGTTGGTTTAGATATAAAACAATTGATTTCTTGACCAATGATTTGTGTACATTTTAACCAATTATATTCTCTTTTTTCATTTTATTTTTCCCGTTCGTTTATGTTATTTTATTTCTTCTCTTATGTGCCATCTCAGATAAAGTATCGTTTGCATCATTCTCTTTAGTCAGTATCATCCTGAAGATTATTTTGTTGAAATCTAGGTCGGTCCTGTCTTATATATATATATATATATATATATATATATATATTTTTGGGAAATATGTGCTTAATTGGAGTCGTACTGATATCGGCCTGTCAGCTTGGCAGTCCGGTTTCAAATCACGCACAAGGCGGCCTTCCTATCTATAGCTCTGCTGATGAGGCCTAATAGGCCGAAATGTACATACAGAGATTGATTTTTCTCGATTTGTTTAGCCATACATTTAAATAGGCATTCCCGCCTAATTCATTATTAATTAATTAATTTTCAAAATTAGGTACGACTCCAATTAAGCACATATTCTCCCAAAAAAGCCATTCCAAACATACCGTGTTTACAACTTATATATAATATATATATATATATTTATTTATTTATTTAGAAAAGAAATATCAACACTTAGCTTTCGACAAGAGTTGGCTATAAATTCAAATCCATTCTCAACAGATATTACGAAGGTAAGAGACAGATTTTATCTTCTCTAATAACTTATAGAATAATTATATTAACTTGATGCTTCAAAGGAGTCTAATAATAGATGAGGAAAACTTTCTATCAGGGACCCACTCTCAAAAAGTGTTTTAAAAAGGGTCCCTTGGAAAGGATTTTTCATTTATCCCCCTTATTTCATTCATTTTTATTTCATCCATTCATTCATTTTACCATTCATTTTTAACTTATATATATATATATATATATATATATATATATATATATATATATATATTGTACATTTTCTTTAGCTAAATTATTATATCCAGTTTTAAAAACAATCTTAAACTTGTTTCCTTCGACTAAACTGCGTCACTTATCTTTATCTGGTCGATTATGTAATTATTATGTATATATATATATGATTATGTAATTATATATATATATATATATATATATATATATATATATATATATAAACAGCAGTTGTAATTCCTTTCCTTAATGATGGTTCGATAGATTTAAAAATAATTACCGATCACATTCTTTTACATGCATTTTGTGTAAGGAATTTTGAAAAAGGATTAGAAATCTCATTACGTATTATCGGGAAACATTAAATTGGTTCGTTGGTTTTTACGACTTGCCAACCATATGGGATTATTTCATGCCGAAACATTTTTGTATATTCATTAAATATTATTTTTTTAAACTCAATTTTTAAACACTTTTGCTTAAACTGATTTTTCTATTTAACCCATAGATGGGACTCTAACACAGCAGGTCAGGACAGATCTGGAGTAATAGTGATGAAGGCCTACTCCACACTCCCTAGAGTTCCAGAATTAGAACCTCTTCATTAGATACAGACATAAAGTGTAATTAACATGCTTTTGTAAATAGTAAATCAACGCTATGTAATATTTTGGAAAGTTTTTACATAATTAATGAATATTTGACAGAAGGGGATAATGTGGATTTGGATTTTATATGTTATCCCATCGTTGATTGCAATGAAAATGAAAAATATTGTAAGATTTTTCTTCTAATCTAATATATATATATATATATATATATATATATATATATATATATATATGTGTGTGTGTGTGTGTGTAAGGTATCCAAAAAATGGTAGTAAAGGATGATTCTACATGGGATTTTTAAATTCACACTGTATGGTTATTGCATGTTTAGTAGGTGCAAATACGTGTATTTTAATAATCTCTAATGAAAGCTCAATGTATAATAATCTTTTTAAATTGAATACAGAGCAATATTTACCATTGAAAGGAAGGAAAAACTCAAAAAACATCACTCTGTAATAAATTAATTTCGACTTAAACTTAAGGGGCTTTTAGAAATTTAAATTGTTCAAGGGCTCTGGCTTGGTCAGATGCAGTGGTGAGGCCAAGGATACATTCTCAAGTAGACGTTGTCGAATATCAATGGACTGTAGTCCACTTACGAAAGCATCTCGTATGGCTACGGCTCTGTGATCCTCAGCACAAACTGCTGTGTAGGTGCAATCCTTGGTTAAACGCCTCATATTAAGATATTTGTCTAGCACCTCTTCTGGTTTTTGCCGGCCCGTCGATAGTATATAGCTGGCATGGATTTCATTCGTTGATATTCTTCATTTTATTATCGATACAAAAAACATGAGAAAAAGTCTGGAGGATCTGGAAACCAGAGGAAGAATTGAGACCATTCAGACAACTGCATTGCTGAGATCGGGTAGAATACTCAGAAGAGTCATGAAGACCTGAGGAGACTTGTGACTCAGTTCAGTGAAAGACTATCAGCTAACGCTGATGTGAAAGACTCACATAATAATAATAATAATAATAATAATATAATAATAATAATAATAATAATAATCTATTGAGATTAACTATTATAATAAACTATTGAAAAGCATCTTTTGTAATCTTGTGATAAAACTATGCCAATAAAATTTATACATGGTTGTTAGTGTAAACAAAGCTATATTCTCTTTTTCGTAACATTTCAAACACTGTAAATAATATAGCATTCAATTTTGAATATTTCAATATTTCTTTTATGAATTAAATTTATATGCAACATTTAACCCTAATTAATTTTGAGAGACTCTCACTCACACACACACAACACACAATGTTAACATTATGTAAGGATTTAAAAATAAGAATGATTTGATTTTGAAGACAAAAGATAACTTTTCTTTGATGTGTCAATAGGGAGATTATTTTTTTTTCTTATTACTATTACTAGCAGCAGGAAACACCCTCCGGGCGTCGTAAAAATTAATTTTTGAAAGACATTGTCTGAGGGGGTGGGGGTTAAAAATTCAATGTCAGAGGTTTGTATCATAAGTAAGCAAAATCCTCATATTTATTAAAGGAGTAAAAAAG
>CM042143.1:116322974-116330474 GCA_023376005.1 Doryteuthis pealeii | reverse complement strand
AATATATTTCGTTTTAGAAGAATGCCAATATTTTAAACAAAAAATATAGATTCCTAACGAACCTGACCAAGAATAATTTTACATTGACAAATCATTGTTTGAAAAATAATCACTTTGCTAAGTAAATATATAATTACATTCATATGATATATGCATTTGTTGTGTGTGTGTGTGTGTGTGTGTGAGCGAGAGACGGAAAGAGGGAGTTACGTAGATGTCTATTTGTTTGCATGTATAAAAGGAATTAATATACTGGTGTGCAACTCTATTACCAATGTGAACGTTAATTTGTTTTTATCGTTTTAAATCCGGTTAGGCCCACGTATCCACGTGTTATAACTGGGACGTTGATAAACAGAAAGAAAAATTAAATCAATAGTCACGGTCCATTAATATTACAGTGTGTGTGTTTAATTAATGTAATAAAAGAACGAAGGGCAAACAGGAAACTTAGATATCCTGCTTTTAAATAGTATTTCCTTTTTGTTTTTGTACTTTTTACGATTTCATCACACAATCTGAAGGGTCGGTTTAGCTCAGCCGGTAAAGCACCCGACTCGGAATCGTTAGGTTCCGGGTTCAATAACGGTACCCGACAACTCAGTGCACGAGTAGCACAGATAAGGTAATCTGATCAGTGCGATAAAGTGGGGGTTCACAGTAGATGTGGTGCCCCCACAACAAAAATAATCTCTCTGGTCCAGCGCTATCAAAAACGGGATAGACATCCTCGCTGTCCGGCAGATACGGACAGTAGAGCACTACGCCAATTTTTTTTTTTTTCAATTTGTAGTTGGTTTCCTTAGCACATTACAATCCCAGATATACACGTACTTTCAAACAAGTCCAACTGACATACACACATGAGGTGTGTTAGCCAGGTAATTTGAAAATGATCAAATCATTTTTAAATCTTGTTTAATATTAATTTAAATCTTGTTTAAACTTACTAGCAAATATATGCACCCTCCGGGTGCAAGTATTTAAGTTTTAATATAATAAAATATCATATTAAATTAGAAAGGCTAATGAAACTGAATAAGAATGCAGATAAAAAGATTTGGAACAGAGGGGGTATGATTGAAAAATAGAACATCTTTGAAAAATAACTCTTCCATCATTTTCCCTTACTCCCGACTTTCATTGGTAAATTTTCCTAAATTAACTATTTAGTTAAAATAGGAAGTAAAGAATAAAATTACAGTTATTTCTTCTTTTTAATGAATTTCTTTTAAGATTTATCCCCGAGATTTTTGCTCATATTCAATAAGATAAAACCAAACAATTAGAAATCAATAATTCTAAGCATATATTTATTAAAATCAAATTTTTAAGATCAATATGCAAATTAGCCTTCCAATTCACACTGTAAACCGCTATTTTCTTGTATATATAAATACAATTGCATGTTATTAGTACGTAGATATGGTCAACAGTCTTAATGATGTAAAACAATTTTATTAATAATTGAAGTTTAAATAAAAAATAAAATCATGGAGAATGTGATGTAATAAGTAAGGAAATTGTGACTTGAATAGTAATGTAGTTTCGGTTACAGACATAAAAACCCACAATCTCCATTATAATAAGATATATACATAAATTATTGATAAATAAATACGTGTACATATATATGTGTGTGTGTATGCGTGTCCTATATATATATATACATATGGAGGCGCGTGGGCTAGTGGTTAGAGTCGTGGAAAATGGACTCGTCGATTCGAGTTCAATTCCTAGACGAAGCTGTTGTCATTTCACATAGCGCTAATACCCTTGGGAAAGGTATGAATCCATATATTCTCCCTCCAGCTATGGGTTAAATAGTAGGGCAGACTGGGCCCTTCAGCCCTGGGTAGGTAACCAGTCTAGGAGAGGGATAACTCTGAATTCAAAATTCCTGAGGTCGGTCGTTGATTGGGTTTGTGGCAACCCTTGATGCACCAATTCTTTCCTATCGACTGTGCCAAAAGTGTGGATGGTCCAACACAAGCCTTCACCATTATAAAAATATCCCTGTGTGGATGTTCATTGTGTGTATGAACCCTCATATGTCGAAAAAGTGCATTATATCTATACATGTGTGCATTACACACACACACATATATATATATATATATATATATATATATATATATATATATATATATATATATATATATATATAGAGCGAGAGAGAGAGAGAGAGAGAGATTTTGAACAGATGTAGTCCCAATAAACTATAAAGGTTGGCAACTCTTCTAATCATAAATTATACTTTTCGATCCACTTTATTTATTCGATCCAAGATTTCAGAAGGAAATGAAAACTTATTCTTTGTTCTTTCTTTTCTTCTTCAATTCTATTTTACGGAATTTTGCATTAAACCCAGAATAATAATAATAATAATCATAATAATAATAAATAAATTCAAATGTAGCAAACTAGCACAACGGGAATATAAAACTAGACACAACTGGGTTGGGAAGGTGATCCACTGGGAATTATGCAAAAAATTAAATTTGACTATACAACAAAATGGTATATGCATAAACCAGAATCTGTTCTTGAGAATGAAATGCATAAAATTCTCTGGGACTTTGAAATAAAAACGGATCACCTTATCTCAGCAAGAAGTAGTTGGTGCACTTGGAACGGTCCCAAAAGGATAGGAAAAAGGTTTGGAGAATCTGGGAATCAGAGGAAGAATTGATACCATCCAGAACACTGCACTGCTGCAATCTGCCAGAATACTCAGAAGAGCCCTGGAGACCTGAGGAGACTTGCTGTCACTAAGACTGCAGGGAAATACTATCAGCTAATGCTGCTGTGAAAACTCAAAAGGAATAATAACAATAATGACAATAGTAATAATAATAGTAATAGTAGTAATAATAATAATAATAATAATAATAATAATAATAATAATAATAATAATAAGAAGAAGAAGATGAAGACGGATTTTCTGGATGTAATTAAAAGCAATTCTCCTTTTCAATTTTTTGCATAATTCACAGTGGATCACCTTCCCAACCCAGTTGTGTCTAGTTTTATATTCCCGTTGTGCTAGTTTGCTACATTTGCATTTATTATTATCATTATCATTAATATTATCACCATTATCATTATTATTATTATCATTATTATTATTATCATTATTATCATTAATATTATTATTTTTATTATCATTATTATCATTATCATCGTTATTTTATTATCATTATTATCATTATTATTATTATCATTATTCTGGGTTTAATGCAAAATTCCGTAAAATATTATAGAATTGAAAAAGAAAAGAAAACAACAAAGAACAAGTTTTCATTTCCTTCTGAAATCTTGGATCGAAGAAATAAAGTGGATCGAAAAGTATAATTTATGATTAGAATAGTTGTCAACCATTATAGTTTATTGGGACTACATCTGTCATTCTTCCGATTGAATTGTCAGTCTCTTTTTAATCATTGAAATATTTTTTAATAAAGAACGTAAAAGTGTGATGAAAATTCTGCTAGGTTAAATGCATTATTGTATCTTTATAATTGTAAGCTGTAAAAAATTAAGTTGTTTTCAACGAGAGAAAAAGAAGTTTTTGGGTTGAAAATTGTCAATGTTCATACAAGAAGAGAAGATTGACAAAAATGATTTCTTCGGGATATAAGATAATAAAAACAATATTTATTGATTTTCTGTATATTACATACATACATGCATGCATTCTTACAAAAAGACATTGACAAATAGATAAATATAGAAATAGACAGAGAAAACAAAGATTTGATTATTTCAAATATTTGTTTAATTCCACAAATTTAAGAAACAGACAGAAGCATACAGAGACAGACTTACTAATATATATATATATATATATATATATATATATATATATATATGTGTGTGTGTGTGTGTGTGTGTGTGTGTGAGAGAGAGAGATAGATAGATAGAAGTGACAGTAATTATGAATATGTGGGTAGGTAGAAATATATAAATTATCAGTAAATATATAAATACAGGGATAGATAGATAGATAGATAGATAGATAGATAAGATTTAAAACCAATTAGTAATTATCCAGAAAATGATATTTTTTTGATTTTAAAAAAGATAATCATTTTGTCAGACAAAGAGAATCCACATCAATTGTCGAAATGGAATTTTCGAACAACACATTTATATTTCTCTGAATTTTTTTATATGAGGCTTGATATTTGGTATTATTTAGATTATTCGGACTATTGTCCTCATCGTCATGGTTATCTGTACACGTTTCGGTCGATGTGCCCTCCGGCCTTCTTTAGGTATTTCTTTCGGACTCTGGAGCCTTCTCAAACTCGGGAACTTTCTTTTCAACTCGGCAACCTTCTTGCCGTAATCGAGAGCCATTACAGAAATTTGAACCTAACCCTTTATTCATTCCACGGGGATATCCTGTTCCCATTCCGCTAACCAAAGCTGGGTACAATTATTAAGCTCTGTTGATTATTGTTCAGTGTTACTGCCACCATTGACCAGGATTGAAACTTCAACCTATAGATAACCGTCACTTAGAACTGTCTTAAACCGACGCCTTTATCCATTACAATATGTAATAGCTCCCGATTATGACAAGAATGTTCCCGAGTTCAAAAAGGCTCCCGGGTCTGGCAAGAAATACCTTAAGAAGGCCGGGGGACACATCGTTCGAAACATTGCACAGATAACAATAAAAATGTAGACAATAGTCCGTATCATTCAAACAATACTAACACATTTATATTTCATAATTCTGTAATTTTTCAATTAAGAGAACTACTACAAACAATTCTTTCTGTAAAAAAAGTGTAAAAAGAATTGAAAAAAAAATCATAGATTAATGTATTTGAATATTTGAGAGTCAATGTAATACGACTTGATGCGACCGGATGTTGCTTTGTCTATCAAAAATATATGATTATTGATTTTTATTTAAGAATACACATGAACTGTAAGTTGTTTATGAACACATCAAACAAAATGATATAATGTTAAAATGACTGCGAAATTTTTAAAGGATTGCGTGACACACGGAATTGTGTTAAAATAACTGTGAAATTTAAAACATTGCGTGACGGTTAGACAAGATATATGTATGTAAATAGAATTTAATTGAAATATCTATTTTACATGCCGACAGGGAAATAAACATATTTATGGACACACACACACACACACACACATACATACATATATATATATATATATATATATATATTATATATAAAATGAAAGAGAAATACGTGTATGTGTATCTCTCTCTCTCTCTCATATATATATATATATATATAATATATATATATATATATATATATATATATATATATATATATATATAGGTGTGTGTGTGTGTAAAAGGTTAAAGAAATATATATAAATATAAGAATTATAATGCCTAGAACGTAAGTGATGATTCTATTTGGGAACATCGAAATCACAATGAACAACCATACTGTATGGTCTTGTATGTATAAACATATATTCATACAAGGATTTTATTAATACCTAAGAGATCTCAATGTATAATAACCAATTAAATTAATTATATAGAGAGCAATATTTAACTTTAGTCATTAAACTATAATAATTAACTTTGAGTAGAAACTCAAAATGAGCGTCAGATAGATTATACAAATACATGGAATCTCAATAGAAAAATCATTTACCAGAATCAGGTCTTCACACACGCCCACATGAGAAAGAATATGACAATAACACCAACAAATTTGAATTTTATAAATACATACATCTTATTAATAATGGAGGTTGTATTTCTGTCTGTAACAAAAACTACGTCATAATTCACGTCACAATATTCTTATGCTATATACACCCAAAATTTGAGTAAGTAATTTTTAAAATTGTTTTTTACTCTCGTCCTTTTTTTTTCTTTTACAGTAACAAGAAGTTAACTAAAAAGTTTACAAATAAATAAATACCTACGATTTTGTGTAAAATTGATGTGGAAAATATTCAAAATAATTGTTTGATTATTACATGCACACAACTTTTTTTTTGAGAGGGACGGGGCTCAGTTTTCATTTCAATTTGTTTTTGTTTTGTTTTTTTTTACTCCTTTAATAAATATGAGGATTTTGCTTATGATACAAACCCTCTGACATTGAATTTTTAACTCCCATCCTTTCACGCAATGTCCTTCAAAAATTAACTTTTACGACGCCCGGAGGGTATTTTTTTGTTGCTAGTATATATAAAGAGAAATAAGTGTGTCTCTGTATATATATATATATATATATATATATATATATATATATATATATATATGGGGGGGGTAAAGGAAAAGTAGACAAAAATGACGACTCAAACAAGTAGGAGAGAAATGTTTCATTCATTGCAAAGAACATTATAGAATAAAGTTAGACTGGTGATGTTCTTCGCGTAAAAAAGAACGAAATATTTCTCTCCTACTTCTTTGAGTCATTATTTTTTGTCCACTACCTCACCGCATACTGTCGGATTTTACTCCAACCTCCTATCTTCATATATATAAGCCTTTCTTTTCTATTCACACTGATGAGCATTGAAACTGCAAATCAGGACTGTATGTGAATATATATATATATATATGAATAAGATATAATGAAAAAACAAACGATGTTTACAACTGAAATAGGCTCATCAGAAGAGAAAGTGTGCAAACCGTTTCGGGGCCAATTCTCTTGACGGTTTTAAAAAGCAACACTCGGCCCATCCTCAACTAATATGAGGACCCTATTGCATTATAATGTATCAACCGCACGTGGGTCGGTCATCAACAAAAACAAGACGGGAAAAAAGACCGTTAGTAAAAACAGAACGCTGCTAGTTAAACGTTGGAATTAATCAAAAAAAAAAAAAAAAAAAAAAACTTTACACCAGACTTTTTTGAGTCTTATTTCATTACTATAATGCTTCTGATTATTTTCAAAATTGAAAATGAGATTCATTTTATTTTTAAATAAAATTCATTTTATTTTTAAATAAAATTCATATTATTTTTAATGCAGACAGCACAATTTTTTTTTTTTTATTTTATTTTTTTTTTGATTAATTCCAACGTTTAACTAGCAGCGTTCTGTTTTTACTAACGGTCTTTTTTTCCCGTCTTGTTTTTGTTGATGACCGACCCACGTGCGGTTGATACATTATAATGCAATAGGGTCCTCATATTAGTTGAGGATGGGCCGAGTGTTGCTTTTTAAAACCGTCAAGAGAATTGGCCCCGAAACGGTTTGCACACTTTCTCTTCTGATGAGCCTATTTCAGTTGTAAACATCGTTTGTTTTTTCATTATATCTTATTCATACTGTCGGATTAATTTCCATTTTATTTTCACATATATATATATATATATATATATATATATATATATATATATATATATATATATGGGGTTAGAATAGGAAAATGCAGTGGGAATAAGTGATTTAGTGTTCTGTAATTTTAGTATATATCTTGACTACGAATATATTAATGAAATTAATTTGAAGTCTTGGTTGTAACTGAGAT
>CM042143.1:116295474-116317974 GCA_023376005.1 Doryteuthis pealeii | reverse complement strand
AACCATTACACCACGTTTTACCACCACTATAGCTGGGTAGCCGCTTCCCGTCTCCCTACATATAAGAAAGACTGTATGTATGTATATTTGTCCATTTATAAAAGAAACTTGGTGGAGACAAGCAAAGACCAAAGTACAATACAATTGACACTTATGTTTGTCGAGAGTGGGTTAAAAGATTTTAACACTAATTTTCCATTTGAAACCTCAAATGAAAATCTACTTCGAGTATAAATCAACCATTTATTTAAAAATCATCTCAAAAAATAAACACATTTGTAAAGGATAAAACATAATAAAAAGCAAAGAAAAGAAAAAGCAAAGAAAATAATAAAATACAAACAAGAAGAATGTAAGATAATGAAATAGTTATATAGAAAAATATTTTTTATTAATCTATATATATATATTTTAAAATTCTTAAATCCCGAGCTACGCCGGGTAGATCTTTTAGAAGATAATAAAGTGTATGCAAATTCTATACTAATTGGTGGATCTTAAAACTGTTTCAAACAATTGAGATGAGATTCAAGGAATGAGAAACTTTAAGAATTGAGACTATCCATTGATTTGAATTGAAAGGTCTGTGAAAGTTATTAGAAAGGATGGTGGAGATATGATGTCATGTTATACTCACGAGGGTAACCCTCAATATATTGTGGGAACTAGCAAATATTTTTGACATGCTGAGAAAGAAAGAACAAATATGAGATTGATGGATTGATTCAATGATGAGGAGGAGAAGAGAGAATATTAATTTATTTAAGCGTTTTACGAGATAAATGTTGAAGGCTCATCTTTATTGGAATCATTTCATTAATTGGGACTAAAAGGAAGATAGAATGAAAATAGAGCGAGAGAGTTAGGAATAGAGCGAGATAGTTAGAAATAGAGCGAGATAGTTAGTGAGGAATAGAGCGAGATAGTTAGTGAGGAATAGAGGCGAGATAGTTAGTAGAATAGAGCGAGATAGTTAGTGAGGAATAGAGCGAGATAGTTAGTGAGGATAGAGCGAGATAGTTAGTTAGGAAGGAATAGAACCAGAGAATTAGTGAGGAATAGAACCAGAGAGTTAGTGAGGAATAGAACCAGAGTTTTGAGGAATAGAACCAGAGAGTTAGTGAGGATAGAACCAGAGAGTTAGTGAGGAATGAACCAGAGAGTTAGGAGGAATGAGATAGGAATAGAACCAGAGAGTTAGTGAGGAATAGAACCAGAGAGTTAGTGAGGAATAGAACAAGAGTTAGTGAGGAATAGAACCAGAGAGTTAGTGAGGAATAGAACCAGATAGTGTGAGGAGATTAGAACCAGAGCAGAGAGTTAGTGATAGGAATAGAACCAAGAGTAGGAATAGAGTGAGATAGATAGATAGGAATAGATAGATGGAATAGAGTGAGATAGATAGATAGGAATAGAGAGAAAGATAGATAGATAGATAGATAGTAGAGTGAGATAGATAGATAGGAATAGTGAGATAGATAGATAGATAGAATAGTAGGAATAGTGTGAGATAGATAGATAGGAATAGAGTTGGAAGTAGAACAGATAGATAGATAGTAGATAGCGAGATAGATAGGAATAGAGCGAGATAGATAGATAGAGGATAGTGTGAGATAGATAGATAGATAGGAATAGTGTGAGATAGATAGATAGATAGAATAGGAGATAGAGTTGAAGGAATAGAACAATAGATAGATAGAAGATAGATAGCGAGATAGATAGATAGAAATAGAGCGAGATAGATAGATAGTGAGATAGATAGATAGGAATATGTGAGATAGATAGAATAGTGTGAGATAGATAGTAGATAGATAGATAGGATAGATAGATAGGAATAGAGTTAGAACAGATAGAGATAGGAATAATAGATAGGAATAAGAGATAGATAGATAGAATAGTGTGCAATAGTAAATGAACAGGGAAATGCATATATAGATAGACAGTAAATGAACAGGCACATATAGATAGATATATAGATAGGAAGTGAAGGTATATTTAAAAGAGGGCCATGAAAAATGCGGCATTGTAAGGTTGAATGAATCTAACGTGAATCTACCGTAAATATGAAACTGTAGAAACTCAGAAAGTTGGGTAATAAATCAACTGAACATTACGACAGGGATTTACTTTAAACATTCAATCGTTTTATGGCTTTATAACATTCATGCATCTCTAACTTTATCTACAAATATGAACAATGTTTGTTTATATAATATATATATATATATATATATATATATATATATATATATATATATATATCAGTCGTAGAGCGTTCAAGAAAACCACAAGGTTACTAGTTCGATACCTGGCCCTCGCCAACTCAGCGTATGAGTAGCAGGGATCTGTGTGGTAAAGGAGCTGATGGTAGGTGTGGCGCTCTACCTAAGATAATCCTCCTTGGTCTAGTGCTAGTGAAAAGGAGATAGACTTCCTCACTGATACCGACATTAGGCCGCCGACGACTTTACTTTTTACACACACACACATTATATATATATATATGAAGTAATTGGAAGTGAATCCGACAGAATGAATTGAAAATCTTTTAGAAAAAACTAATAACATCATTTGTTTTTTCTAAAAAAATTTTCATTTCATACTGTCGGATTCACTTCCATTTACTTCATATTGTCTATTGAAAAAACAAAATCTGGACTTTTAACATCACCGGATGCTAAACTTTCGAATATGATAAGGAACCCCAACACTGAATTTGTCAACATTACAAATTCCCGAAACTTTCCATCTTCTTCAATTGTGCTGTGGACTTTTTTAAACTTGCCTTTTGTAGCTGGAATACATCCTGAACATTTTATACCTTTATTTTTATATATTTTTACTTCAAACTCTTGAATTTTTCTTATGGATAATCAGAAGCATTATGCTCCTGATTTTTTTAAAATAACATTTATTTTATTTTTAACACAGAATACGCATTATCAAAAATCTTTAAAATTCCAGCCCAGAACGTGAGCATTCAGTTGTACCCTCCTAATTAACGGTTTATTTATTCCGTCTTTCCTTCATAAATATAGTTGCTCTTGAAGAAAACCGCTTTATTAAAAGGGTCGAAACAGATCTGTCAGCAAACTAATAACATCATTTGTTTTTCCTAAAAAAATTTCAATATATATATATATATATATATATATATATATATATATATATATGGGTGTGGTGTGTGTGTGTGTGATAATTTTCTTCTTAACGAAAGATGCCATTGCATTTTCTCATAGCATCGAAACTCTATAAACTTTAATAAAATGCCAACATCATTATAGCAAAAAATTACAGTGAGCACACGAACACATATACAAGGTGTGTCAAAAATGAATCGATATTTTCTAAAACTTTTTGACACACCTTGTATTCTAAAAAATAACGTTCCATTCATTAATTTATTTTAAAATACAAGGTGTGTCAAAAAAGTACCAAGTTTAAAGCTGTATTTACCAAAATAAAAAATAAAAAATGATGAACTTTTTTTTTCGGAATACAAGCTGTTTCAAAAAGCAAAACAAATCTCGATACTTTCACACCTTGTATATACATATGTGTGTGTGGGTGGGTGTTTTCTTAATCCCTTTTTCACGGGCAGGATGTGACCAAGCTCAATTTTTGTAAAGATCAAAACTTGAAATTAAAATTTTACCTCTCCTATACTGGCTACCGAACCAAAGAAAAAGAACCTAATCTGTATAACTATTTATACATAGGGAGGAGTATCAGATTAATTTATGTTTTGTCAAGGGCACAAGTGAGAAAGTAAATCACCAACAACCCCATCTACTGTTTGGTTTGGTTTGTTTTATGGCATATCAAACTCTGTGGGTCATTTAATGCCGAAGTTTTGAAAGAATTTAATTACTCATTTTATATAAAACATTTTTCTATTTAACCCATAGATCGGACCATAACAGGTACTACCCTCCCGGTCAGGGTGGACCAGGGAGCAATGGTGATGAAGGGGTACTCCACACTTTCCAGAGCTCCAGAATTGGAAAGCTTAAAAGTGTATAGTTTCACTTATGTACTTTTTAAGGAGATTGTTTTTGCTTTTTTTTGTTGTTTTTTTGCAGAAAAATAAATATTGGATATCGCTCTTGTCAAGTCTTCTACATAGCATTCTGTGCCCGCACAGAGCTGGTGAATGTAAGTTTTTGTAAGTCGATTAACACTGATGCATTCATGTGAAGGAATCAAGAAAAGAGGTCGTGAAATAATTATTATTCTGTTCATTCACAAAATCTAAAACGTAAAGTCTAAATTGAGATAGTAACTAAGGTGGCATTGAATCTCGTCAGAGGCGTTGTAAAGTATAAAGACGAATCATTGAACCTCTCAGTATTTGAATATACTGAGTTTTTTTCTTTCCTTTTTTTTTTTTTTGGTTCGGGATAGTTTCAAGAATGAAGTGCATAGAGAAGTTATCAACAGATGAGTTGTGGTGTTGGAGGTAATGGTGTAATGGTTAGAGTTGTAGAAAATGGGCTCGTCGACCTGAGTTCAAATCCTGAACGAAGATACAGTTCACATACCGTTAATACCCTTGGCAAAAGGTAGGAATCAAACTACTCTCCCTCCAGCTATGGGTAAATAGTAGGGCAGACTGGGCTCTTTAATCTTAGTTAGACAACCAGTATAGGAAAAGGAAAACTGTATTCAAACCTGTTAAACGCCGCTAGGGGTGGTCACTACTAGAACATTTCAGTCCTAATTAGTGATCTATTTCACTAATAAGTAGTTTCTGATGAGTTCTTATGAGAGAGAGAGAGAGGGGGGAGAGAGAGAGAAAGAGAGAGAGAGAGGGGGATTTTTGCGCGCGCACGTGTGGTGAGTGAGAGGATAGAGGAAGAGCAAATGTGGGTGTGTATTTATGTCATCGAGAGAGAGAGAAAGGAGGTCTGCATTTGAAGAGAGAGAAGAGAGAGAGAGAGAGAGAGAAGAGAGAGAAGATTGGTAGATATAGGGAGAGAATATGTGTGAGAGAGAGAAATGTATGTATGTATGATTTTTATATTAGTTCAGAGCTAATTCAAGGAGAGAGAGAGAGAGAGAGAGAGAAGAGAGAGAGAGAGAGAGAGAGAGAGAGAGAGAGAGAGAGTGTGTGAGTGCAGAGCGTATGTTTGTATGTGCGTGTGTATATGTTTATATTAGGTCAGTACTAACTGACTGAATAGTTACTGATGCATTCATATTATATATATTATATATATATATAATATATATACGAAAGAGTGAGGGGTGAGTATTTTGGTGTGTGTTAAAAAGAAAAGAAAACACGGTTGAGAGTGTTTGTGGTGGATATATATATATAGTGTGAATATATGAGAGAGTGAGAAAGTCTCTAAGTGTATGAGAAGAGAAGAGAGAGAGAGAGAGAATTAGAGTGAGTCAATAAGAGTGTATGAGAGATATGTGGGAGAGAGAGAGAGAACCAGTGTGTGTGTGTATATATACGTGTTATATCAGGTCAGAGCTAAAAAAAAAAAAAAGATTGATTTGTTTAGCCTTACATTTAAATAGGTATGCCCGCCTAATTAATTAATTATTTATTAATTAACTTTCAAAAATTAGGTAGACTTCGATTAAAGCACATATTCTCCGAAAAAAAATATATAGATAGATAGAGAGAGGGGGGGAGAGCAAATATGAGAGAGAAGTTTGTGTGTGTGTATGAGAGAAAGAGAATTAGTGAGTGAGTCAATAAGAGTGTATGAGACAGATAGATAGGTAGGAAGAGAGAAAGATTTTGTGTGTGTATGAAAGAAAGAGAATTAGTGAGCGAGTCAATATATGAGATAGATAGATAGATAGATAGAGAGAGAGAGAGAGAGAGAGAGAGAGAGAGAGAGAGAGAGAGTTGTGTGTGTGTATGAGAGAAAGAGAATTAGTGAGTGAGTTAATAAGAGTGGATGAGACAGACAGGTAGGAAGAGAGAGAGAGAGAGAGAGAGAGAGAGAGTTTGTGAGTTAGTTAATAAGAGTGGATGAGATAAACAGGTAGGAAGAGAGAGAGGAGAGAGAGGAGAGAGAGAGTTTGTGAGTTAGTTAATAAGAGTGGATGAGATAAACAGGTAGGAAGAGAGAGAGAGAGAGAGAGAGAGAGAGAGTTTGTGAGTTAGTTAATAAGAGTGGATGAGATAAACAGGTAGAAAGAGAGAGAGAGAGAGAGAGAAGAGAGAGAGGAGAGAGTTTGTGAGTGAGTTAATAAGAGTGGATGAGATAAACAGGTAGGAAGAGAAGAGAGAGAGAAGAGAGAGGAGAGAGAGAGAGAGTTTGTGAGTGAGTTAATAAGAGTGGATGAGATAACAGGTAGGAAGAGAGAGAGAGAGAGAGAGAGAGAGAGAAGAGAGAGAGAGAGTTTGTGAGTGAGTTATAAGAGTGGATGAGATAGACAGGTAGGAAGAGAGAGAGAGAGAGAATTTATGTGTGTGTATGAGAGAAAGAGAATTAGTTAGAGAGTCAATAAGAGTGTATGAAGAGAGAGAGAGAGAGAGAGAGAGAGAGAGAGAGAGAAGATATAGAGAATTTGTGAGTGAGTTAATAAGAGTGGATGAGATAGACAGGTAGGAAGAGAGAAGAGAGAGAGAAAGAGAGGAAGTTTGTGTGTGTGTGTATGAGAAAGAGAATTAGTTAGTCAATAAGAGTGTATGAGAGAGAGAGAGAGAGAGAGAGAGAGAGAGAGAGAGAGAGAGAGAGAGAAGGGAGAGAGAGAGAGAGGGGGGGAGAACCAGTGTTTGTGTATATGTACGTGTTCATATCAGGTCAGAGCTAAAAATGACCATTAAAGTAACTTCATCGACCTGAAAAGTCTTTTTGAGAAACATCTGATTTGCAAAATGAAAGAGAATTGACTGTCCAAGTGTAAAGCGGTTCGTTTTGTCTTTCCTTTTGGATCAGGAAGAAGCGTCTTTAATGGCGATGGTCGCACCGCAAATCTCTTGGTCTTTCGTTTTATGACCGTTTTGTTTTGTTTACTTTCCTCCGTCTTTTACTTAATTTGAAATCAGAAAATCTGGAAAAAAAATCTTTTGTAGAAAAAACTTCCAAGAATCATTTGGCCATTTTATTTTTATGGCCGTTTAACTTTCCTTTCTAAAAAAGATCGCACGTGTTTATTAGATTGTTTGTTTGTTTACGTTGGGACACCCACAAAGGGTCAGGAATACGCATGCTTAAGCACACAGTGGGGAATAGACTAGGAAGAAGGGATTATGCTTATCTCCGTACCGGTAATGATGATTATGATGATAATGTCTGTGTGTGGGAGTGCTCTATGGACATTTTGGTTTTTATTTATTTTGCCATGTTGACCTTAAAGCTGTGTTCCTATATATATATATATATAATATATAATATGGGTGTAAGTAGTGTGTTGTGTGTGTGTGTGTGTGTATGTGTATGTGTGCACGCGTCTGCTAGTATGTCTGAGTATGGATTTATGTTAATGTATACGCGGGCGGATGAGTGCACGAGTTTCTGTACGTTTATGTGACATGGTTTCAGTTCCGTTTTTTTTATGCGTGGAACTTCAAGTACGTTTCAAAATATGTGTAGGCGGTGTGTGTGTGTGTGTGTGTGTGTGTGTGTGTGTGTGACCGCCAAAATATCGCTGACATTGCTTTATTTTAGTGTGTGAATCTGTAAAATGATAAAGTCGTTGAAAAATTGACTCGTCGATCCGAGTTGAAATCCTGGACGAGACTGTTTGCAATTTATATAGCGACACCAGCCTTCGGAAACGTAAGTATCCAACTACCCCACTCTCTGTTTGAAAATGTCAAAATGGAGGATATTCTCTCTTTTTTGAGAGAAATAAAATTATACCATAGAATATAGACATGAAACAAATCAATACCTTACAACATAATCCCCAATAATGCTAACACATTTTTAAAACCAATTACTATATGTATAAATATAAATACACGATATGTATAACTTCCTAACCGTTAGGCATGACATAACCACAGACAGGTTGATATGCTGTTAAAATCAATAAACAACAACAACAACCATCTCTGGGTAAAGATTAGTCCAGATTGAGCTCTTTAAACATTGTATAGCAACCAGTCTAGGAGAAAGTAACCTTTGAATTCAATCCTGTTAAACCCCGCTTAAAAATTAGCATTGTGTCACATCTTGCTCCTGCATATATATATATATATATATATATATATATATATATATGTAAAGTAAAGTCGTCGGGGTGGCCTAAAGTCGGTATCAGCTAATCAGCGAGGGAGTCTATCCCCTTTTCACTAGCGCTAGACCAAGGAGATTGTTTTTGCGTCTGAGGTGGAGCGCCACACCTACCATCAGCTCCTTACTTTACCGCACAGATCCCTGTGCTACTCATACACTGAGTTGGCGAGGGCCGGTATCGAACTAGGAACCTTGTGGTTTCTAGCCGAACGCTCTTCCGACTGAGCTAACCCGGCCATATATATATATATATATATAATATTATATATATATATATATATATATATCCTTGCGATAAGAAAAAAAAGGCAAATAATTGTTAGTAAGAATATACTAGCAACCTTCACCTGGAGAATAAAATGAAAAAAAAAAACATCATGAGTATCGTACCAACCGAAAATAATCGATTAACACTATAACACTTGGCCAAAACAAAAAATATATATTTAGAAATCATATGTAATACGCTAGGATTTCTAACGCTAAAACGTAAAAAGTGCTCGATACCTAAGTAGAGCAAATAATAGAGTTAATCCTAATGCTGGTGTGTGTGTGTGTGTGTGTGTGCGTTTGCGTTAGAAAGTTGGTGTGAATTGTTGCGTTTCAATATGTGGAGAATTTGGATATAAAAATCTGAATGAATAGATAATTTATCAAGTACGAACGGAAGTTGTAACCATTAGTACATATCCATGTGCGGGTTTGAGTATGTCAGCATGAGAGAAATATAAGAAAGGGAAAACAGTTGGAGAGAAGAGAAGAGAGAGAGAGAGAGAGAGAGAGAGAGAGAGAGAGAGAAGAGAAGGAACGATGGAATATTGGAGGGAAAACTAGTTATTAAATGAATGTACGTGTGAATCGTCTTTGTCGTATTTAAGTGTATTGAGTCATTCTCTAATTAAATTATTTGCTACTGAAGAAAAAGCTCTCTTCATATCACGAAAAGAATAGAAATGATTGTCTACAATTAAATTCAATGACAGACAAATGTATGTATTTACACAACCCGTTCCCCCACCAACAGGATGTGACACAAGGTCATTTCTTAAGCAGAAGAAAAATGGTTTAAATTCAGTGTTTTCCTTCTTCTGGTCTGGTTACCTAACCAAGGCTAAAGTACAGACTCTCTACTAATGTTTAGCAATAAATGAGTGAGAGTGGAAATGTGATTGATTCATACCTTACCAAGTAGAATGATCGAGAAGGGAAATAAAAACAGCCTCGTTCAGAATTTGAACCCGTGTGGCCAATTCCATTTCCTACAATAAGCGTTACGCTTCATGCACCTCAGAGAGACTTCCATACACATACATACAATTATTGATATGAAAAGAATGACAAATTAATGCAGACGTGGCTAGATTAAAAGAAAGAATCACGGTTTTATCGATTAAAAATTGATAGATTTATATTATAATTCTGATATTCTATTTGTGTTCTCACGTTTTGCTCATCCACATACCCTCCCCGCAGCCAAATAGGATATTTTTCCACCCTCCTTTTAACAGAGATATTTTTATATCTCGGTCTCTCTCACCACCAGTCCCTATAGGTCATGGTTCCTGGTAGATCTTCCGCACGGCAACCAGTATCCGTACAGGCCTGATTGGTGTAGGTTTTTGCTGGTCGGCCGACACTGGTTTTTCCATATGTAGATGTCCATAATATTGCTGTTAGCTAGATCTAAAATTTTAATTAATTACATCCCTTATATAATTTTTTGTGATCAATTATAAATAAACTGGACCAGTTTAGCTCAGTTGTTAGAGCATCGGGTTAGGAACCACAGGGTTACTGGTTCGATATCACCATTCAGTGTATTAGTAACACAGGGATTTGTGTGGTAAAGTAAGGAGCTGATGGTAGATGTGGCGCTCTAACTCAGAGGCCATAATCTTCTTGACAAGCTTTAGTGAAAAGGTGATAGACTCCCTCGCTCTCTGACGGCTTTACTTACTACTATTTACTATATTTATATTCAGGAATTTCGATATGGTTTATAATCAAAATATTTTCTAAACTAGATTTTGATTACAAACACTTCAATTCTCTTCAAACGAGTGAGATTTTTCTATATTATTGAAGTCAGTCAGTCAGTCTACTGTTGGTTTGAACAACAGCAACTGGCTAAGCACAACTGAAGTAGTGTCCAAGACAGTTGGTATTTATGGGAATCAAGAATAGTCCAGTCATGTATTTGGGTGATTCCATTCTTTGAGTTCTGATTGACTGCTTGCTTTCCTTGATGTTGTGGAGTTTCATAAATACCCTATCATTCTGCAGTAGAGTTGCAACAGGACAGGATCGTATTAAGTTACAACTGCTTATTGCCGTGTCTTACCAATTCGACGGTAAT
This sequence comes from Doryteuthis pealeii, assembly GCA_023376005.1. Lineage (NCBI taxonomy): Eukaryota > Metazoa > Mollusca > Cephalopoda > Myopsida > Loliginidae > Doryteuthis > Doryteuthis pealeii. The sequence continues at coordinate 116,307,408 of CM042143.1, read as the reverse complement.
TGGATCTTAGCTTGATTATTCTACATATATATCGTCCCCGCATCCAAATGGTATATTATTTTACCCCCCACCCCCACCCTCAGGCAATTAGGAAATTTTTCGGTATAGATGTTGCTTCTACAGATTAAACACTGTGTTTAAACTGAAGTCCTGATAAATTCTAAAGCTAAATTGAAAAAAGAAAAGAAAATGGGCTCCGACGATTCCCCAATACCTTTATCTACAAAATACAATATGCAACTATATATCATCTGGTAGATTCTGTTGAATTAATTACTGACAAATAATATATTTACTAACTCCGCACGAGCAGGATGCGACACAAGGTCAATTTCTAAGCGGTGTTCAAAAGGTTTGAATTCAGAGTTTCCTTCTCCTAGACTGGTTACCTAGCCATGGTTAAAAAGTTCCAGTCTCCCCTACTATTTATCCATAGCTGGAGGGAGAATTGGATTCATACCTTTCCTAAGGTTATTAGTTGCATGTGAAATGCCAACAGCTTCGTCCACGAATTGAACTCGCGTTGACGAATCCATTTCCTCCGACTCTAACCATTAGACCACGCGCCTACGTGAGTGGCAAATACTGACAAATTATAAGTGTTATAAATATTGTTACTGTATATTTTTATATCATCTATTGCAAAAACAATTATAGGATTTATATGTAATGAAATAGCAAATAATCGTTCCGTACTTAATTACGTCGTATTGGAGCGCGTTGTGTGATAGTTATCGTCGTAGGAATTGGATTCGGGGTGCAGGGTTCAAATCCTGTACGAGTCTGTTTGCCTTTCCTATAGCGCCAATAATATTTGGAAATGTATGAATCCAACTATTCTTTCGTAAATTGTAGGGTAGACTGGACTGTTTTACTTTTGTTAGGCAACCAATCTAGGAGAAGAAAATTTCTGAATTCAAACCTATTAAACTATCCTTAAGAAGTTGACCTCACATCCTATTCATGAGGAGGGGTTTATATATATATATATATATTATATATATTATATTATATATATATATATATATATATATGAAGTGGACAAATAATCTGTTTGAGATGTCGATAGCCGACAATTTTTGGGAGATTATGTGCTTAATTGAAGTCATAACTAATTTTGAAAATTAATTAGTTATGATTAAATGAATTAGGCGTGCATATCGATTTGTTTACGCCTTACATTTAAACCGATATGCACGCCTAATTCATTTGATTATAACTAATTTTCAAAATTAGAGATGACTGCAATTAAGCACATAATCTCCCAATATACATATATATATATATTATTTTACATATATTTTCTAACCACTGTGGACCATTTTCACAGGTAAGTCACTTTTTCCACAAATACCATATATATATATATATATATTATATATATATATATATATATATATATATATGTTATTTGTGGAAAAAGTGACTTACCGGTGAAAATGGTTACAGTGGTTAGTTGATTCAAGTTTCACAATAATAAGACAGCGATATAACAAATATAAAGTATTCAATACGTTAGAAGAGCAAATTTATAATCTTAAAGGTACACAGCAATAACCTACTCGATTTTCACCGTAAGGATCTTCAGGGTTAAATCCACTGGATTAATCAAGATATTAATTAATTGCAGTCGATTTCACGTGTGTTTTTTCGCGATAAACGTTTGATTACAGGTTCGCGGTCGGAGAACGCTGGTTTATAATTCGAAAATTCAAAAAGAGCAGAAGTTGCATTTTTTTCAAAGGATCAAAATATAAACATTGTTAGAAATCTACTTTGGGCTATTGTTTTAATGGTTTACGACAATTATGAGGATTGTCTATAGTATTATAGAGTCTGTAGTGATTAAACGCGGTTTTATTAATGTATGTTTAAAGTTAATGCTAATCTGCAATCCAACTGGTAGGCTGTCATTCTTTTATCAAAATATATTTGCATGTGATTATAAGTGGGATATGTGTATTTACCAAACTCTTTTTTAGTTTAACTGGTTTAAATTGAGAGTTTCCTTCTCCTAGACCAGTTGCCTTACCATGGTTAGTCTGGCCTACAATTCAACCATAGATGGAGAAAGAGTATTTGGGTTCATACCTTTTTTTAAGGATATTAGTTCTATGTGAAATGCTACCAGCCCCGCCCAAAATTTGAACTTGGATCGCCGGGCCCATTTCCTACGAAAATAACAACCTCACCAAATTCCTCTTGATTTCGTTCTTGGGCTAGACGGTCGGTCGGAGAGGCCCCCTCCGATCAATCGGCTGGCTACGCCAAGCCCTAGCACCTATATGATTGCCCCCAACCCTATTGCCCTTATGGCAAGCTCCAACCCTTTTTCATCATATGGGTGCTAGAAGGCGGTGACTGAGGGTCTACATGTCCTGGGAATGACGTTGAACTATCTGATGGTGAGGTTCCAGTTTTGGAAGTTTGGGGAATGTGGAGCACCCCTTCATCACCATTGCTCCCTGGTCCACTCTGACTCGGAGTGGTAGTACCTGTTAGGGTCCCATCTATGGGTTAAATAGAAAAATGTATTCTTAAAAAAATTGTATTATCCATTAAGAATTGATTTATTTCAAAACTTTATCGGCATTAAATGACCCACTGAGGTTGATATACCGTAAAACAAAACAAAACCAAACTTGATTTCGTTTTTCGTCCCGTGGAATTTCTACCGATCCTGCTAGTATGCATAAACGGAAAGAATGCCAAATCCTGAATAACTCTTCGAGGTGGCCTAAAGTCGGTATCAGCCAGACATCAGGGGAGTCTATCTCCTTTTCACTAGCGCTAGATCAATGAGATTGTTTTAACTACTCACTTTACCGTACATGTCCCTGTGCTACTCATTCGCTGAGTTGGCGAGGGCCGGTATCGAACCAGGAACCTTGAGGTTCCCATCCGGACACTCTACCGACTGAGATGTATGAAGGTGCTATTCGCAGAATTCCGTCCCGGCTTCCTGCCTTAAAAAATGCTAAACGGTGATCAACCCTCTCTACGAATGAAGTCCCTAGCTGAAGTGGTGCCTGCTGAAGCGCTTAAGGCGTTTTTCCCGAAAAGTTAATGTGATACTTTACCCCCTCCAGTCTTTTTGACAAGTAAATGTAAATATTTTAACCCTGCCCCTCTTTAAAATATTTTAAGAGAGGGGGCTAAATATTTACTTTTATTTGTCGATTAAAATATGGCTTACTTTTAATGCCTTCAAACCACTAAAAAAATGAAAAATGATAATTTGTTGATAAAAACGCCTTCAATTCGCAAAAAAATTTCTTTTTTTTTTCGGTATTTTTATTTTTTTTCTATAATCAATTACAAATAAAAAAAATCAAAACATTTTTGGTAATCTTCAGCTTGTTCCTCGTAAATTCCTACTATGAACTAAACTGAACCATCATTTTTTGTCCGTGTTTTTGCAATAGATGTTTTAAATATGTTTGCAATAAATGTTTTTAAATAAAGAAAATATATTCAGTATTCTAAAATAACAGGTGCAAGTAAAGTAAAACATTTATTGCAAAAACACCGACATAAAATGAAGGTTCAGTTTATTTTATGGTAGGAATTTACGAGGAACATGTTAAGGATTACCACATTTTTTCGGTATTTTTATTTTTTTAGGGATGGTTGGATTTTTCAGCTGCCACCGTCTAGCATTTTTTAAAGCAGAAGGCCGGGACGCAATTCTGCGAATAGCACCGTTATGAACATACTGGAATGGGTTGCATTTTAGATTAGAAAGTTACATATTTCTCAATGCTATCAGTGTTTATCTCCAGCTGATAGAGTTTTTTGGATGCTTATTTTAAAGTCGCGCAATTCCACCCCACTTGAAATATAAGTACATCATAATTTTCCTACCCCATATTTACCCCTAATTCACCCGGCGCCGTACTTAGCTAAGGCTAGTGAATAGCATGAAACACTGGTACAATGAACAAAGTGAAAAAGACAGAGATGAAAGAACGGAGATAGTTGTCATATACTATGCGTAGCTTTGTTTAACACAAGACCGGAAGTATGAAACCCACCCACCCCCCAGGGAAAATAGAACGCGCTAACTGTTAGTTGCATGTCAATGAGCTCTATAGACTACAACATGAGATGAGAAGCACTTTGAAAGAATTGAGATACTTATTACTATAGTGCAACAAGAATATTATGCCTCTTTAAAAAATATCGAATAAAATTTGTCCTAAGGATAAAGTGTAAAAACAAACATATTCTTCATTCAACTAATTCTATGTGCGACTATGTTAGGGATACCCAATATGAAGCTAAACTGCGTTTTTGACAAAATGACTTTAGCCCCCCCCCCCCACACACACACACATACACATTTTACCAAAAATCAGAATTATCGGATTTTAATGAAATTTTCAGTTTTTATTTATCAATGAATGATCTTTATAATGCGGTATGTAAGCATTTGTCTTTCTATATTTGCTCTATAAAGAAAAATCATTGTTGAACAAGGATATCCTATCTATGTGGAAGAAAAAAATACAGAAAAAAATAAACAAAATAATATTACTCACTATTTCTCTGAAGAGAGCCGAAACGTAGTTATAGATAACAATGACGATGAGGACAATAGTCCGAATAATACAAATATTAGTTACGTAATTATTTTGATACATTTTAAAACTATGTTCGGTCAATTTTGCTCAAATAATTGCACAATCGTTGCCCATTGTTGCCAAGTCTGAAGAAAAAGTTTCATGCAATAACAGCAAACGAACATTGGGCGGTATGTAAGCATTGTCTTTCTATATTTGCTCTATAAAGAAAAATCATTGTTGAACAAGGATATCCTATCTATGTAGAAGAAATAAAAACAACATTTCAACCTAAAAGGAATCTATTGCAGGAAAAAATAAAAATCTCTATGTGTTGTAATATCTATATAATAATAATGGTGTTTCTACAAAATACGACCATTATAATGTTTATAATGCATTATTTATTTTATTTCAAAACTTGCTCATTTTTTTCAGGTCACTTAATTTTGATCCCCCTTATGTTGGGGGCGTAACATTTTCCTCGAGTTGGTCTTATAGTTTTCTAATTACAGTATAAATAAGAGAAAAGACCGAAGTTATGAATAGAAACAAAAAACTATTTTTTTACGGACGCTTTTCTATCAGAAAATAAGTAACGAAAATCGAAAAATAAAATGTAAATAAAATAAATAATTCATTTTTTGGAGATTTCTTTTTTACTCATTTCAATAATTATTCAACTGGCTATTATCTTATAAAAGAAAAAATATATACATCGATAATTTTTCTGCTTAAAATGGGGAGTTCATTTTCAACCGAGTTTTTCTTCAAAAACTATACTTTGATGTAATAAAAGTTTGCATTAAATAGATATTTATTTTTAAAATCTAAAAATATAACATTTTAAACTTAACATCAGGCTTTTCATATTTTAAATGAATTTTATATATTAATTTTTCATAGCAAAAATACTAAATTAAAGTTTTGAAATAAAATAACTAATGCATTATAAAATTCATTAATTGATAAATAAATACTGAAAATTTCATTAAAATCGGATAATTACCTGATTTTTGGTAATTTTTCTTTTCAATCATGTTACATTCAAATTGTAAACAAGCACTTTAAAATCCTTGAAAAAGAGCGTTAATGGCGGATCGCGTCGAAATTAACCAAAACAAATCGTTTTAAATCTATCAAAAGTAAACTGCATATGTAATGATATTTTTCTTTTTTTAATGATGGTCATTATGTTACTACTTATCATTTTAGACAAAAGTTTGACCTTAAATAATAGATTTAATTAATTTTGATTTGTTTTTAAAAACCTAGTAGACGACAAAATAGACTATGTTAAGATGCCAACGAATATAACAACATTATATTCTTATTAATACTTAACCTAAAAGTTACGAGGTGGGTTTTAAGATAAGTAAACATAGATTGAAAAAATATATATATAAAGTTATGTGTTTATGTATAAGTGGAAAATATAAAGGATATGAAAGTGAGCAAAAATGAAGAGAATTTTATTATTGTATATGTAAATGCTAGGCATTGCCAATTTGTTTGCTCATTTTCATTTTAAAAATAAATTAAAATTAATTAAATCGATTATTATAGGTCAAATTTTTGTCTAATTCGAAAAATAGTAACATAATAAGCATCAGTGAAAAAAGCAAATAATATTATTCACTATTTCTCTGAAGAGAGCCGAAACGTAGTATAGATAACAATGACGATGAGGACAATAGTCCGAATAATACAAATATTAGTTACGTAATTTATTTTTGATACATTTTAAACTATGTTCGGTCAATTTTGCTCAAATAATTGCACAATCCGTTGCCCATTGTTGCCAAGTCTGAAGAAAAAAGTTTCATGCAATAACAGCAACGAACATTGGGCGGTATGTAAGCATTTGTCTTTCTATATTTGCTCTACAAAGAAAAATCATTGTTGAACAAGGATATCCTATCTATGTAGAAAAAAACAAAAAACATTTCAACCTAAAAGGAATCTATTGCAGGAAAAAATAAAAATCTCTATGTGTTGTAATATCTATATAATAATAATGGTGTTTCTACAAAATACGACCATTATAATGTTTATAATGCATTATTTATTTTATTTCAAAACTTGCTCATTTTTTTCAGGTCACTTAATTTTGACCCCCCTTATGTTGGGGGCTTAAAATCTTGTTCGAGTTGGTCTTATAGTTTTCTAATTACAGTATAAATAAAGAGATAAAAGACCGAAGTTATGAATAGAAACAAAAACAAAAAATTACGGTGGCTTTTCTATGAGAAAATAAGTACCGAAATTCGAAAAATAAAATGTTAAAAAAATAATAAATAATTTCTTTTTTGGAGATTTCTTTTTTACTCATTTCAATAATTATTCAACTGGCTATTATCTTATAAAAGAAAAAAATATATATACATCGATATTTTTTCTGCTTGAAATGGGGAGTACATTTTCAACCGAGTTTTTCTTCAAAAACTATACTTTGATGCAATGAAATAAGGTTTGCATTAAATAGATATTTATTTTTAAAATCTAAGAATATAACATTTCAAACTTAACATCAGGCTTTTCATATTTTAAAGGAATTTTGTATATTAATTTTTCATAGCAAAAATACTAAATTAAAGTTTTGAAATAAAATAACTAATGCATTATAAAATTCATTAATTGATAAATAAATACTGAAAATTTCATTAAAATCGGATAATTACCTGATTTTTGGTAATTTTTTTTTCAATCATATTACATTAAAACTGTAAACAAGCGCTTTAAAATCCTTGAAAAAGAGCGTTAATGGCGGATCGCGTCGAAATTGATCAAAACAAATCGTTTTAAATCTATCAAAAGTAAACTGCATATGTAATGATATTTTTCTTTTTTAATGATGGTCATTATGTTACTACTTATCATTTTAGACAAAAGTTTGACCTTAAATAATAGATTTAATTAATTTTAATTTGTTTTTAAAAAACCTAGCAGACGACAAAATTGGGTATACCTAGATTATGTTAAGATGCCAACGAATATAACAGCATTATATTCTTATTAATACTTAACCTAAAAGTTACGGGGTGGTTTTTAAGATGAGTAAACATAGATTGAAAAAATATATATATAAAGTTATATTGTGTTTATGTATAAGTGGAAAATATAAAGGATATGAAAGTGAGCAAAAATGAAGATAATTTTATTATTATATATGTAAATGCTAGGCATTGTCAATTTGTTTGCTCATTTTCATTTTAAAAACAAATTAAAATTAATTAAATCGGTTATTGTAGGTCAAATTTGTGTCTAATTCGAAAAATAGTAACATAATAAGCATCAGTGAAAAAAGCAAAATAATATTACTCACTATTTCTCTGAAGAGAGCCGAAACGTAGTATAGATAACAATTACGATGAGGACAATAGTCCGAATAATACAAATATTAGTTACGTAATTTATTTTTGATTCATTTTAAACTATGTTCGGTCAATTTTGCTCAAATAATTGCACAATCCGTTGCCCATTGTTGCCAAGTCTGAAGAAAAAAGTTTCATGCAATAACAGCAACGAACATTGGGCGGTATGTAAGCATTTGTCTTTCTATATTTGCTCTACAAAGAAAAATCATTGTTGAACAAGGATATCCTATCTATGTAGAAGAAAAAAAACAAAACATTTCAACCTAAAAGGAATCTATTGCAGGAAAAAATAAAAATCTCTATGTGTTGTAATATCTATATAATAATAATGGTGTTTCTACAAAATACGACCATTATAATCTTGCAACACCCACTGGTTAAAAATGAGACGGTCCAAACGAGTGACGTCACCTGAGTTTAATAATGGATTTTTCCGTATTTATTATAAAGAAAGAAAAGGGAGAAACATTACATGCTACAAAAAAAAAAAAAGAAATATAATAGAAAAATAAAGCGAGTCGGGGGAAAGATAGAGCTAGGGGTGAGGCGGGCGGAAGCAATGATGTTAATCTGTTTCAATCGACATAATGAAAAGATAAAAAAGAACGAAAGAAAGAAAAAAAGAGGGGGAAAGTTTAATCAAGATTATCCTACTTTTTACACGAACTATTGTAATTGCTCTAAGGTAAACATATCAAACGATGTAATAATTAAATTATTATATTATGGAATACGAGGTATGTCAGAAAAGTTCCAGTGAGTCAGAAAACTTCGATGTGAGGGGAATTGTCCACTGTGAGTTGTTGCCACAAGGCCAGACGATCAACCAGCAAGTTTCGAAGAGATACAGTGGCGTTTGCTTCATTCAGTGCGCGAGAAGTGGCGAGAGATGTGACAGGACAACTCGTGGGTGCTTCACTATGACAACGCACCTGCTCACACTGCCCTAAGTACCCGAGAGTTCCTGGCCCGGAAGAACCTTACTGTGCTGGAGCAACCTCCCTACTCGCCCGACCTGGCTCCATGTGATTTTTTTCTCTTTCCCAAGCTCAAGGGTGTCATCAAGGGAACCCGTTTTGAGGATGTGCATGAGATCAAAGGGGCCATGCTGATAGAGCTACGGAGAATCCAGGAAAAATCCTTCCAGGTGTGCATGGCAGAGAAGAATGGGAAAGTGCATTAGACTCCATGGGGATTACTTTGAAAGGGATAACTTGTAGATTGGATTTTAAATAAATTTTTTGTGACACTAGTCCTGGGACTTTTATGACATACCTCGTATCAACAGGTTATGCTAGTTCTCAAGCAATTCCACATTCATCGCACGTGATATCTTCAATGCTGAAAAAAATTTAGTACATTCTTATTTTGTCATGCAAGTTGTGAGAATATTCGTTGGTATTTATATAATCTTTAAGTGGCGGTAATCTGGAAGGATTTGGACAGGACGTTATTTATTTTTTGTTGAGGGTCGATGGTATATTGGGTATGAGAGATGGCAAGAGGTATTGCCCTTCTAGAAAAATATGGAAATGGCTAAGAATCTCCGTAATAATGCTGTATTAATTGAATGGCACCCCAACAAGGAGCATTTTGAGAATACTCATCTCTCTCTCTCTCCGTCTTTCTAATTTTGTCTTTATTTCTATCACCCTCTTTCTCTTTTTCTATCAATATCGTTCGAATCTTCGCAATAATGCTTAATACATTGTGTGGCAACCAAACAATGAGAATTCTGAGAATAATCAATACTCTCTCTCTAATTCTAAAATTCTCTCTCTCTCTCTCCTAATTCTAAAAATTCTCTTCTCTCCCTCTCTCTCTAATCTCTAATTCTAAAATTCTCTTTCTCTCTCTCTCTCTCTCTAATTCTAAAATTCTCTTTCTCCTCTCTCTCTCTCTAATTCTAAATTCTCTTTCTCTCTCTCTCTCTCTCTAATTCTAAAATTCTCTCTCTCTAATTCTAAAATTCTCTTCTCTCTTCTCTCTTCTCTCTCTCTAATTCTCTCTTCTCTCTAAAATTCTAAAATTCTCTTTCTCTCTCTCTCCCTCTCTCTCTCTCTCTCTCTAATTCTAAAAATTCTTTTTCTCTCTCTCCCTCTCTCTCTCTCTAATTCTAAAAAATTCTCCTTTCTCTCTCTCTCTCTCTAATTCTAAAAAATTCTCTTTCTCTCTCTCTCTCCCTCTCCTAATTCTCTTTTTCTCTCTCCTCTCGACCTCTCTCCTCTCTCTCTATTCTAAAATTCTCTTTCTCTCTTCTCTCTCTCTCTCTCTCTAATTCTCTTTTTCTCTCTCTCTCCCTCTCTCTCTCTCTCTAATTCTAAAAAACTACTCTCTCTCTCTCTCTAATTCTAAATTCTCTTTCTCTCTCTCTCTTCTCTCTCTCTATTCTCTTTTTTCTCTCTCTCTCCCTCTCTCTTTCTAAAATTACTTTCTCTCTCATCTCCCTCTCTCTCTCTAATTCTCTTTTTCTATCTCAATCCTCCCTCTCTCTCTCTAATTCTCTTTTTTCTCTCTCTCTCATCCCTCTCTCTCTCTCTCTAAAATCTCTAATTCTAAAATTCTCTTTCTCGTCTCTCTCCATCCCTCCTCTCTCTCTAATTAAAATTCGCTTCTTCTCTCTCTCTCCCCTCCTCTCTCTCTTCTAATTCTAGAATTCTCTTTCTCTCTCTCTCTCTCGCCTCTATTCTCTCTCTAATTCTAAAATTCTCTTCTCTCTCTCTCTCCCTCTCTCTCTCTCTCTAATTCTAAAATTCTCTTTCTCTCTCTCTCTCCCTCTCTAATTCTAAAATTCTCTTTCTCTCTCTCTCTCTCTCCTCTCTCTAATTCCAAAAATTCTCTTCTCTCTCTCGCCTCTCTTCTCTCTAAATTCTAAAATCTCTTTCTCTCTCTCTAATTCTAAATTCTCTTTCTCTCTCTCTCTCCCTCTCTCTCTCTCTCTAATTCTAAAATTCTCTTTCTCTCTCTCTCTCTCTCCGCTCTCTCTCTCTCTAATTCTAAAAATTCTCTTTCTCTCCTCTCCTCTCTCTCTCTCTCCTAATTCCTAAAATTCTCTTTTTCTCTCTCTCTCTCCCTCTCTCTCTAATTCTAAAATTCTCTTTCTCTCCCTCTCTCTCTCTCTCTTGCTCTAAATTCTAAAATTCTCTTTCTCTCTCTCTCTCTCTCTCCTCCTCTCTTAATTCTAAAATTCTCTTTCTCTCTCTCTCTCTCTCTCAATCTCTCTCTCTCTAATTCTAAAATTCTCTTTCTCTCTCCTCCTCTAATTCTAAATTCTCTTCTCTCTCTCTCTCTCCTCTCTAATTCCTAAAATTCTCTTTCTCTCTCTCTCTCTCATCTCTCTCTTCTATAATTCTCTTTCTTCTCTCTCTCTCTCTCTCTCTCTAATTCTAAAATTCTCTTTCTCTCTCTCTCTCCCTCTCTAATTCTCCTTTTTCTCTCTGCCTCTCCTCTCTCTCTCTTCTCTCTAATTCTAAAATTCTCTTTCTCTCTCTCTCTCCCTCTCTCTCTCTAATTCTCTTTTTCTCTCTCTCTCCTCTCTCTCTCTCTAAATTCTAAAATTCTCTTCTCTCTCTCCTCCCTCTCTCTCTCTCTAATTCTAAATCTCCTTTCTCTCTCTCTCTCCCTCTCTCTCTCTCTAATTCTAAAATTCTCTTTCTCTCTCTCTCTCCCTCCTCTCTCTAATTCTAAAATTCTCTTTCTCTCTCTCTCTCTCCCTCTCTCTCTCTCTCTAATTCTAAAATTCTCTTTCTCTCTCTCTCTCCCTCTCTCTCTCTCTAAATTCTAAATTCTCTTTCCTCTCTCTCTCTCCCTCCTCTCTCTCTCTCTAATTCTAAAATTCTCTTTCTCTCTCTCTCTCTCCCTCTCTCTCTCTCTCTAATTCTAAAATTCTCTTTCTCTCTCTCCCTCTCTCTCTCTCCTAATTCTAAAATTCTCTTTCTCTCTCTCTCTCCCCCTCTCTCTCTCTCTATCTAATTCTAAAATTCTCTTCTCTCTCT
>CM042143.1:116280474-116290474 GCA_023376005.1 Doryteuthis pealeii | reverse complement strand
TCAAAACCCCATTATTGTTTTTAAAAATCCATTCTTTAGCAATTTTGGGGTATTATCGCATAAATGCGTCCTGGCCTCCTGCCCTAAAAAACGCTAAGCTGTACTTGCTCAAAATCTAACCTACGCGACTATTGAATTCCCTAGCAGTTGTTTGGTTTGATAATGTATTGATTTTTTTTTTTCGAAACTCGGTCGTATTTAAAAATTTGTGATAGTTTTTTTGAATTAAAATAAAATGAAATTACCAAAAGAAAAAGCAGGTTTTAAAGGGTCGGGTAAACTATTAACATTTACTTGTCGATAAAAAACCTGGGTGATGGCTTACTTTTAACGCCTTCAAACCACAAAAAAAAATATTTGTCCATAAAAACGCGTTCAAACCGCTAAGAAATATTTTAAAGATGTGGGGGTAAATATTAACATTTACTTGTCAACAAAAGATTGGGGGGTGGGGATATCGCTTTCCTCTCACATTAACTTTTCGGGAAAACACCTTTAAACAGCTTGGTAGTTCAATAGTAACGCGGCTTGGATTTTGAGCAGGCACCGATTAGCGTTATTTTAGGGCAGGTGGCCAGGACGCATTTATGCGATATTCACCAAATTCTATATTAGGAATTGCTAAAAGCACTTAAATCGCAATGGTACGGTGATCAACAGGCTAGTTTGAATATCATTAAAAGTATGATTTTGTATAAGGACATTGACTGCTCTAGGAAATCAGTTTCTAGTTCAGTCGGTACTAAAAACCAAAACGTTATAACATCGACTTTACCATAAAGATAGATTCATCTTTTTGTAATGCTTTGTTTTACAATTTTCTACATTTTACACTAACAGAACTTTTATGATTCAAAAATCCTTAATTCATCGCATAAGGAAAACGATATGTTTTTCCTAATCGTACGCAAGCGTCCAAACACTCTCAGATGGTTTTATTACACCTGAGAAGGCCTGACCATTGGCAAAATAGCCCATTTCCTTGGCCAGCCGCTTATTTATTTGACTTTTTCCTGGAGTTTTATGGCTCTTGTTATACGACTGATCAAAGGTCCGCCAATGTATTAAAATTTCCTCTCCGTCCCCGTGGGGTGTCCTTACCCTAATGGTTCCGGCTCAAGGGTTACTGGCTTGATCCTGACAGACACTGGCGACGGATACTACATACTGGGCGTAACTCAGCCTGTTTGCCCCTTTCTTCGCAATTTGTCACGATATGTATGACTGTGTGCGTCTGTGTGTGGACGCACGTGTGTGTGTATGTGTGCAGGCGCATGGTTGTACTTACAAAGGGAATGGGAGACAAAGAGAGAGAGAGAGAGAGAGGTTGAAAGAGAGAGAGAGAGAGAGAGAGGTTGAAAAGAGAGAGAGAGAGAGAGAGAGGTTGAAAGAGAGAGAGAGAGAGAGAGAGAGGTTGAAAGAGAAGAGAGAGAGAGAAAGAGAGAGAGAGAGTTGAAGAGAAAGGAAAGAGGTTGAAAGAGAGAGAGAGAGGGGGTTGAAAGAGAAGAGAAGAGAGAGGGGGATTGAAAGAGAAGAGAGGGTTGAAAAGAGAAAGAGAGATAGGTTGAAAGAGAGAGAGAGAGAGAAGAGGTTGAAAGAGAAAGAGAGAGAGAGAGAGAGGTTGAAAGAGAAAGAGAGAGAGAGAGAAGAGAGTTGAAAGAGAAAGAGAGAGAGAGAGGTTGAACAGAGAGAGAGAGGAGATGAGAGGTTGAAAAAAGAGAAAGAGAGAGAGGAGAAGAGGTTGTGAAAGAGAAAGAGAGAGAGAGGAGAGGTTGAAAGAGAAAAGAGGAGAGAGAGAGGTGAGAAGAGAAAGAGAAAGAGAGTTGAAAGAGAGAGAAAGAGAGGTTGAAAGAGAAAGAGAAAGAGATTGAAAGAGAAAGAGAAGAGAGGTTGAAAGAGAAGAAGAGAGAAGAGAAAAAAGAAAGAGAGAGAGAGAGAAAGAGAGAGAGAGAAGAGAGAGAGAGAGGAGGAAGAGGAAAAAGTGTGTGTTTGTGTGTGCCTATACTCAAGTATATGTGACAGTGCATCACAATGTGTGTATGTTGTACACATGCACACACGTGCGTGTGTCTATCTATGTGGGTGTGCGTGCAGGCACGTGTTTGTACTTGCTCCGAGAGAGAGAGAGAGAGAGGCAGATAGAAAGTGAAAGAGAAAGACAGATGAAAAATGTGTTAGAGCGTGCGTGCATGTGCCTACGCTCGCGTATATGTATTTGCGTGTCTATGTGTATGGGTGTGTGTGTGGATGCCTGCGTGTATATAAAGTATGTATATATGTATGTGTGCGTACAGGCGCATCTTTGTACATGTTCAAAAAATGGGAGAGAGAGAGAGGGAGACAAAAGCAGAAAGAGAGAGAAGAAAAGGGTTTGTGCGTGAGAGCGTGTGTGCAGGCGTATATTTGTAGTTTCTTTCAGTGTATGTTGTGTGTGTGGGGGGGGAACAGGAAGCGGGAAAGAAAGGAGGTAACCTTCCTAGAAAGAGAGGAAAGGGAGAAAGAGTAACGTGAGTCCCAGTAAAATCTGAAGAAATAGAAAAATGGAAAAAATAAAATAAATAAAAAAAAAAAAAGAATACAAGCGAGGCCAAATTTTCTTGTAGAAATTAAATTCTGAATGAAAAAAAAAATGGATTCTTCCAATGAGAAGGTTCCCGATTCCGACAAAAATAACTACCTGAAGAAGGCCGGAAGGCACATTGACCGAAAGGTTGTGAAAGATAATAAAGATAAGGACAATAGTCCGAATAAAACAAATCTTATTATAATGGAGATTCAGCACCTTTCTGTCCGTAACCGAAACTACATCACTACTCATATCTAAATACCGTCAGAAAATGTGTAAGTTATCAATGAGTATTTAATTTGTAGTTAAAATCATTAATACAAAGAATAGAGTAAATCTTATTTATTAACGATGTCTAAATGAAAATCTGAGTTAGGTTTACCTCAAAACAGCCCATGTTATTAGTGTGTTTAAAATCCTACAATGAGCCTTATATATCACTAAGAAATAAAGGTTTACATAATATATGGTGTGGTTAATTTGCATACTGGTTTTAACAAAACTAGGGGTAATAAATTATTACTTGGTGTTATTGATCCCTAATATTATTGGGTTTATTCTCCAGATGTATTTATTCTTATACATATAGAAACCAAATTAAAATAATAATTAGAATAAGTGTAATCTTTTTTATTATGCGTTTATATTTAATTTCATTAGACTTTCTAATTTGATATATTTCATAGCATTTAAAGGAGAAGAGAGGTAGGGAAGATACTGGGGGAGGGGGAGATAATAGGGAGGGGAGAGAGAAGTAGAGAGAGGGTAAAAGATATGGAGATAGGTGGTCTATTTGATTACTCTTCTTTCTTTCACCTAGTGGGCTTCTTTTAAGGGTTGGTGCTTTTTCGTGCTAGGCTGGACATTTCTTGTTTAAAATTTAGTTAACAAACAAGACTTGGGTGTACTTATTAATAAAGCGTTTATTCTCCAGCCGATGATTCTACCCAAGGTGAGATGAATGCTGGGAAGCTGATAACAGCGTCTAGCTCCTTGAAAGCCGGGTCGAATCTGGCTAACTAAAAACTAAACTAAAAACCTTTTTATTCTCACGCGTCTGTATACGGAGTGAATTTGGGATATCGTTATATAACCAACCAACTAACCCCCGCTTTTAATTCTAAGAAACTATTTAAAATTCCCCTGACTACAGGTACTCAATGAAATTAATGTAACAAATGCGAATTTCGGAATGTCTCATACTTGCGACTGTGAAGACAAAACTGGAGTTATAGACATTACATACGCCTATGAAATTAGAATAATATTACCCACAAGTAATTATTAAACACTGGTTTTGGGTAAAACGGTATGCAAATTATGCACCATCATATTAAGCGGTTAAGTAAAGTGATGGGCGGCCTAAAGTCGGTATTAGGCAGTCAGCGAGGGAGTCTATCCCCTTTTCAATAGCGCTAGAACCAAGGAGATTGTTTTTGAGCCATCTGCAGGTGGAGCGCCACATACCTAAGCCATCAGCTCCTTACTTTAAATACGCACAGATCCCTGTGCTACTCATACGCTGAGTTTGGCGGGGACGGTATAGAACTATGGAACCTTGTGGTTTCTAGCCCGAAGGAACGTCTAACGACTGAGGCTAAACCTTGCGCCCTATACTTTATTTCTTAATGATATATTAACAGACATCGCAGTATTTTAAAAAACACATGGCTAATTAAAACAAATAGTGGATTGATTTAATAACCATTGAGAATATGATATAGAATATCTAAGGGAATTGTACGTTGGTGGTTGACGGCAAAAGATAACACTTTCTTTGGGTATCTTTGCGAAATATATGCAATTTGTTGCAAACGGCATGCGGCACTCGTGAGGATTTCTCAGTGAAAAATTAATGTAAGTAAGTAAAGCCGTCGGGGCGGCTTAATTTCGGTATCACCAATCAGCGAGAGAGGTCTAGTCCCTCTTTTCACTAGCGCTAGACGCAAGGAGTTGTTTTTGCGTCTGAGGTGGAGCGCCAACAGCCTACCATCAGCTTCGCTTACTTTACCGCCACAGCTCCCTGTGCTAGCTCATTAACGCTGAGTTGTCGAGGACCGTTATCGAACTAGGAACTTGTGGTTTCTAGCCGAACGCTCTACCGACTTGAGCTAACCCGCCGGCCATTACTTATATTGAGAAATTCCTTCAATATATAAAATCTAATAAAAGCAAAAATAGGATTTTCTATAAAACATACAGGGTTTTTCTTTTTAATACACAATTATGCACTGTATTAAACAAAATATCTTCTTTCGTTTATATTAAATTATAATTCATTTTTAGAGAAACCACTCTGTTTTACACTAAAATATTTGCTAGATCTGGAAGCTCATATAGAGAAGTGGTGACTAGAAGTTTCGTTTGAAGGGGTAATCTGGATAATATCAAACGACGCAGCAGACGCAAGGTGGAGTGATATAGGCCAGGTTGTTGCACTGTGGTGACATTAAGCCTCTCTAGAGGGAGGGTAGGTTATTTGGCTAGAGTGGTAGAAGGAGAGAAAGCCCGGACTTTAACGGCAGCGCTTGAATAAAATACAGAATCAGAGCGTTAGATTATAAACATTGTAATATGTTTACATTATCTCTTAAGAACCCGTGATAATAATCTGGGATACTTAATACTTAGCCCTTGCAATCATTTACTGATTACTTCAAATTTTTGAGCATCATCATACACGAGGGAGTTACAAAAAATTATCACACTTTGTTTTATGGAAACCGAGCTCATTTGATGGGATAAGTTTGATAGGCGGCTAAACTATGACTAATATACAGATATATCTACATCATTGATTATAAATGCTGGTTCAATCACCAATATCCATCTCTAAAAACTTCTGCCTTAAAATTGAATATTTAAATCATTTTCTGTAGTTATAAAAGTTTAAATATTTTTTCATATGACCATTTTTGATGTTTCCTTGAATCAATATTTAAAAAAATCTTAATAGAATATTAAATGAAAACGGTGAATAACCTGAAATGATTTTTTTTTTTGTTTTTTTCGTTTCTGAAAAAGAAAGTCCAACTTGTCGGATTGAACCTGCCCTGGATTTGTAAAAGAGATTTGTTTGCTTTTTTTGTGAGAGTGTTTAAAAAATTTGATTTTTTTTCATAGGGAGGGTTAAAATTTATTTTTATAAACCACACGGAGAAATTACGCGGCATTTGGCGGGCATGGTTAAGAATATATTTTGAGAAAAATTGACTGATATTAATAGTTTAAGATGTATCAAAAATAAATTAACAGTGTAATTTTATTTTGCTTTTTTTTTTTGATGCTTAGATATTTTCAGTAAGCGGTGGACGGGTTGACGAGAGTCCTACTGCTCCTTCTTTATTTAGTTTTTTCCACTGTTCTAAAAACTTTATATATTCTATCGGTTAGGCAAGAGGTGTAATGGTTACCCGTCGTAAGAAAAGGATTACGGTGAGACGAGTTAAAAATCCTGAACAAAGGCTGTTTGCATTTCAGCAGAGTTGCTAAACCCGGGAAAAGGAAGGATGATTCAACTATACATCTCCAGCTCTGGGTAATAAATAGGTAGACTGAGCGGCAAATCATTTACTTGGTTAGGCACACAGTCTAAGCGAGAATGAAACTTCAGAATTGTTTAACACTGTTAAAGTCGGCTTAAAACCCAAAAAAATTTTTTTTTTTGGGACCTTGTCTCAGATCCTCTCTGACGGAGGTGATGGTGCATATATATATATTAGTATATATATTTATTATAATGAATTGGTGGGTTTGTCCCTGTCCTGTAACCGAAACTATATTTCCTACTTCAAGTCACAATTCTTTTAGTTATTGGACATACACATTTCCTCTCATGATTTTATTTTTTTATTAAACACTCATTATTAATAAAATTGTTTTTACATTATTAATACTGTTAACTAAATGTCTACATACTGACAACATTGCAATTATATTTATAATATACAAAATAGCGGTTTACAATGTGAATGGGAAGGCTAATTTCGCATATTGGATTTAAAAAATGATTTTAATAAATATATGCTTAGTATATTGATTTCGAATTGTTTGGGTTTATTCTTATTGAATATGAGCAAAAATCTCGGGGATAAATCTTAAAAGAAATCCCTTAACAAGAGAGAAATAATGTAATATTATTCTTTTACTTCCTTTTTTAAACTAAACAGTTTTTAATTAGGAAAATTTACCAAATGAAAGACGGGAGTAACGGAAAATGATGGAAGAGTTAGTTTCCTTAAGTTTTTCTATTTTTTAATTCATACCCCTCTGTTCAAAAATCTTTTTATCTAGCATTCTTATTCAGTTTCATTAGCCTTTCTAATTTAAATAATATGATATTTTTATAACATTAACTAAAATACTTGCACCCGGAGGGTGGCATATATTTGCTAGTATATATATTATATATATATATATTATATATATATATATAATATATATATATATATTCCGGGATCCAGTGCGGGTAACAGGTTTTAATTCATCTTATTTCGGGGGGTAGCAGTGCTTTGATCTTGTGGCAGCTCTTTCCGGGGGTGGGGGTAACCCTTTTTCTTTATATTTTTCTTTATCTTTTAAAAACAAAAATTTAAACATTGAGCTCTCCCAATAAGACCGAACTTCGTAACACCCGTATAGTTAGAAGAAGGACAGCTTAGAATCATCCTAATACAAATGACTTGGTACAACTGCAATATATATATATATATATTATATATATAATATATTATATATTTATATAATATACCTTCATTTGAAAATTTTGAAGGAATTTAAATTGAATTACACTTTTTTTTTTTTACTATTTCTAAATCTCATACTATTTCTAGATTTATTCTTCCATTTTTTTAATAAGGGCCGGGTTTAGCTCAGTCGGTAGAGCGTTCGGCTAAAAACCCTCAAGGTTCCTAATTCGTATATCTCGGCCCTTGCAATCAGCGTATGAGTATCACAGGGATCGTGCGATAAAAGGAGCTGATGGTAGCTTTGGTGCTCCACCCTCAGATGCACCACAATATCTCCTTGGTCTAGCCTTAGGGAAAAAGGGATAAACTCCCTCGCTGATTTGGTTGATACGATTTTAGGCCACCCGACTTATATATAAGTGCGTATATATATTATATATATATATATATATATAAATTCAGTTAATTCACATTAAGGGGATTCTCCTCGCTGACGACCCGCAACTAAAAAGCGTAAACGCAACACTCTCAGTATAAAATGGGATGGAAGCACTCTATAACAGCCTTTACATACAAAGAAATTGTGTGTATTAAAACAGTTGAAAAATCCCCCCTTCACGTTCTGTGGGTTGATGAATAGCCGAGAGGGTAAGCTGTCCAACTGCTGCTGAGCGATGGATTTTTAACGATGCGGCTGTAGGTAGCTCACAAAATGTCTAAGCAACACCGAAGAGAACTTGATGAAGTCGACGAACGTGTCCTATATATATATATATATATTATATATATTATTAATGAATGTAGATAAAACAAAGACACATCTCCTGTTTAAACAAAAATTTTTATTTTTTATCTTTTTCGCAGTTTTTCTGGACAATTTTTTAATGTTTTGGGGTGGAATTTCGTGGATAAGTCGTCTAACCCTCCATTTAAACAGATAATAGCTCTTATTTCACAACACCTAAAATTAAATTATTCATGCCCACCTAAATAATTACGCCGAAATATTCTAACGGAAAATACACACATTCAGCACAACAAATAAATAAATAACAACAAACTCCAAATAACTAGAAGCTTTTTACATAAAACAATACAAACCATCCTTAAACAAATTAATTTCCAATGCAGTACACACATTTTAAAAAAATGCCTATAAACACCTTTCTCACAATTTTTTCTTCCTTCCAGTCTCTACATTAATATGATTTAAAAATAACTGAACACATCACCCCTGATGATGGCGCTTCGAAGTGCGGAATTACTCGGGGACTTGAACTTTGGTGGACTTATCAACGATTCCACCCAAACATTAAAAAGTTGTCCAGAAAAACTCCAAACAGATCAAAAATAAAATTGTTAAACAGGAATGTGTCTTTTGTTTAATTCTACATATATAAATGAAAAAATGCTGCCATACACAATATATATACATTATATATATATATATATATATATATATATATATATATATAATATGAGTTAAGACGCGTGTTAATCTCTCTCTCGTCATATATTATATATTATATATATAATAATATAATAATATATAAGAAGATTAGATAAGAGAGAGAGAGGGAGAGAGAGAGGAGAGTTTAACGGTCCCATTGATTCTGAATTAAACTAATTAGTCCCTCCCAAAGCCCCATTGTCGCTAAATCTACCGCCAATCCCTATCGTCCTTACCCCCCCCCCGCCCGTCTCTAATCTGTGATCTGCTCACGAGAGCGTGTGCACCTTAAGAACTAAATCCGCTGCCGCGAAAATTGATCGTTGTCGGCGCGTTTCAGTTTTTCGTGGGCAGTTATACAGCATAGTATTGGTGAGTCATGTCACTTGTAACGCATTGCTACACAATTGATATATTAATAGTCAGGCAGCTGATACCTGTTTGCATCTATACGAAAGAATACAGGCTTCGTAGATATTTTTTTTTTTGTCTTGTTTATGGTGGCTTTGTTTTAGGATTACGAAGTGAGATAGGAGAAACCCAGAAAGGCAAGGTTAGCTATCTCTCTATCAAATTAGATCAAGGGATATAAATAAAGGAGTCCACTGTTAGATAGTTTAAATAGATAGAGAATTAATATTAGCTGATTTAACAAAACAGTCGGCTATTATATATATACTTATATATAATATATATATCTAAATTTTTAAACCTTGAAAGGCACTTTACCAACGCATTGTACGCATAAAATTCGATACTTTTTCTTATAGAAAATGAACTTGAAAGTGTAATCCCCAGAAGGATGGGCCTCGATGTGTAGAATACCGTAGAGATGTTTCGACCTTTATTAAGTCTCATCAGCGTATATACTACGATTTCGCTCCGACAGAATTCGAAAACCGGGACTTCAGCAGACACAGTGAAACACTATGAACACTATCGCCTTCGGCCACAGTACAGCAGCTGACCATCCTAAGCCGGAAATTTCACTGTGTCTGCTGAAGTTCACCTGGTTTCGAATTTCTGGTCGGAGGGAAATCGTTAGTATTACGCTGATGAGACTTATAAAAGTCGAAACAGTCTGTACGGGTATTCTAAACAAAACATCGAGCCATCCTTTGCTGGGATTTACACTTGTCAAGTTCCATTTTCTAATAAGAAAAGTATCGAAATTTTATGCGATACTGCGGTTGTAATGCTCAAGTAAAATTTTTTAATATATACCTTATTTCAGCAACGGTTCCTTAAATAAACAAACACCACAAGAATTTTAAAATCTTATATATAGTATTATAC
>CM042143.1:116253721-116280374 GCA_023376005.1 Doryteuthis pealeii | reverse complement strand
AATTGCGCTTGTTAATTGGTGAAACTTGGTGAATTCTTTTTGTTTGAGTTTTCTTGTTGTTTTGGTGGATAGCTTTCTCTTTTTGAACTTGATGTTTGTTTGTTTTGTTATTCTTTTTTGTAAGTGTCCTTTTTGCTATGTGTGTTTGGGATTGTTTTGGTCTTGGTTTGTGTTTGATGTCGTTTGGGTTGTGTTGTGGTGGCTAAGGGGTAATGATAGTTTGATAGAGGATTCTTTAGTGTTTTAATTATGAAATTTTGAAATAGAGGGGTGTTTTTTGTGTTGGTATATTGTAATAGTCTTGTATTGTGTATGGATTGTGGTCTTTTTATTTGGTGAATTGTTTCTGTGTGTTTCTTGTTTTGTGGTGTTTTTGTATGAAAAAATACTGTGTGGCTAGACTTGATTGTGTTTTAATTTCTAGCCGTTTCGTAGTCTTGATTGCGTCTGTCTTTATTGTTTTTCTTTTTTTTGCGTCAGTTTTGATGTTGGTTGTTGATGTTGTTTGTATGTCGACTTGTTTGCTAGCTTTGAATTGTTGTTCGGGTGTTTTCTTCGTTTGTGCTGGTTGCAATGTTTTGTTTCAGATGGTGGCTGTTCTTTTTAGTCGATATTTTATAAGAATTGCTGGTCGTTTTTTTTTTTTTTTGTCGTTTTCCTTGTTTTGTTATTTGGCACAAGGATAAGTGTGGTAGTTTTGTTGTTTTGTTGTGTGAATGTGTTTTTGTTGTTTTATGTTGAATTGTTTTCTTTTGATGTTGAATTGATCGTTTTGGTGTGTGTGTACTGAATCTTTTTCTGGATTTTTTTGTCTTTCTTTATCTGATTGTTCCTCGACAAAAAGATTTGTGAAATAAGAGCTTGTGTATGCTTTGTTTGATGGAAATTGAATGTTTGTTGATTTGTGTTATGGTGCTGTGTTTTTGCTTGTTGTGTTGTTTCCGTTGGTCTCTCGGTTGGGAAAGAGAGAAGGAGTTCTCTCATGTTTGATGTGTTGGTGTGTGATGCAATTTTTTGTGGTAGGATCTTGTTTGGTGATCGACACTCTGTCGTTGCTTTTGAACAGTGCTGTTTGTTCTTGTGAGTTTGTCATTTCTTTGTTCGTTTAAGTGTCTGTGCTGTCTGAGGTGGTGTTTGATATGTTCTTCTAAGACTGGCATTTTGTGTTTTTTGCGTGGAGGCGATGAAAGAGATTGTGTGACGGAATGGAGTTGGGTACGATTTGTGGATGTTCGGTGTGTTATTTTTGTGTTTGTGTTCGGTTTTTTTTCGCTGCAATATTGTGGCGAAAAACGATTGTGTTATTTGGAGTTTTTCTTGAAAAGACGAGGTTATGTCGTTGTGTTATAGTTTTTGCTCTGTGTGTAGAAAAGTCTTTCTTTGCTTTTTTTTTTGTTTGATGTTTGTGTTTTTGTGCTGTTGTTGTTTTGGAGTTTTTTGTATATGTTTTGTTTTTTTTTGTTGTGTAGCTTGTTTTTTAACATAGTTTTTGTTGTTGTTGTTGAATGGTGTATTTGGTCCTTGGATTGTGAATGTGTTTGATTCGGTGCTTTGTGTTTGGCATTTCGTTTTTGCTGAAGTTTTGTATTATTTTTTTTGAATTTTGATCTGAAGTGTCGCGTGTTGTGAATTGGGTTGTTGTTGTTCAGTGTGTTTGTTGTTGTGTGGGGTTTTGATGGTTGTTTGTTTGGTTTGATATTTTTTTCTGGTGTTGTGTTGATTGATATTTTTGTGATGAAGATTTGTTTCTTTGTTGTTGTTTTGTATTTTTTGTGTGATGTGATTGTCTTTTCTTATAGTGTGTGCGTTTTGCTTGTTGATATTTCTTTTTGATTTGTGAAAAAAAGATTTGCTGTGCTTGTGGGTTTGTCTGTATGATTTATGAAATTTTGTGTTTTTTGTTGTGTTCTGTGTTGTTTTTTTTCTGTGGTTGCTGTTATGTTTTTTGTGTGTTACTTTTGATGAAGTTTTTTTGAATTTTTGTGATTTTGTTGGTGCTTTCTTTGAAGAGCGATGCACCTTTGTGTGAATGGTTGAAAATAAGAGGTTTTTATGTGGTGGAATTGTGTGTAATGGTCGGGTTGTTTTCGTGTGTTGTTTTCGTTTGGCTGTTGAAGAGTAGGATTGGTTGATGACTATTAATGGACTTCTTTTCGTTTCGAATTTTTGTTTTTTCTGATTTATGAAAATTGAATGGAATTGTTCGATTTGGGGATATAAGATGTGTGATCTAAACTTTATGACAACTTGTTGTGCGTTGATTAGTTCTGTTGTTTGTGAATTTTGTTTGCTGAAAGATACTTTATTTATCTTGTGAAAGAGGCAGGCGCTACTGAGCGGGGCTAATTGTATGTGCTGAGTTTGTTTCTTTGGTGATTAAAAGAGAGTAACGGAATTTTTTGCTTTGTTCGAAAGTTGATTTTTGAAAGCGCTTTTTCTGTGTGAAGTTTTGGAATGCGTGGTGGTGTGAATGATAGATGAGTTACCGGGAAATGAATGACCTTATGTTTGGAGTGGAATTTGTGTCGAAATATTTGAAACGATGAGTATGAGCTGGTGATGTTGTTGGATGAAAACTGTGTTGAAAAGAGTTGTCTGTTTTTTGGATCTGATAAGTGTTGTGATGTTTTTGTTGGAGAAATTGATAAATAATAAAAGAGAGAATTAAATAACAAATAAAAACATAGTTGGGACGGATTTTGATGTTTGTGAAGAAAGTGTGGTTGAAAGAATAAAAATAAAGTTGAAAAAGACCGTACTTGCTCTGAAAGAAGAACAATAAGTCTTTAATATAATTATCAAATACTAATCTACACAAAGTCAATGGATGAGAAGAGAAGAAAGGAGGAGAAAAGCAAACATCATATCAAAAGCCGTGCTCATACAATGAAGGTTTTGTGTGACATAAAAAAAGTTTTCTAAAGATCCTTTAAACGAGTTCTCTGTGAGAGAAAGAGCGTCTTCGGGATGGGGTGTGTTGGAATAAAAAAGGCAAAAATCAAAATGGGAAAAGAGTGAAAAAAGAGAGGTGAAAGGTAGTAGGAACTGGGAAAAAATAACATATAAGAGAGAAATTCTTGATAAGCGTGAATTGATTTGACAAGAAAGTTGGATGAGGATAGTTTGGATCATGAGAATGGGGGTGGCTGGGTGGAAAGGATTGTGGATGGAGAATTCAGAATGGATTGAAATAAATTGAAACAAAAAAAGTGAGGATAAAAGAATGGGAGTCGGGAAAATTAAAGGACTGAAATAAAGATAGGAATACATGTGTGGGGAAAATGTCTACTAGTGTGAACATGATTCCTCTCGGTGTGTTCCTTGTGAATGAAAGAGGGGAAGGAAATAGAAACTCAACAAGATCGCGAACTGTGACATGGGGAAAACTAAGTAAAAAGGGATTGAAACTATGGTGAATGTGTTTGAAGTCTTAAGAAGAAAATTGTGGAAATAATGGGAGAGGCATGAACTGAGTATGAACGGAATAAAGATGAAAAAATAAAAAAGAGAACGCAATGCAAAAACCATGACGGGTGGTGGAAACTGTGGATGGAAGTATGGGTCTTTGAAAATAAGGAAGGAAAAAAGAGAGAAAGATGAACTTTCTTCATTCAGGAAGAGAGGAGGGGAGAGAGAGAGAGAGAGGAAGGAAGAGAAAGAGAGAGAAAGGGAGGAGAAAGAAAAAAGAGAAAGAGGAGGAAAGAAAGAGGAAAAAGAGGGAAATAAGAGAAAGGGAGGAAAAAAAAGAAAAAAAATAAAGAAAAGAAAGTCAATAAAATAAGAGGGGGGGGGGGAGGGGTCTAGCTGTCTGGCGTCTGAGTACGTCGCTCTCTTGTTCTGTGTTGCGGACCTGAGGATAAACTACTCATCTCAACTCGTTTTTTTGAATCATACTCTTTCAACCGAGGCTGTTTTCTGTCGTGTTTTCTCCTGTCACTCTTTCTGAAACTCTTTCGACTTTCTTTCACACTTTACTCTATATCTCTT
Source organism: Doryteuthis pealeii (assembly GCA_023376005.1). Classification (NCBI taxonomy): domain Eukaryota; kingdom Metazoa; phylum Mollusca; class Cephalopoda; order Myopsida; family Loliginidae; genus Doryteuthis; species Doryteuthis pealeii. The sequence goes on along the minus strand of CM042143.1, from coordinate 116,276,387 downwards.
CTTTCAACACTATCTCTTTCTCTACTTTAACCACACTTTCTCTTTCTCTCTTTCACTCTTTCTCTCTTTCACTCTTTCGTCTACTCACTCTTTCACATCTTTCTCTTTCTCTCTTTCACTCTTTCTCTTTCTCTCTTTCACACTTTCTCTTTCTCTCTTTCCACTCTTTCTCTCTCTCTCTTTTCACTCTTCTCTCTCTCTCTTTCACTCTTTCTCTCTCTCTCTTTTTCTTTCTTCTCCCTCTCTTTTTCTTTCTCTCTCTCTCTTTTTCTTTCTCTCTCTCTCTTTTTCTTTTCCCCTCTCTCTCTCTTTCTTTCTCATCTCTCTCTTCTTTTTTTTTCTCTCTCTCTCTTTTTCTTTCAACTTTTCTCTCTCTCTCTTTTTCTTTCTCTCTCTCTCTTTTTCTTTCTCTCTCCCTTCTTTTTCTTTCTCTCTCTCTTTTCTTTCGTCTCTCTCTTTTTCTTCTCTCTCATCTCTCTTTCTGCTCTCTCTCTCTTTTTTTTTCTCTCTCTCTCTTTTTCTTTCTCTCTCTGCCTCTCATTGCATCTAGGGCATCGATATAATATTAATGCGATGGAAAGTTCCACATTTTGCTGACTATTCGCCCTATCAAACCAAAAACTTCTAATCTATCCATTTAGTGGAAGCATTTTACAGTTTTCTTTTTTTTGTTGCTGTTGTTTCTGAATATCCTTACGATACGGTAGTTACGTTAATTAAAATAAGCAAATATATGCACCCTCCTGTTTCAAGTATTTAACCTTTAATATAATGAAATATCACATTAAATTAGAAACGCTAATTAAACTAAATAAGAATGCAGATAAAAAATTAAAACAGAGGGGTTATAATCGAAAAATTGAACAGCTGAAACTTACTATTCACTCATTCCTGTCTTTCATTCCTAAATTTTCCTAATTTAAATATTTAACTAAAACAGGAAGTAAATAATAACATTACAGTTATTTCTCCCTGTCAATGGATATCGTTTAATATTTATCCCCGAGATTTTTGCTCATACTCGTTAAGATAAAACCAAACAATTATAAATCAATATTACCAAGCACATGTTTATTAAAATAAAATGTTAAATATTAATATGCAAATTCGCCTTTCCCGCTGCTCATTATAAACCGCACTGTTTGTTGATATATAAATACAATTGGATGGTTTATTAGTATGTAGCCCGCCCAACGGGTGGGGCGGTGCTATAATATTAACGGCGTCGATCCCAGGGGGCCATTCCCCCCAGGGCCACACCTGCCTCCTGATTTAAAGGGCAGGACGGGTTTATGCCCAGTGCCTGAGGCGCCCCCCCTTGAGGGGAATATGCCGACGCGCGATCGACGCAATTTTTTCACCTGCCCATCCATAAGCTTCGGGGGATTTGTGGGTCGGTCCCACGTTAATAGGGACTTTGTGCTCTGACCCGCACAAGTGGGGTACGCGCGTAATAGCCATGTTAAAACCCGCCCTCGTGGTGGGGGGGTCAGTGGCTTCAGCCCTGGGACCTTACAAGTTAATAGCGTCGATCCCAGGGGCCATTCCCCCCAGGCCAACACCTGCCCCCTTGTTTAAAGGGGCAGGGCTGAGGTTATTGCCCAGCGCCTGAGGCGCCCCCCACCTTGAGGGGAAATGCCGACCCGCTATTCGACGCAATTTTTCACCTGACACCACATGTCTCGGCTTTGTGGGTGGTCCCACATAAATAGGGCCTTGTGCCTCGACCCGTACAAGTGGGGTACGTGGAAAATATTCATGGTAGATATGGTCAACAGTGCTTTCGGCTTCTGGACCATTGCTATTAATTAACTGCGTCGATCCCAGGGGCCATCCCCAGGCAACACCTAGCCCCCTCGATTTAAAGGGACAGGCGCTTGGGTTTATTGCCCCAGTTGCCTGATGGGGAATCGCCGACGGGGAGCGACGCAATTTTCACTGCCACCCCATGAGTTTCGGCTTGTGGGTAGGTCCCACATAAATAGGCGCCTTTGTGCCTGACCCGCTACACGTGGTACGTGGAAAATATCATGTAGATATGGTCAACAGTATAATAATGTATAAACAATTTTATTATTAATTGCAGTTTAAATAAAAATAAAAATCTAGAGAATGCTGACGGATATAACTTCGGAATTGTGGGACTTTGAGTTAGTAATATAGTTCTCTGTTTACAGACAGAAAAGCACACAATGTCCATTTATAATATGACATGATGAGAGTAACTTCGGTACAAAAAACCATGAAAGTGAAAACGTCGATAAGAAATTCCTGTACTTAGAGTATTATTTCTTATAGCACGACATGTGGATATACTACGGTGTGATAATTTAATTATACAACGTTCGATATGTTACTTAAGAGCTAATGCCAAAAAGTTCAATTTGTAAAAAAAGCTAAATAATCTTGATATAACTTTCACCACACTTTTTCTTTTCATTATCCTTTCTTTTCATTTATGTTTCTATGAAAACAGGATTAGCGCTATCGCCTCCTTTCTCTATACTTTCCAAACTACTTTCTTCCTTCTTTCTTATTACTATTTTTCCGTTTGTAGCATGCCTTAACTTCCTTTTTTGATTTTCTTTCAAATAAAATGGAATTGCGTCATTATTTAACTGATGTAGACGATACTCGCAAAAATTAAAAAAAAATTCTTGCGGATAAACAAAACCAGATGCTCAATATTTATCTTTCTGCATTCCATTATTAGACGATTAGGACAGGCTGATTTTTAAGTAGAGGGTGTTGGAAGATAATAAACCGTCGCGTAGAATAAGGAACAAGCGTATTAATATAGATATGATAATCTACCCTGAGAATTCTTAGTATGCTTAAGATTTGTAATTTCTAAACAAAAAACATTAAAAAAACAATTCATATCTTTCATATTAAGCTTACATGATTTTAACCAGTGGTGGTTAAAGATAATAACGGTCGGGAGAGTTAAGAACAAACGTAATTAATATTAGTGATTTGTGGCATTAAAATTTTTTTTTTTTTAGAAGCATTGTGAAGAAAGTATATATTATTATTTTTGCTTGAAGGCAATTACAATGCATGTATCAACATAAAATCCGATACTTTTTTTATTTTTTTAAATAGAAAAATGAACTTGACAAGTGTATCCCGGCAAAGAATCGCTCGGTGTGTTAGAACATCGTACAAGACTATTCGGGACTTTCAAGTTCATTTTCGATAAAAAAAGTATTTTTTTAAAAGTATCTAATTTTATGCGAAACATGCATTTGTACATTGCCTTTCAAGCAGAAAATCATAATGCTAATTAATATAGATATTATAAACTACCCTGAGAGTTACTTAGTATCTTAAAATTTGTAATTTCTAAAAAAAAAAAAGACATTAAAAAATATTCATATCTTCCTACATAAGCTTACGCTATCTATGCTTAAATCTTCAATTTCAAAAACATTAAGCAATGTTCCAATTTATATTTTAAGATTTTAAAAAATGAATGATCTTAGTTGAAAGAAGCGTAGAATGAAAAACAACAAAAAATGTTCGGGAATCAATTTCGCTTGTTTGGGATCCATTTCCCGGTGTCCAATTTTAGAAAAGGGCGCGAAATTAAAAAAACACGTGCGTTTTGTCAAAAAAAAAGGGCGGAGAAAAGAGAGAAACTAATCAAAATCGTTTCCTTTTCATTTAGCCACCGCCGAACCCCAACGAACTTCCTACATCGCCGTCAGCTCACGGTATGATTTGTAGGCGGGGATTTTGTTTGGTGTTGGATGTGCGTTCGTATTGGTGAAGGCAAAAAAAAAAGAGGAAAGACAATATAGATCTTTCGTTTTGTATATCACTTTTATTTTTCTAATTTTTGTCTTTTTTGTTTTTATACTGTCTGACTGACTGTTAAAAAATAATTCTGCTTTACTGCAATTTTTATAAGTTTCGCACCCATAAAACCTTATTCATAAAAGTCTGACTTTCTTCAGATACAAAACCTTTATATATATTATATAATATATTATATATATATATATATCTTATTATAATGGAGATGTGTGTTTTTCTGTCTGTAACCGAAACTTATATTACTATACAAGACACAATTCTCTTTGTTGTTTACATAACATTCTCCTTTGATTTTTATTTTTATTTAACCTCAATTTTCTAATAAATTGTTTACATTATTTTTAATACTGTTAATCATATCTACAAATGAATAATTTGCAATTGTATTTATATATACACAAAATAGCAGTTACAGACCAGTGTGAACAGAAGGCTTATTTGCATATTGAAATTTAAAATTGATTTTAATAAATATGTGCTTAGTATATTGATTTTTAATCGTATGGTTTATCTTAATGAATATGATCCAAAAAATCTCTTCAATAAATCTTAAAAGAAATCGTATAACGAGAAGAAATAATTCTGATTTTATTCTTACTTCTATTTTAACTAAGTTATTAAATTAGGAAAATTTTAAGTTAATGAAAGACGAGAGTGATAAAAAGTGTTAAGTTTCAGTTTGTTCTATTTTTCAATTATACATCCCTCTGTTGCAAATCATGTTATCTGCATTCTTATTTTAGTTTCATTAGCCCTTTCTAATTAATATATTCTATTACATTAAACTTAATACTTGCACCCGGAGGGTGCATATATTTGCTAGTATATATAATATATAAATTCTTCCCTTGTGTGTTACAAACTGATTTTTAGCACTAGGGTCTTGATTTAGCTCAGTTTAGGTAAAATCTCCGCCTAGGGTTCCTCGGCAAATCAGTACGTGAGAAGCACGGTTTGGATATGTGTTGTAAATTGGGAGCTTGTGCGTAGGTGTGTCGCTCTACCTCTGACGGAAAAATTATCCCTGGTCTCGTGCTATTGAAAATGGATTAGACTCCCTTGCATATCGTCTGATATCGACTATAGGCCACTTAAACTACTTTACTAAGTAAAGTCGTCGGGGTATCAGCCAGACAGCGAGGGGGGGGTCTATCCCCTTTTCGCAAGGCTAGACAAGGAGAATTGTTTTTGCACTGGGACGGAGCGTCAAACATACTGTCAGCTCCTTACTTAATCTCACATATCCATTTGCTACTCATACACTGAGTTGGCGCGGACCGGTATCGAAATCAGGTACCTTGTGGTTCCTAGCGCAGACGCTTAGTACGAGAATTATATTTTCTGTTCATTCGATCTGTTAATAATTACTGAGAACATTTTTTAGACAAATGTAATGGCTGTAAAAATAGATATAGATATTTTTTTAATATTCTCACTAGTGATTTCAAATTTTTATTTCTAGTTTTTTGTTTAAAATTCAGGTACGTACCTTCCGTAAATAATGGAGATCTAACCATGAAGAATTGTGGATAGCAAATCCAAAGGTAAGTTGTAATAAATAAGATAAATCATTCTTTTACATTTTAATACACGTTTTCTCGTATTGTTAAAGAATTTATGGAAACAATTAAAGTAAACATTACTTCTGTCTTTTGAGGCGAAGGAATATTTTGTGTTAGTAGAAAATATGACGTGAGTCAGATTTGAACACTTGAAGTCAAAACCACCTGTTTATAATGTTTGACTGGAATCGTGGAAAATTTTTTAATTGATTTACGTAATTTTTTTTTTTTTTTACAGTAAAATGTATTTAGCTAATGTGTCACTAAGAAAAGAATTTATTGCATAAATCGAAACGAATATCGGAATGATATTAGAGAAAAATATAAATTATTAAGAAAAGAATAAATGAAACGATGGAATAAAGGTGGGAAGAGTTTTATATATATTATATATATATATATATAATATGAAGTAAAGTACGCAAATAGTTGTTTGATATGGCTATTGCCGATAATTTTTGGAGAATATGGGCTTAATTGAAGTCATACCTAATTTGAAAATTAATTAGTGATAATTAATGAATTAGTGCGAATATATCTGTTCAAATGTAAAGCGTAAACAAATCGAGAAAAAGCCATTCTCTGTATGTACATTTCAAAATATATATATTATAGATATATATAAATATTAATATATATATAGATATATATAAAGGGTTTTGTAATTTGCATGAAGCATTGTGTTATATTGGTTGTTGGTTGTTTTGAAAGCTATCACAATGCAAGTGGTAAAGAAAAAAACTTGGGATTGTGATAGCCTTCAAAACCAATCAACAAAACCGATATATATATATATATATATAATATATATATATTATATATATATATATATAGTTGTACAAAAGGTTTTTTCTGTTGCGCTTTCAGTGTTCAATACACCTGAAAGAGGCTCCAGAACAGTGAAACCGCGATTAAGAAAAAATATTTCTCTATAACTATTAATGCTCAATATCTTAGGATTATATTGGCCACTTTTCGGCATTTAACTACTAATGCTACTACACTGAGAAAGCTTGGGAAGCAGTTGAACAATATATATCTATTATACAAAAGCTGAGTGAATCACTTTTTGTATAGTAATGATTTTGTTACTGTTTAGTTTAATGACACAAAATGTATGCTAAATTATTCCTTACGTCTATGGTTGAATTATGTTTGAAAAAGAATCATGTTCATCCTTTTAATTAGCAGTAATTAGCAATTAAGTCATAAAGTAACCAATCCCTTACATGACATCTGCCTATCAATTCAAACCTTTCTCTATATAACTAACCACTCTATATATGCTTACTGAGAGCGCAAAGAGGAATGTGTGAGTGCAAAGTGTGAGATGACCCATCATCTTTAATTGTTACCATTAAACCCATAACTGTAATCTCTATCAATACTTTCTTACTAACCACAAACGTTTTTCATAACTAAAAGTAAGAATTATTCCAAATCAACTTATAAAACAATGGTTTGTGATGTTTTACTATTAAAGATGCAATAATAAATGAAACAAAGAACAATAATAAACGCAAAATTCTTTTGACGGTTAACAATTTATTTGTCGGTAATGTCAATATAGTATGCTTTCTTTTTTTTTAAATTAACCTTATTTTTGTTACTTTTTTATAAAAAAACAATAAAATAATATTCTCAGCTTCCCCAATTTCCAGTCCATATTGTCTCATAGAATAATTGTTTTTACTTTTAGTAAGCTTCGTTTATTTTAATTGCCATTTACATTTAATTCCTCTAAAAAGTCATGAAAACAAGTTCTTTTCTTTTTGGTGCTACTTCACGACAGGGAGAACCTAATTCCCGTATTACCTTAATTATTCAGTGTTAGACATGCTGTTTAGAAAAAATCAAGATACTAAATGTCAAACCCTAAAAACTCCTGTAGCATAATGTTTTGTTTTTTGTTTTTTTTAAAGAAAAATCCTTATGAGCCTTTTAATTTGCTTTCCAGTATGTTCTATGGTCTGTAAATAAAGTGAGAAAAATCGTTAAAAAAATTGAATATTAAAACCTCGGGAAACATCTGATTTAACATGATATTAAATTAATTAAAAAAAAGATTAGATAAACTTTGGATTTAAAATATTTCGGAGAGCAAAGATTAGTTACGAGTTTTTAAAAAATTTAAAAAATCATGGAATTTATTTCAAAAATGCGCAAACATTGACTCCTCTACCCTTTTTGAGTGAAAGTTTTTTTTAGGCTTTTATTTCAATAAAACAAACTATTCATTAAAAATAAAAAGAATTAAATTAAATAAAATTCATTGATGAATAACATGCTAATAATCTCATTCAAGATAGTTTGTGATTTTTGGTAATTTGTCTAACTTAAATATAAAAAAGCACTGCCAAAGTTGCCGTAAAATCCGTATTTACAAAATAAATTTTTTCACCCCATTGAAATATTGACCAAAATCAGGGAATTATCCTATTTTAAATGACATTTTCAGTGTTTATTTATCAAATAGAGCATTTTATAATGCATCGGTTATTTTATTTTCAAAACTGCTTGGTTTCTATGATGTTGTGAGGCCTTCATAAATATTCTGGCATTCTGCAGTAGAATTGCAGCAAGGTTAGATCTGTATTCAGTTACGCTACTTGTTGTCGTGTGTTAACCAATTTGAAACGTAATTGAACTTTTGTATGATTATATACAAAAACTTTGATTTATTTTTTTTCCAGGTCACTTAACATTGACCCAACCCTCTTTTTTTGGGGGGGGGGCGCAAAATATCGGTGGTTTTATATGAAGGTGGAAAGTAATTACAGTATAAATAAAAAGACGAAGACCGAAGGTATGAAAGAAAAAAAAATAAGGAGCTACTCTGGTAGAAAATAAAGTACCGAAAATTCAAAAATTAAAGTAAAAAAAAAATTGTATTGCACAATTGCCCCGCGTAACTAGCTTTCTAAAAATCTATAAAACCGGAATCAAAGTGTTTTATAAATAGCCAGAGACAATGACAATAATTCAAAAATGAAGTGACAGGCTACACCAAATGATGAACGTTAGCGGTGTGTGTCTGGGGGGGGGGGGATAGATAACTGCTCTATAGAAGAGAAACAATAGTCAACCGTATCGGGTTTACTATTGCTCATACTCTCACTATAAAGAAAAAATCAATTAAAATAAAAGCTATGTATTATAATGAACTGTGTCCAATTGGACACATGGCTTAGTGGATAAGGTAGTTAGGTTAAGACAGTTCTAAGTGACAGATATCTCTGGATTCCAGGTTCAATCCTGACAGGCGGCAGTTACATAGAAAAATAATGAACACAGCTCCTACCCCAGCTATGGTTAACGGAATGAGAACAGGATACCCCCGTGGACTAAATAAAGGGTTGGGTTCAAAGTTCCGTGATGGCTCCCGATTACGACAAGAAGTTTCCCAGAGTTCGAAAAGGTTCCCCCAGTCCGACAAGAAATACCTGAAGAAGGCCGGAGGGCATATCGACCGAAACGTTGTACAGATAACAATGAAGATGAGAACAATAGTCCAAATAACGCAGATAATACTGAACTGTATAAAGTTGTTACAAGTAAATGAAGTTCATTTATTCATTGTTTAAAAATATTGCTACATATTATAAAGAGAGAGGCAAAATATCAACTGCATGCTGTGATAGCATATTAAACTTCATGTTTTATTTATCACATAGGCCATCAATGTAGAATAACTGTAGGGTTTCTATTTAACCCATTGCTGGAGGAGTGACAGTGGTTCCTTCCTTCCCGATGGTATTAGTCCGAAAGTGTACGTAATAGCGCGACTTGAATTCGAACTCGCTTACTACAATGCCACACCCCAGCACATTACCCACAACACCACGGGCGACACTCAAACTGTCCCCTGTGTAGTGCATATCAACTTAAGCTAATCTTAATGGTAGTTCCATATAGCTAATGAGGAGATGCTGATGGGTAATCTCTTCTGCTTTTCTGACGCACGAAAATCTAGAAGTACGCACTAAAATCTTATCCATGCGTCTGTGTTTTTCGTTTTTCTTCCCTCACCATTTCAAGCTAACTGTACATACATTTCAATTGTCTCTTTCAAACGAATTACTCAGGATAGGTCACAAGGTAGGAGTTAGACAGTTTTAGTTAGGCCCGATACATTTTCCCGGGGACTCATTCAAAGCAAATATGTGCATCCCACGACGCACTAAATCAAAATGCTATCACCATCATACATAATGTATTATCTTTTTTCAGATACGATTATGGCATAGAAAACTGTGACTTGGATAGAACAGGAAAAAGATCTGATTCACTTCTATGAAAAAAAAAAAAAAAAAAGAAGAAAAAAATACAGATATACGTGGAGGCGTATAATTCCATACCTCTTTGTGTTTCAAAATTTACACGTTACATTTGCAACTGAAATTATTTTTTTAGTGGTAAATTTGTAATTGCTATACAGAGAGCTATTCGGGCTTATTTAATTTTATGTCGGAATGGTGCTATTCTGGATAGAAAACCAATACAGCTATTGATTTAGAATTTCAAAACTATAAGTTGATCGTTTTAAAACAAAGCCACCTGAATGTAGCCATTTATACTGTTATAAGTGATATAACCTATGGACATAAACGGAATGCGCCGACGGCTACTATAAGTAGCAGGAACAATTGTGGCTTGATACGAAGCAATACGAGTCAGCTCGTAACTGGATGGTCGGACGCAATCTCCACTTTCTTTGCTGTAATTTCTACTCCTTGTTGTTCAATACATTTGTATCCATTTTTACCAGTCGTTTTTCTTATTTTTGACCTTTAAAACCCCACAACATATACAAACAGTGAAATATTTGTTTTTAATATGCGTTACCTTTGACTGTTTGTTAACCTTTAAAAACATGACTGGACCATTCCATGATTTTTAACTGTTCGTATCGCCAACTCAGCGAATGAGTAGCACAGGGATCAGTGCGGTAAAGTAAGGAACTGATGGTAGGTGTGGCGATCCACCTCAGACGCAAAAACAATCTCCTTAGTCAAACGTTAGTGAAAAGTGGATATACTCCCTCCCTGATATGCTGATACCGACTTTTACTTATACTACAAATGAGAAACGGTGAAGCTTCCCAAGATACAAAGCGTATCTGTTTATGAATGTGATGAATCAGCAAATTTAAAAAAAAATTTTGTGCGACTGTGAGAAACGTTATTCCGTAGAATATAGAACCATTTTTTGTCTCAGCGATACGATTGTGCTTTAAAAAAAACCCTTGCCGAGGTCAAATTCATATAAGTGCATGTACCATTCATCCCTTAAAGACAGGAGGCATTCAGCTCATTTTATAGATCTTTTTATCTTTCCAAACGAAGAAGAAAAACCCGCCCTCCTTTGCTTGGCCCTTTTTATAATGAGGGTTCTATACATTGAAACAGCAGCATTCTTGTAATATTTAGATATATGAGAGAAACCTTTAACATGTTTCATGATATATTAAATCTTTTTAACAAAGTGCTGACAAGATATACACTTGCGTTTACAATTTGGTGGTTGGTGCATCTGAAATGTGTATTATAGTCACAATAAATAACACTCATCGCAGCACATGAAAAGACTTTAATGTGGTTCTTCGTGATACGGATATAGAGCTGGGTTGGTGAGGATAGTTATCATGAGTTTAGGCTAAGAAAATAACCCATATTCATATCATCTTTAGATAATTAGTGAGACTGGTTTAGTTTGATGCAAATATAAAATGGATTGAAATACGGAAAAAGAACATTTTCCTTGGCTATTTTTTTTCAAAGGGGAAGGGTGCTCAAAGTATGAAATCTCTAATATCAATTACTATATATCAAAATCTGTTCATATCTATTTCTTCCAGGCTTTTCATATGTATTAATACATATATACAGTGTTGCTGATAGCTTTTTGATGTAGTGCGTCCTGGGATGCACATATTTTATTTGAAAGAGTCCTCAGGAAATTTGATGAGTCCCATCTTAAGTTACTTGATAAATTGTAGGGTTTTTATCTATGATCTGGTGAAAAACTAAAGCTGGCTAACTACTACTTTGTAACTTATCTTGAGTAATTCGATTCTAAGAAACTATTGAAATATATTTACAGTTAGCTTGAAATTGTGAGGGAAGAAAAAAGAAAAGCATTGGTACACATGAATATGATTTTACTGCGTCCTTTTAGATTTTTGTGTCAGGGACAAGAGACGCATGCATATCAGCATCTATATATATATATATATATATATAATATATATATATCACTGTTACCATTAAATCACCAAACAGATAAGTATAAAATCTTATTTACTTCTGGATTTTTTTCCAAAAACAGATTAAAAAGTGCTTAATATAAAGTTTTATATATATATATATATATATATATATATTTGTGTGTGTGTAGATTTTCTATTTCAGGATATGCAACTATTTCTGTATAAGTATACTTGGTTTTGATTGATTGGTTTTAAGGGCACCTCAACTCGTCTTGGCGTATTTCATATCAAGAGGTACATCGTGAAGTAATTATCAGATTTATTTTATGAATTTTGTGTCATTATCATTATCCAAGGTTTTTCAAGATTTTGACAGTAAGTTGTCTGCCGTTGCTTTAAGCATCGAAGGGAATCGTTTGGGTGATAAGTTTATTCATATTTATGGTTAGTTGTTTAGGTCATGTTTATTTTATTTCAAGAAGGACAAAATGTAATCTATACGAACATTTTTAGATATACATCTCATGTTGTTTAGGTTGTAAAAACGTTGTCTGATACAGAAAAAATTCAAAATCTTATAAGAATTTGTTTAATAGTGTAGCGTGTTTGACATGCTATGTATTTTTGGCTGTTTTTTCTTGTTTAAGTAAAAAGGGGGGTGTTTAATTTAGGATTTATAAATATTAGTATTATTTCTATTATTCGGACTATTGTTCTAATCTTCATTACCTTGTGATTCCTAGCCGAACTCTCTCCGCCCTATCGGCCGGGGCGTTAGAATGCACCGACTGCACCTCTGCAGAGGGGTAAAACTCTCCCAATGAGGCCACCAGTTGGCCGTGGGTGGCAACCCCTGATGCTTAAGGATAGAACCCAGGTGGATGAGCAGTTCATGACTTGCAATACTCCACTTTGGCCCTATCTTGGGCTAGACGGGCGGTCTGATCAATCGGCTGGTCACGTCAAGCCCTAGCCCCTATATGATTTTCCCAAGCCTATTGCCCTTATGGCTGATCCAACCCTTTTTATCATATGGGTGCTAGAAGGTGGTGACTGAGGGTCTACATGTCCTGAGAATGATGTTAAACTCTATCTGATGGTGAGTTTTGGAGGTTTGGGGAATGTGGAGCACCCCTTCATCACCATTGCTCCCTGGTCCACTCTGACCTGGAGTGGTAGTACCTTTTAGGGCCCCATCTATGGGTTTAATAGGAAAATGTGTTTAGAAAAAAAATGAGTATCCATTAAGAATGGATTTATTTCAAAACTTTGTCGGCATTAAATGACCCACCCAGGTTGATATTCCGTAAAACAAACCAAACCAAACCAAACATTCTTCAGAGCTTCAGAATTGGAACTATATAGAGGTTAAACGCATTGGCAGGACGCTAAGACTCTCGGCCACCGCTTTCTAGCACATATAATAAAGTAGTAGTAGAAATACCTGTTAGGGTCCCATCTATGGGTTAGAAAGAAAAATGTATTTAGGTAACCCTTTAAACCAAAAATATTGGAATAATTAAAGAATAGATATACTTTCAAAAACTCTTATCGGCCGAGCAAATGTCCTCACGAGATTTTTGATATATTGGTCAAAACCTATAACCATAAAAACCAACACTATACTAGCCGATATGAGCTTACACTAGCCGTTGCTATTGACACATTTACTTTGAGTGGATTGTCTATCGTTTTGATAATTTTTATTTCATTGATAAACAGGATGTAGTTTTATTTTCACACAAATAACGTGCCAATAATAGCTGCATACTCAACACAATATAAACAGATTTCAGAAGTGTTTAATATTGCATCTTTAGGGATGGTTGTTCATCTCTAGGGTAAGAGTTGAGTAATAACTTCAAATGTCCCCGGGACTCAGAGCGTCAAAATTACTTGAAATATTTGAGTACTGTCTAGTTTCACCTATCTTAGTACTTCAATCCTTTCTCTCTAGTAGCTTTTAAGATTATCATTGGTAAATTTTATTTATTTCTTTTGTTCTATGATTAATATTTTATACCTGATAGTATGATGTGATGCACGGGTTCTCTGTAGAATTAAGTTAAAGTATTAAGAGAGATAAGTAAGTGAGTTATACATATTCATAGATAGAATTGATTATGCTTCCCTTCCAAAACATTCATAGAATTCTCTTAAAATTAAATTTTAGATTTTCAATTTATGATATTAACACACTCAGCGAGAACCTGGTGGAATTATACCACAAAGGGAGGAATTGATATACATTACACACTTAATCACAGTGAATTTTATTTGATAAGCCTTACAGGTGTTAGGCGCACCTTCAAATACACACAACCACAATATTGCTGTTAAAGTTCAAAATAATTTTTTTAAGTATGCATACTTCACAAGAGACTCAATACTTGGTAACAATATTCGGATTTATAAGAAGATCAATAAGACATTTTCAGAGCTTGGGTTTTTAGCTCTCCGGCCGTTAGCAAAGAGCGCATGACGAAATAATATCTGATTCTAATTGTTTACCCTTCTCTAGCAGGACCTGTGGATATTGCAGAGTATGCTGATTATCAAAACGTTTGTAGTATTACTTAATGGCTATTGCTAAATAGTTCAAACTTTTTATGTTAACACACAGTACCACATGATAGCTGGTTTTAATGTCCATCGTTCTCTATCTGCCTTCGACACGGCTAATGGCTTGTTGTTTCTTTCATTCCGGTTCTTTTCACCTTATATTCGACTATTGACAGGAATAACAGATGAGAGTCGTTTGTCGCTGTTTGCTCACCTCGGAACACGCACATCTCCTTGCACCATCTTTCCTCCAGCTATTCTCCTTTTCTATTTTATTGTGTGTTGACAGCCATTCTTTCCGTCACTAATTTCTGACCTGTTTTTTCATAATAAAACAATTGGTTCTATTCCCATTTAGCCTGAGGTGAGATGCCACTCCCTCTAGAGATACCTAAAGCCCATGTTACACGGCTCGTGCGAGCGAACTTACATTTTTGCGCAAATTTGATCTTGAACGATTAGTAAAGTTTCATTTTCACCAAGAAATTGCAAGAGATGATAAAGGTACGAAGATTAAGGAACAAGCGTATCAATGAGATAGCATAAGATAAGACATTTACGATTGAAAAAATTACGGATATTTGTGGTTACTGAGTTAATTTTTAGAATAATAAAAGCTAACAATTTACCAAAACGATGGAGCATTGGAGGAATATGGAGTCTTCAAAAATGTGCTTTGGGAAATAGGTAGTATCACTGCACTTCATTTCGGCCAATATCGTCACATCGTCCTCATGTTTAAATCTTTTATCAGTACAAACACATTGCATATTTCGTTTATCTCTGAAGTGCAAATGTTCGGTCGAGAATACCACTAGGGGGCCATTTTCTTCGGGGTATCCTCTTGGTCGGATCCGAGAGTCTTCTTATTTTTGTCGGGACTCGGGAAATTTTCTTTTTGTCGTAAAAGAAGGTTCCCCGAGTCTGACAAAGAAAATACCTGAATTTAAGGTCAGAGAGTGGCACATTACAGACCCGCAACGTGTACAGAGAACAAATAACAGTAATAGGGACCCATAGTCCGTAATACACAGCCAGATAAATATCTAAATCATACAAATTTATCCTCATACTTAAAACATCAGCAATAGAAATCGGTGAAAATATAGTTATATGAAAATTGGTGCAAGAAGTTCACAACTTTAAAAACAAATAAGAAGGATATATAAAATATTATTAAAGAAGAGAAACGAGAATATACAGAGATTAATAGATTTGAATTATATATATAATTAGTAGTAGAGAGATAGAGAAATAGCAGACCTTGGAGCGGAAATATAGGTTGATAGTGCAATAAATAATATTCTTCAGAAAGCGTAGTAGCTGACATAAAACAGGTATAAAAGGACATATATAAATAATGAGAAATATAAAGAACATAATTTCGAGACATATGGTTAGAAATCACTCAGAAAATAGATAGTATGTAAGAATTAATAATATATTTTATTCCTAGGGAATAAACTAGACAGAGAGGAGAGGAACAATTAAAGACGACCAGAAATTAGTTGTTTATTGGAAACGAGAAGGTTGATATACTGAATATGAATTATAGGAGGCGTTTTATCTATAGATCCCTTATACAGTGACCATTATTTCATTACTTGCATTTCTTTATCCAACGTTCGTTTGAGGTGCATTGGTGGTGTGATTAAATATATATCAATCCCAGAATCACCGTCTTCGGTTCTTGTCTGAAGGATACTCTACACCTATTATTATATTTAACAACAGGTATACGCAATCGTACGCACAATACGTGATATGTACGTATCACTCTGACACACGCAACAGTACTCGACACTTTGCAAATAAAAATGCCGACAACTGACTGGTTGCAGTAAATTGGTGATTTTAAATAAGGACATGGAGTAGATGCGTGTTAGCCACCAGGTATTATTGTCCAGCGTGAGATTGATGATGATAATAATAGATTAATGATAAACGATAACTTGTCAGCGTGGTAGATTTTGCAGTTCAGCAGATACAGAAGAAAGATGAAGGGAAAACGAATAACGATTCGAATAATACCTTGGACGTTGCTTAGAGAATTGAAAAAAAGCTGTGGAGACTAGTAGAGTTCAAAGATGTACCATGATCCTGTATGTTGGAGTGCACCTTAGGATACGATCCCACAAATATATTTTCCCCGAAAAGACTGGAGGATTTGGAAGTCACAGAAGGAAGAATGAAACTATCAAGAACAAACTACGTTCCAGGGCAATGGCTAGAATACGCAAGTAATATGTTAACTGTTCTCAGACTCCATCTTAAGCCATCACCGTTGTAAAACTAATAGCTGGGATATGTAAAACCAATTAATTAAAAAAAATATTAAAGAAATAAATAAGTCAATTCATAGGAGAAAGAAACAAAAATTTTTTGTATAATAAATGAAATTGGGCGAAAAGAACAAAAAAAAAAGATCCCGTCGGCCGCACAAAAAGGCCAAAATAAAACGACTGGGTGGGAAAAGGTGAATCCACTGGGACAATGTGCAAGAATTTTAGAGATATGCACTGATGCAACTAAATGGTGTCACATGCACAACCCGAGAATCATGTTTGAGGAGACACCTACAGAATTCATCTAGAGAGAACTTTCAGATGACAGACTGGAGACACCAATAATCCGTCAGTAAGATCAGATTTGAGTGTTAATTAATGTCTCATACATGTATAATTTATGAGTGTTGACCCTACGACATTCATGGCACCGGAAGCTTGTCCAATAATCGTCAGTCTATATTGTTAAATTAACGGTAAAATGTGGTGAAAATGGATAAGTTACCAAATTATAGCGTTTATTATCGGAAAGGATAATTGGACAACGGGGTTAACACTTGCTGACTGCTTAGTGACATTTCTGAGCTTCCATTGGCTTGAAAACAAGTTTGAGAAGGTAACAGTTAAGTTAGATTGTGAGTCGAAGGAGCAGAACGTTGGGTCGTCCTGTTACTAATATGACATCTTCTCACCTTGTGCGAAACGGACACACGGGCGATATAAAACCCTTTTGGGGCTTCGGGGAGTTTAAATAAATCAAGTCTTGGCTTCATTATTAAAAACAAAGATGAGCACAGACAAGCCAACTCCAACAGAAACAGAAGCCGTTATCAAAAGAGAGGGACGAAAAAGATACCCAGAAGCAGAGGGCCATGACTATAACTAGAATCACACTTAAGATACACTCTCTCTCTCTCTCTCTCTCTCTTCCTCTCTCTCTGGGGTCCTCCTCCTCTGTGTTTCGTCTCTCGTCGTTCCTCGGCATGAGGTCGCATTTGTATTCTCTTCGTTACTTGTCTCTGCTCTTCTCTCTCTGGGTGTGGACAGGGGTGTAATACGATTTTCGAGTTTGTCATACGAACTTGGTACTCTTCGCATGCTTGAGCGGTGTTGCAGTATAGGTAGGAAATGCCGTATTGCATGCAGTCATAACTCCTGAATCTTACCTGGCTAGCCTTATATAGGTAAGGTCATCGTAAGTAGCGTGCTGGCATGTCATGGACCTGCTCATAAGTGCAATTGATCAAGTTACCGCTCAGATTTTGCCTGTACTTTTTGTAATCTATCAAATGTCAGTCTAACTCCCACGATCTGGCCGTATATTAGCGGGCGCGGTAGTGCGAGATGGACAGGTCGGCTGGCCATTCAAAGCCCCGCCCGACAGGGGCACAAGGATCGATTATTAGGTTAATCTGGTGTTAGAGTATTTCAACTGATGACATTGGATCAAATCATGGTCGATTCTATCTAACGAACTATAAAAATGATAAGCCTTTTACTTGGTTCTGTTTAGTAATATGTTTGCTCAACTCTTAACGACTTATTCTTTTGACTCAAGTTACACCAGTGCCAGTCACGACTATAATCTTTGATTTTTAATCTGAATGCGTCAAGAGTAACAAACACACCAGACCGGAAGCAACCACCTCACTCTACACAACTAGAAATCAACATATTACACATAGGTACTAAAATTTAGCTCAACCGTATTTGGGACTCATTATTAAGCAAAGTTTCATCATATGATATAGAGTGTTATGTCAATGTCACTAGTCCTATATCACAAATAAGTAGCGGACTCGGGATTCATGGGATGGTTTAAAATGATGTGAGTTAATAGTCAATGTATTTAGTCAGCATAAACCATCACCCCAACCTGCGTAGCAAAATATGTTTACCAGAAGATTTGTTATACACAATCAGATATGCTAAATTAAAGAGTTTAAGTGACGTCTAGTTTGCCTGATAGTCGACAGGCTGTTATTCCGTTTAGGGATTAAATACTGGCTGAGTTTCTAACGGACTACACAATATTGGTGGTCATGATAAACTATATATAGTTATGAGTTTACTCTAAGTTTTAAGTTAGATACTTCTAAGGCACAGTAACAGGTGTTTCTCATTCCTCTCACAAACCATCTGGGGTCATTTTACCTCATTTTGACAATATGATTTTTACGGGCACATGTCAATCCGTCATGGTTATTTATATGCCCATGAGGTAAGTTGGAACCCCTACATTGTACATTTAATACAAGGTGTCAAAAAGTATCATTATCTGTACTTTTTAACACACCTTGATATTCTGAAAAAATACGTTCCATTCAGTAATGATTCTTAGAATACAAGGTGTCAAAGGTACTAATTTAAAGGCTATAGAAGATAGAAATGAACGAATGAATGGAGTGTTATTTTTTTTTCAGAAACAAGTGTCAAAAGTACAAAAAATCTCGATATTTTTTGACACACGTGTAAATCCAATGCGTGTATATCTACAACTCTTATTTCTAAATAAATCTCTTTTACCATAGACTGGAAACTACGAAAAGGTTCTAACGCACTCTGGTTTCGAGTAAACATGAGAGTAAGGACACACTAAGAGGTATTTCCACATTCCGTGGAGCCAGAAACTGAGCCGCACACTAATAGTGGCAGTCTACTATCCTATCTCGGAGATATTATTTTTTGTAGGAGTATTATCCCGTTTTGCAGAGGATACACTCAAGCCGGTGTCACACAGTTCTTGTTTCTCCAAATGGATAAGTTTGGTTTGGTTTCTTTGCTTAAAGGAGGTGGGCATTATTCAAATCTTCATGGTAAGCTTCTGAATATACCTGTTCTCATTGGGTGGATAACAACCACACTCTAGGAATTTAAGGCCAGGTTTATGAGTGTGGTCTGTCTTTTTAAGGTATGTTTTCATACTTCGGTGTGAAGGATGTGTGAGTTGTTTTACTCGCATTTTTCCTATGAATAAGGTTAAAAATTATTTTTGCGCAAAGAGTAAACTAGTCTTGAATTAAGTGTAGCGAATAGAAAATTTATATCGATACCCTGTTTATTATATGCGTATCGTTGTTTCACACCGTGGTCATTAGCACATTATCTGCAATTGAGGGATCTTTTAAACTGGCACTCTAAGTGGTGGAACTTTCAATTTTTGAAGCAGTTTGGAATACTTCTTTCAATCTGTGCACATTACTCCTATGTCCTCATCTGACACGTCCACGTGAGTGTAAATACGCTGATATAATATGACACAAAATCTTGGGGGTTAAATAGTACAAGTTTTATAAAATTGTTTTTAAGAGAGGACTGTGAGAAAAAATGTGAGATGATAACACATCTAGATGAATAAGTCAATGCTTCGCATAGAACAAGCTCTTAACCAGGAGATTGATATGTCCGTAAAACTGCGTGAACTAAACAAAACCGATTCTTGGGTTTCTCCTACTCACTCAAATTTGGGGAGCCTTCTATCGATTGAGAGAATCATCACAAAGCTAAGTATCTCAATTACCGTGTGTCGTAATTTGCGAGGTTAAGACACTCGGCAACAAGACCGGAGTTGTACTCAAATTACGTAAAACCTTCGTGATGCAATTCTATATACTGGTGCAGCGAAATAGACAGGCGATTATCTATTATAAAACTTCCACACTATCGATTAGGGTTCGCGACGCTATGTGAAAATGAGCAACAGGAGGCCTGACGGCCTGTTAGAAGCAGCGCATTGAGATTCATAGCTATTAGGGAGATTACACTGCGATGCTAATAGGATATACTACATAGTGGGTGGAGAGCGGTGGTGCATTGGTCGCGGTCGGCGCTAGTGGGAGTTCGGTGGAATTGGGATTGTCGTTTATGGTTTTTGAAACCAAGTCAGTCCAATTTTCAGAACTTTCGAGGAAGTTGGAATCACCCAAATGGTCCATTTTTGAATGGATCATTTCTTATTTCCGTTATAAATATTCCTGAACTGTCTTGAATACACTTGCTTCAGTTGTGCCTTAGCTAGTTGCTGTATTCGAACGCGCAACAGTATGACTAACTGACATCCATATAGATATATTATTCATTATAGCAGAGCTATGTATGTCATATCTTTATTTAGTTTAAATTTTTAATGTTAAATCCCAAATCTTCTGTGTTGAAACTTTTTTATCTTGCACCTCGTAGATAAATAGATCTTAAAAAAAATAGAATTATAAGACTGACACTAAACGGCGAGCTGCACAAGGATGCTGCCTCGATCTTAAACAAACCCATGAGATAAACAGCTGTCGGTCACCTGGCGCCAGATATCAGCCACCAAACCATGCAAAGTAAAGGACGGACAAGACAACCAGGAACCACTTGCTGAAGAAGCATAGAACGTACTCTATAAGTGACGTCCTCTTCTGGAAGACAGCATAAATTGGCCCGCCAAGTATGGGCCGTCCTGCTGTGTGCGCCATGCAATCTCGTGTTACACTCTCTCCGAACTGTCCTATCACTCATTGTTCTCTGGGTAGGTCCGCTCCTTGCGCAGCCAATCCAGTTCTCCGACGCCCGGCTAGAGCTGGTCAAATGTACGTCCTTTGCTGGACGGCCCATGGACCTGGCGGGGGCCAATTGCTGTCTTCCAGAAAGAAGCAGGACGTCACTGTATGAGTAGCGTTCTTGCCTCTCTTCTTCAGCAGTGTCCTGTGTGTCTTGTCCGTGCTTTAGCTTTGGAGTTGGTTGGGTGATGAATGGCGCAGGTGACCGTACAGCTGTTTTCTCATGGGGTTTTGTTTAAGATCGCAGGCAGCATTCTTGTGGCAGCTGCCGTTTAGGTGTACAGGTATTATATTCTATTTTTTCTTAAATCTATTCTATTCTACGAGGTGAAATAAAAATTTTCCAACACAGGAAGATTTGGGATTTAAAAATTAAAAAATTTAAACTAAATAAAGATAATGAATATCAATTAGCTTGTATAAATGAATGATATACTAATAATGAAGTCAGTTTAGTCTACTGTGTTGGCCTTGCAATAACAGCAACTAGCTAAGCCAACTGAAGCAGTGTATAAGACAGTTTTGGTATTTATAGAAAATTAAGAATGATCCATTCTATGCATATTGGTGACTTCCATTCCTCGAGTTTCTGATTGGCTGCTTGTTTCAATGATATTGTGGAGTTTTAATAAAATACGCTGTTCATTCTGCAGTAGAATTGCATGCAAGGAACAGGTTTTGTTATGTAGTTACCACCGCTGCTTGCCGTGTCTAACGCTAATTCGACGGTAAAGTTGAAGCTTAGTTTGCTTATTCTTCAATCTAGAGGCCCAACTAGCACACCCAATTTGAAAAGAGAGGACCCAAAAGATCGGTTTGTCTTGTTCAATTTTAGAGGGGCATATCCAATCCTGTTGAGGTTAATTCCTATGCCGAAGGCATTGACTTATTCATTGGTGACTGTTGGGGAAGGTGAGGTGGTTTTCCAACATTTTTTTTTCAACATCCTTTTAAAACATTTTTTAAAACTTCAGAACTATTTAACCACAGATTGTCCCTGTAATCAGAGGTATTGGACACTGCGGGGTCAGAGTGGACATGTTGTGATTCAGGGGGAGACTGCGGTGTTTAGAGGCGAACGAGGAGTATATGCAGATGAGAAGTATTCCAAAGGCCACCTTCAAAATGTGAAAGTTTGCACCATTAGATGCAAAAGTTTAAGATCCGGCCATCGGATATAGTGCTAAGACTGCGTGACATCGTAGTATAATCGGGTTTCGAACTTCATTCGCGCTAATCAAGTTTACTTTGCGAAATGATTCCTTTTAGAAAGGCATAAACCGCCACATCTCGCGCAAGTAGTAAATTTAAGTCTAGTACCTCTACGTTATTCGATTGGTGTTGCGTATTTAGATAACGCCATGAAGATCTTCGATATGCGCATTAAAAGGCAAAAGAACCAAAAACCCAAACTTATGCCATTTGAGAAACAACGAAATGTGTGACACCCCGGTTGAGTGTATTCGCTCTGCAAACGGAGATAAATTATCCTACAAAAAATATATCTCACGAGATAGGAACGTAGACTGCGCACTTGGATAGTGTGGGCTTCAGTTCTGGCTCCAAGGGAAATGGAGAAATACCTCTTAATTGTCCTTACTCTCATAGTTTACTCGAAACTCACCGAGTGGTAGACCTTTTTCGAAGTTCCATCTCCGGTAAAACAGAGATTTAGTTTTAGAAACAAGG
>CM042143.1:116225344-116253621 GCA_023376005.1 Doryteuthis pealeii | reverse complement strand
AAAAGAGAGATTAACAATGCAATCATCTGGGTAAAGGATAGGTCGGCAGTCATTTGAGCCTGCTTTAATATTGTATATGTCTATATCTTTATTCTTAGGAGAAAAGTAACCTTTGAATCAACCTGTTAAACCCGCTTAAAAATTAGCATTGTGTCACATCTTGCTCCTGCAGCTGTCAGTGGCGAGAGAATAAGATATCGGACTACCATGCGGTCAGTCTGAGTTCGAACCCTACCAAGGATTGTGTTGTGTCTAGCCACACTGAAGAGGCATGATATGCCGAAACACGTGTCTGTGGATGACTTATTTAATATATATATAATATATATATATATATATATATTATATATATTAATATAAAGTAAAGTTGTCGGGCGGCCTAAAGTCGGTATCAGCTAATCAGCGAGGGAGTCTATCCCCTTTTCACTAGCGCTAGACCAAGGAGATTGTTTTAGCTCCTTACTTATCGCACAGATCCCTGTGCTACTCATACACTGAGTTGGCGAGGGCCGTTATCGAACTAGGAACTTGTGGTTTCTAGCCGAACGCTCTTCCGACTGAGCTACCCGGCCTATATCTATCTATATATTATATATAATATATATATATATATAATATAAAAGTAAAGTAAAGTCGTCGGGCGGACTAAGTCGGTATAAGCGCAGTCAGCGAGGGAGTCTATCCCCTTTTCAATAGCGCTAGACCAAGGAGATTGTTTTAGCATCTGAGGTGGAGCGCCACACCTACCATATGCTCCTTACTTTACCGCACAGACCCATGTATGTGCTACTCATACGCTGAGTTGGCGAGGGTCAGTATCGAACTAGGAACCTTGTGGTTTCTAGCCGATCCTTGCGATAAGAAAAAAAAGGCAAATAATTTGTTAGTAAGAATATACTAGCAACCTTCACCTGGTGAATAAAATGAAAAAAATGAGTATCGCACCAACCGAAAATAATCGATTAACACTATAACACTTGGCCAAAACAAAAATATATATTTAGAAATCATATGTAACACGCTAGGATTTTCTAACGCTAAAACGTAAAAAGTGCTCGATACCTAAGTAGAGCAAATAATAAAGTTAATCCTAATGCTGGTGTGTGTGTGTGTGTGTGTGTGTGTGTGCATTTGCGTTAGAAAGTTGGTGTGAATTGTTGCGTTTCAATATGTGGTGAATTTGGATATAAAAATCTGAATGAATAGATAATTTATCAAGTACGAACGGAAGTTTTAACCATTAGTACATATCCATGTGCGGGTTTGAGTGTGTCTGCATGAGAGAAATATAAAGAAAAGGGAAAACAGTTGGAGATATATATATATATATAATTATATATATATATATATATATATATATATATAATATATTAGAGAGAGAGAGAGAGAGAGAGAGAGAGAGAGAGAGAAGGAACGATGGAATATTGGAGGGAAAACTAGTTATTAAATGAATGTACGTGTGAATCGTCTTTGTCGTACTTAAACGTATTGAGTCATTCTGTAATTAAATTATTTGCTACTGAAGAAAAAGCTCTCTTCACATCTCGAAGAGAATAGAAATGATTGTCTACAATTAAATTCAATGACAGACAAATCTGTGTATTTACCCAACCCGTTCCACTACCAGCAGGATGCGACACAAGGTCATTTTTTAAGCAGAAGAAAAATGGTTTGAATTCAGTGTTTTCCTTCTACTAACCAAGGATAAAGTACAGACTCTCTCTTAATGTTTATCAATAAATGAGTGGGGGTGGAAATGTGATTATTCATACCTTACCAAGTAGAATGAACGAGAAGGGTAATAAAAACAACCTCGCTCAGAATTTGAACCCGTGTGGTCAATTCAATTTCCTACGATAAGCGTTACGCTTTGTGCACCTCAGACCGACTTCCATACACATACATACAATTATTGATATGAAAAGAATGACAAATTAATGCAGACGTGGCTAGATTAAAAGAAAGAATCACGGTTTTATCGATTAAAAATTGATAGATTTATATTATAATTCTGTTTGTGTTCTCACGTTTTGCTCATCCACATACCCTCCCCGCAGCCAAGTAGGATATTCTTCCACCCTCCTTTTAACCGAGATATTTTTATATCTCGGTCTCTCTCACCACCAGTCCCTATAGGTCATGGATCCTGGCAGATCTTCCGCACGGCAACCAGTATCCGTACAGACCTGATTGGTGTAGGTTTTTGCTGGTCGGCCGACACTGGTTTTTCCATATGTAGATGTCCATAATATTGCTGTTAGCACGATCGAAATTTTTGAATAATTACAATATCCCTTATATAATTTTTTGTTATTAATTATTAATAAATTATTAATAAGCTCAGTCGTTATAGCATCCGGTTAGGAACCACAGGGTTATTGGTTCGATATCAGCCCTCAGTTTATTAGTAGCACAGGGATTTGTGTGGTAAAGTAAGGAGCTGATGGTAGATGTGGCGCTCCAACTCAGAGGCCATAATAATCTTCTTGGTCTAGCGCTAGTGAAAAGGTGATAGACTCCCTCGCTGTCTGACGGCTTTACTTACAACTACTTACTATATATATATATATATTCAGGAATTTCGATATGGTTTATAATCAAAACATTTTCTAAACTAGATTTTGATTACAAACACTTCAATTCTCTTCAAACGAGTGAGATTTTTCTATATTATTGAAGTCAGTCAGTCTACTGTTGGTTTGAACAACAGCAACTGGCTAAGCACAACTGAAGTAGTGTCCAAGACAGTTGGTATTTATGGGAATCAAGAATAGTCCATTCATGTATTTGGGTGATTCCATTCCTTGAGTTCTGATTGACTGCTTGCTTTTCTTGATGTTGTGGAGTTTCATAAATACCGTCATTCAGCAGTAGAGTTGCAACAAGATAGGATCGTATTAAGTTACGATTGCTTGTTGTCGTGTTTTACAAATTCGACGGTAATTGGATCTTAGCTTGATTATTCTACATATATATCCTCCCCGCAGCCAAATGTTATATTATTTTACCCTCTCCCTCACACCAGTAGGACATTTTTCGGTATAGATGTTGATTCTACAGATCAGATATTGTGTTAAACTGAAGTCCTGATAAATTTCAAGGCTAAAAAGGAAAAAAAAAAAAAAAAGGAAATGGGCTCCGACGATTCCCCGATACCTTTATCAACAAAATGCAATATGCAACTATATATATCATCAGGTAGATTCTGTTGAATTAAATACTGACAAATAATATATTTACTAACCCCTCCGCACGAGCAGGATGCGACACAAGGTCAATTTCTTAAGCGGTATTTAAAATGTTTGAATTCAGAGTTTCCTTCTCCTAGACGGGTTACCTAGCCATGGTTAAAAAGTCCAGTCTTCCCTACTATTTATCCATAGCTGGAGGGAGAATTGGATTCATACCTTTCCCAAGGGTATTAGTTGCATGTGAAATGCCAACAGCTTCGTCCACGAATTGAACTCGCGTTGACGAGTCGATTTCCTCCGATTCTAACCACTAGACCACGCGCCTACGTGGGTGACAAATACTGACAAATTATAAGTGTATTAAGTGTTATAAATATTGTTAGTGTATATTTTTATATCATCTATTGCAAAAACAATTATAGGATTTATAAGTAATAAAATTGCAAATAATCCTTCCGTGCTTGATTACGTCGTATTGGAGCGCGTTGTGTGATAGTTATCGTCGTAGGAATTGGATTCGAGGTGCAGGGTTCAAATCCTGTATGAGTCTGTTTGCCTTTCCTATAGCGCCAATAATATTTGGAAATGTATGAATCCAACTATTCTTTGGTAAATTGTACGGTAGACTGGACTGTTTTACTTTTGTTAGGCAACCAATCTAGGAGAAGAAAATTTCTGAATTCAAACCTATTAAACTATCCTTAAGAAGTTGACCTCACATCCTATTCATGAGGAGGGGTTTATATTATATATATATATATATATATATATATATGAAGTGGACAAACAAACTGTTTGAGATGGTGATAGCCGACAATTTTTGGGAGATTAAATTAATTATAATTAAATGAATTAGGCGTGCATATCGATTTGTTTACGCCTTACATTTAAACCGATATGCACGCCTAATTCATTTGATTATAACTAATTTTCAAAATTAGAGATGACTGCAATTAAGCACATAATCTCCCAATATACATATATATATATAATATATATATATATATATATATATATTATTTTACAATATATTTTCTAACCACTGTGACCATTTTTCACAGGTAATCACTTTTTCCACAAATACATATATATATATATATATATATATATATATATATATAATATATATATATATGGTATTTGTGAAAAAAGTGACTTACCGGTGAAAATGGTTACAGTGGTTAGTTGATTCAAGTTTCACAATAATAAGACAGCGATATAACAAATATAAAGTGTTCAATACGTTAGAAGAGCAAATTTATAATCTTAAAGGTACACAGTAATAACCTACTCGATTTTCACCGTAAGGATCTTCAGGGTTAAATCCACTGGATTAATCAAGATATTAATTAATTGCAGCCGATTTCACGTGTGTGTTTTTTCGCGATAAACGGTTGATTATAGGTTCGCGGTCGAAGAACGCTGGTTTAAAATTCGAAAATTTAAAAAGAGCGGAAGTTGCATTTTTTCAAAGGATCAAAATATAAACATTGTTAGAAATCCGCTTTGTGCTATTGTTTTAATAAAGTAAAGTCGTTGGTGTGGCCTAAAGTCGGTATAGGCCAATCAGCGAGGGAGTCTATCCCCCTTTCAATAGCGCTAGACCAAGGAGATTGTTTTTAGCGTCTGAGGTGGGGTTCCACACCTACCATCAGCCCCTTACTTTACCGCACAGATCCCTGTGCTACTCATACGAGTTAGCGAGGACCGGTATCGAACTAGGAACCTTGTAGTTTCTAGCCGAATGCTTTACCGACTGAGCTAACCATGAGCATTGTCTATATTATTATAGTCTGTAGTGATTAAACGTGGTTTTATTAATGTATGTCTAAAGTTAATGCTAATCTGCAATCCAACTGGTAGGCTGTCATTCTTTTATCAAAATATATTCGCATGTGATTATAAGTGGGATATGTGTATTTACCAAACTCTCTTTTTTTTAGTTTAACTGGTTTAAATTAAGAGTTTCATTCTCCTAGATTAGTTGCCGTACCATGGTTAGTCTGGCCTACAATTCAACCATAGCTGTAGAAAGAGTATTTGGGTTTATACCTTTTTTTAAGGGTATTAGTTCTATGTGAAATGCTACCAGCCTCGCCCAAAATTTGAACTTGGATCGCCGGGTCCATTTCCTACGAAAATAACAACCTCACCAAATTCCTCTTGATTTCGTTCTTAGGCTAGACGGTCGGTTGGAGAGGCCCCCTCCGATCAATCGGCTGGCTAGGCCAAGCCCTAGCACCTATATGATTGCCCCCAACCCTATTGCCTTTATGGCAAGCTCCAACCTTTTTCATCATATGGGTGCTAGAAGGCGGTGATTGAGGGTCTACATGTCCTGGGAATGACGTTAAACTCTACCTGATGGTGAGGTTCCAGTTTTTGAGGTTTGGGGAATGTGGAGCACCCCTTCATCACGATTGCTCCCTGGTCCAGTCTGACCCGGAGTAGTAGTACCTGTTAGGGTCCCATCCATGGGTTAAATAAAAAAAATGTATTTATAAAAAAATGTATTATCTATTAGGAATTGATTTATTTCAAAACTTTATCGGCATTAAATGACCCACCGAGGTTGATATGCCGTAAAACAAAACAAAACTAAAACTTGATTTCGTTTTTCGTCCCGTGGAATTTCCACCGATCCTGCTAGTATGCATAAACGGAAAGAATGCCGAATCCTGAATAAGTCTTCGGGGTGGCCTAAAGTCGGTATCAGCCAGACATCGGGGGAGTCTATCTCCTTTTCACTAGCGCTAGATCAAGGAGATTGTTTTAGCGACTGAGGCGGATCACCACATCTACCATTAACAGCTCACTTTATCGTACAGATCCCTGTGCTACTCATTTGCTGAGTTGGCGAGGGCCGGTATCGAACCAGCAACCTTGAGGTTCCCAGCCGGACACTCTACCGACTGAGATGTATGATGGTGCTATTCGCATAATTCCGTCCCGGCCTCCTGCCTTAAAAAAAAGCTAAACGGAAAAACAACCCTCCCTACGAATGAAGTCCCTAGCTGAAGCGGTGCCTGCTAAAGCGTTTAAGGCGTTTTTCCCGAAAAGTTAATGTGATATTTTATCTCATCCAGTCTTTTTTCGATAAGTAAATGTAAATAATTTAAGCCTGCCCCTCTTTGAAATATTTTAAGGAGGGTGGGAGCTAAATATTTACATGTATTTGTCGATAAAAATATGGTTTACTTTTAATGCCTTCAAACCACTAAAAAAAGAAAAATAATTTGTCGATAAAAACGCCATTAATTCGCTAAAAAAAAAAAAAAAAAAAAAGATTTTTTCGGTATTTTAATTTTTTTTTTCTATTATCAAAAAAAATAAAACATTTTTGGTAATCTTCAACTTGTTCCTCGTAAATTCGTACTATGAAATAAACTGAACCTTCATTTATGTCCGTGTTTTTGCAATAAATATTGTAAATATGTTTGCAATAATTTTTTTTAAATAAAGAAAATATATTCAGTATTGTAAAATAACAGGTGCAAGAAAAATAAAACATTTACTGCAAAAACTCGGACATAAATTAAGGTTCAGTTTATTTTATGGTAGGAATTTACGAGGAACAAGTTAAGGATTACCACATTTTTTCGGTATTTTTATTTTATTTAGGGATGGTTGGATTTTTTAGCTATCACCGTCTAGCATTTTTTAATACAGAGGGCCGGGACGGAATTCTGTGAATAGCACCGGTGTGAATATACTGGGATGGATCACATTTTGATTTAGAAAGTTACATATTTCTCAATGTCATCAGTGTTTATCTCCAGCTGATAGAGTTTTTTAGATGCTTATTTTAAAGTCGCGCAATTCCACCCCACTTGAAATATAAGTACATCATAATTTTCCTACCCCATATTCACCCCTAATTCACCCGGCGCCGTACTTAGCTAAGGCTAGTGAATAGCATGAAATACTGGTACAATGAACAAAGTGAATAAGACAAAGATGAAAGAACGGAGATAGTTGTCATATAC
Organism: Doryteuthis pealeii; assembly: GCA_023376005.1. NCBI lineage: Eukaryota > Metazoa > Mollusca > Cephalopoda > Myopsida > Loliginidae > Doryteuthis > Doryteuthis pealeii. The sequence goes on along the minus strand of CM042143.1, from coordinate 116,246,444 downwards.
TATGCGTAGCTTTGTTTAACACAAGACCGGAAGTATGAAACCCACCCACTCCCAGGGAAAAAAGAACGCGCTGTTAGTTGCATGTCAAGGATCTCTATAGATTACAACATGAGATGAGAAGCACTTTGAAAAAAAATTGAGATATTTATTACTATAGTGCAGCAAGAATATTATGCCTCTTTAAAAAATATCGAATACAATTTGTCCTAAGGATAAAGTGTAAAAACAAACAAACGTAGTCTTCATTCAACTAATTCTATGTGCGACTATGTTAGGGATACCCAAAATGAAGCTAAACTGCGTTTTTGACAAAATGACTTTAGCCCCCCTCCCCTACAGAAAATAATTTACCAAAAATCAGGGAATTATCGGATTTTAAGGAAATTTTCAGTTTTTATTTATCAATAAATGATCTTTATAATCCATTATTTATTTTATTTCAAAACTTTCTCATTTTTTTCAGGTCACTTAATTTTGATCCCCCTTATGTTGGGGGCGTAAGATTTTGTTCGAGTTGGTCTTATAGTTTTCTAATTACAGTATAAATAAAGAGATAAAAGACCGAACTTATGAATACAAACACATATTTTTTACGGTGGCTTTTCTATGAGAAAATAAGTACCGAAAACCGAAAAATAAAATGTTAAAAAAATAATAAATAATTTATTTTTTGGAGATTTCTTTTTTACTCATTTCAATAATTATTCAACTGGCTATTATCTTATAAAAGAAAAAAAAATATTCATCGATATTTTTTCTGCTTAAAATGGGGCGTACATTTTCAACCGAGTTTTTGTTCAAAAAGTATACTTTGATGTAATAAAATAAGGTTTGCATTAAGTAGATATTTATTTTTAGAATCTAAGAATATAACATTTTAAACTTAACATCAGGCTTTTCATATTTTAAATGAATTTTATATATTACTTTTTCATAGCAAAAATACTAAATTAAACTTTTGAAATAAAATAACTGATGCATTATAAAATTCATTAATTGATAAATAAATACTGAAAATTTCATTAAAATCGGATAATTACCTGATTTTTGGTAATTTTCTTTTCAATCATATTACATTCAAATTGTAAAATCCTTGAAAAAGAGCGTTAATGGCGGATCGCGTCGAATTTGACCAAAACAAATCGTTTTAAATCTATCAAAAGAAAAATGCATATGTAATGATATTTTTCTATTTTTAATGATGGTCATTATGTTACTCCTCATCATTTTAGACGAAATTTTGACCTTAAATAATAGATTCAATTAATTTTAATTTGTTTTTAAAAACCTAGCAGACAACAAAATTGGGTATACCTAGACTATGTTAAGATGCCAACGAATATAACAGCATTATATTCTTATTAATACTTAACCTAAAAGTTACGGGTAGTTTTTAAGATAAGTAAACATAGATTGAAAAAAATATATATATAAAGTTATATTGTGTTTATGTATAAGTGGAAAATATAAAGGATATGAAAGTGAGCAAAAATAAAGAGAATTTTATTATTATATATGTAAATGCAAGACATTGCCAATTTGTTCGCTCATTTTAATTTTAAAAACAAATTAAAATTAATTAAATCGGTTATTGTAGGTCAAATTTTTGTCTAATTCGAAAAATAGTAACATAATAAGCATCAGTGAAAAAAGCAAAATAATATTACTCACTATTTCTCTGAAGAGAGCCGAAACGTAGTATAGATAACAATGACGATGAGGACAATAGTCCGAATAATACAAATATTAGTTACGTAATTTATTTTTGATACATTTTAAACTATTTTCGGTCAATTTTGCTCAAATATGTCATAATTGCACAATCCGTTGCCCATTGTTGCCAAGTCTGAAGAAAAAAGTTACATGCAATAACAGCAATGAACATTGGGCGGTTTGTAAGCATTTGTCTTTCTATATTTGCTCTATAAAGAAAAATCATTGTTGGACGGATATCCTATCTATGTAGAAGAAAAAAAATACAGAAAAAAAACAAAACATTTCAACCTAAAAGGAATCTATTGCAGGAAAAAATAAAAATCTCTATGTGTTGTAATATCTATATAATAATAATGGTGTTCCTACAAAGTACGACCGTTATCATCTTGCAATACCCACTGGTTAAAAATGAGACGATCCAAACGAGTGTTGTCACCTATGTTTAATAATGAATCTCTCCGTATTTATTATAAAGAAAGAAAAGGGAGAAACATTACATGCTACAAAAAAAAAAGAAAAAAAAGAAATATAATAGAAAATAAAGCGAGTCGGGGAAAGATAGGGGTGAGCGGGCGGAAGCAATGATGCTAATCTGTCTCAATCGAACATAATGAAAAGATAAAAAGAACGAACGAAAGAAAAAAAAAAGAGGGAAAGTTTAATTAAGATTATCCTACTTTTTACATGAACTATTTGTAATAGCTCTAAGGTAAACATATCAAACGATGTAATAATTAAATTATCATATTATTGAATACGAGGTATGTCAAAAAAGATCCAGTGAGTCAGAAAACTTCGATGTAAGGGGAATCGTCCACTGCGAGTTCTTCCCATAGGGCCAGACGATCAACCAGCATGTTTTTCCAAGCTCAAGGGTGTCATCAAGGGAACCCGTTTTGAGGATGTGCATGAGATCAAAAAGGTCATGATGATAGAGCCACGGAGAATCCAGGAGAAATCCTTCCAGGAGTGCATGCAAACGTGGCAGAGAAGAATGGGAAAGTGCATTAGACTCCAGTGAGGTTACTTTGAAGGGGATACATTGTAGTTTGGATTTGAAATATATATTTTGTTGTGACACTAGTCCTGGGACATTTCTGGCATACCTCGTATCAACAGGTTATGCTAGTTCTCAAGCAATTCCTCATTCATCGAACGTGATATCTTCAATGCTGAAAAAAATTAGTACATTCTTATTTTGTCATGCAAGTTGTGAGAATATCCGTCGCTATTTATATAATCTTTAAGTGGCGGTAATCTGGAAGGATTTGGTCAGGACGTTATTTATTTTTTGTTGAGGGTCGATGGTATATTGGGCATGAGAGATGGCAAGAGGTACTGCCCTTCTAGAAAAATATGGAAATGGCTACGAATCTCCGTAATAATGCTGTATTAATTAATGGCAACCCAACAAGGAGCTTTTGAGAATACTCATCTCTCTCTCTCTCTTCTCTCTCTCTCTCTCTCTCTCTCTCTCTCTCTCTCTCTCTCTCCTCTCCAATTTTGTCTTTGTTTCTATCACCCTCTTTCTCTTTCTCTCTTTCTATCAATATCGTTCGAATCTTCGTAATAATGCTGAATACATTGAATGGCAACCAAACAATGAGAATTCTGAGAATACTCAATACTCCCTCCAATTCTAATTCTAACTCTCTCTCCAATTCTAATTCTCTCTCTCTCAATTCTAATCTCTCTCTCTTCTCAATTCTAATTCTCTCTCTCTCTCTCTAATTCTCTTCTCTCTCTCTAATCTCTCTCTCTCTCTCTCTCCAATTCTCTCTCTCTCTTCCAATTCTCTCTCTCTCTCTCTCTCTCTCCAATTCTAATTCTCTCTCTCTCTCAATTCTAATTCTCTCTCTCTCTCTCTCTCTCCATTCTAATTCTCTCTCTCTCTCCTCTCTCTCCAATTCAATTCTTCTCTCTCTCTCTCTCTCCAATTCAAATTCTCTCCTCTCTCTCCCTCTCCAATTCAAATTCTCTCTCTCTCTCTCTTCAAATTCTCTCTCTCCTCTTCTAATTCCCTCCGATTCTAATTCTCTCTCCGATTCTAATTCTCTCTCCAATTCTATTCTCTCTCTCTCTCTCTTCTCTCTCTAATTCTAATTCTCTCTCTCTTCTCTAATCTAATTCTCTCTCTCTCTCTCTCCAATTCAAATTCTCTCTCTCCGATTTCTAATTCTCTCTCCGATTCTAAATTCTCTCTCCAATTCTAATTCTCTCTCCAATTCTAATTCTCTCTCTCTCTCTCTCTCCAATTCTAATTCTCTCTCCAATTCTAATTCTCTCTCTTCTCTCTACAATCTCTCTCTCTCTCTCTCTACAATTCTAATTTCTCTCTCTCTCTCTCTACAATTCTAATTCTCTCTCTCTCTCTCTACAATTCTAATTCTCTCTCTCTCTCTTACAATTCTAATTCTCTTCTCTCTCTACAATTCTTTCTCTCTCTCTCTCCAATTCTAGTTCTCTCTCTCTCTCTCTCTCCAATTCTATTCTCTCTCTTCTCTCTCTCTCCAATTCTAATTCTCTCTCTCTCTCTCTCTCTCTCAATTCTAATTCTCTCTCCAATTCTAATTCTCTCTCTCTCTCTCTCTCAATTCTAATTCTCTCTCTCTCTCTCTCTCCAATTCTAATTCTCTCTCTTCTCTCTTCTCTCTCTCTCTCTCTCTCAATTCCTCTCTCTCTCTCTCCGATTCTAATTCCTCTCCGATTCTAATTCTCTCTCCAATTCTAATTCTCTCTCTCTCTCTCTCTCTCTCCAATTCTAATTCTCTCTCTTCTAATCTCTCTCTCTCTCTCTCTAATTCTCTCTCTCTCCTCTCTAATTCTCTCTCTCTCTCTCTACAATTCTAATTCTCTCTCTCTCTCTCTACAATTCTAATTCTCTCTCTCTCTCTCTACAATTCTATTCCTCTCTCTCTCTCTACAATCTAATTCTCTCTCTCTATTCTCTCTCTCTCTCTCTCTCTCTCTCTAAATTCTAATTCTCTCTCTCTCTCTCTCAATTCTAATTCTCTCTCTCTCTCTCAATCTCTTCTCTCTCTCTCTCTCCAATTCTATTCCTCTCTTCTCTCTCAATTCTAATTCTCTCTCTCTCTAATTCTAATTCTCTCTCTCTCTCTCTCTCTCTCTCTCTCTCTCAATTCTATTCTCTCTCTCCAATTCTAATTCTCTCTCTCACTCTCTCCAATTCTAATTCTCTCTCTCACTCTCTCCAATTCTAATTCTCTCTCTCTCTCTTTCTCTCTCTCTCTCTCTCTCTCTCTCTCTCCAATTCTAATTCTCTCTCTCTCTCTCAATTTAATTCTCTCTTCTAATCTCTCTCTCTCTCTCTCTCTCTCTCTCTCTCCTAATTCTCTCTCTCTCTCCAATTCTCTCTCTCTCTTCCAATTCTAATTCTCTTCTCTCTCTCTCTCTCCTCTCTCTCTCTCTCTCTCTCTCTCTCTCTCTCTCAATTCTAATTCTCTCTCGCTCTCTCGTATATGCTGCATAACCTGAATGGCAACCAAACAAGAATATTTCTGAGAATATTCAATATGCCCACGAAAAGAGTCTAAAATCAGCTCAAACTTTGGAAGTAGAAAAACAAAATTGTATCCTTATAGTTCTTTCTTTTTCTTTTTTCCCTTTATAGCTCAGTCGGTAGAGCATCCGGCTTGGAACCAAAAGGTTCTGGGTTCAATACCGCCCCCCCCCCGCCAACTCAGCGTATGAGGAGCACAGCGATCTGTGCGGTAAAGTAGGGAACTGATAGTAGGTGTAGCGCTCCACATCATACGCAAAAACAACCTCTTTTGTCTAGCACTAGTGAAAAGTGGATAGGCTCCCTTGCTGTCTGTCTGATACCGACAATAAGCCACTCCGTCGACTACTTCGTCGAGGAAAAATTAAAATATTCGAGTGTCATAAGATCCCCAAGCAATTCTGTATTATGAATGGCTAAAGTTTAGTCAAGCACTTAATTCGCAATAGTAAGGTGATCAACTGGCTCGTTTGAATATCATTAACCATATGATTTTGAGTAAGGATATTGATTGCTCTAGGAAATCAGTATCTAGTTCAGTCTGTAGAGCAACCACCTAAGAATCACAGGGTTCTCACAGCTTTAATCTGTGCTGTAAATCGGGGAGCTGATAGTAGGTGAGGTGGTCCACCTCAGACACGCAAACAATCTACCCGGTCTAGCGCTAGGGAAAGGGAATAGACGCCCTCGCTGTCCAGCTGATACCGAGAATAGGCTACTCCGCCGAATTTTTTTCATTAAGTTTCAAATACAATACAGTAAACGATAGCGTTACTGGGATACCAAGTTCTTGTCCATGTGGTGTATTTCCTAGATCTTCTAACCATTACACCACGTGAGGCACTCTTGGGCATAATAGAATTTTCAATATAATTTGTTCGAATATAAACAGATTTGTTCTACTTTTAAAAACACTTCAATTGGGCATTTAAGATAATTATAGAATAATTATATCGTGGAATATTATTTTGACAGAATTGACAGTAAATAATAAAATAAAGTATTGGTCAATAACCACACGATAAAATTAATTTTGACTAAATAGACTTAAATTTAGTTTAATAATTTAAACAATTGTATGCTAAAGATTTTATTGTAACTAGTACAAAATAAAAAACACCCTCCGGGCGATGTAAAAGTAGATTTTTGAAACATTGCCTGAGGGATGGGAGTAAAAATTCAATGTCAGCGAGTTTATACCCCAAGTAAGTAAAATCATCAAATTCATTAAAGGATTAAAAAATACAACAATTTGAAATGTAAACTTTAAATATGTATTAAAATAAAACAAACTATATATAGATATATAATACCAGTCATGTATTTATTAAAACTTGTTTAAAAAAAAAAAAACAATGTGGACTGTCTAATGCTGCATGTTCAAATTTTGAGTGTATTTATTTTATGTTATGACGATTTTGGGTAATGTGATGTAAGCAGTGACGTAATTTTTGTTACAAAAACCCGGAAGCGAATCTCCATTATTAATAAAAAAAATAGATGTAACTAATAGTTAAAAACACTATTTTTTTAAAAATTATTTACAAAAAGACTAATGTTTTATGGATATGTGTTCTATTATTAAAGAAGAAGAAAAGAAAGTATAAAGAGATAATGCATATATGTTCTATTCAGATCTTTTCAACTGGTCATCAATTCCATTAAATTGAACATATTGCAGAATTCTTCGTGGAATTAAATGAATTAAAATCGGAATTATAGTTTTAAAATAAAATACAGAAATTATCTATTTTATTCGCTCGGTCTTTTTCGGCTGCCATTATCCACATTTCACATTTTACTTTATGGGCCTTTCTACGAATATGACTATCAAAACAACATTATTGTTTTTTAAAAATCCATTCTTTAGCAATCTTGGGGTATTATAGCATAAATACGTCCTGGCCTCCTGCCCTAAAAAACGCTAAGCTGTGCTTGCTCAAAATCCAACCTACGCGACTATTGAACTCTCTAGCAGTTGTTTGGTTGGATAATGTATTGATTTTTTTTCGAAACTCGGTCGTATTTATTTAAAAATTCGTGATAGTTGTTTTAAATTAAAATACAATTAAATTACAATAAAAAAGCAGGTTTTAAATGGGTGGGTAAAATATCTACATTTACTTGTCGATAAAAAAACCCTGGGTGATGGCTTACTTTTAACGCCTTCAAACCACTAAAAACATTATTTGTCCATAAAAACGCGTTCAAACTGCTAAAAAATATTTTAAAGATGTGGGGGTGAATATTAACATTTACTTGTCGAGAAAAGATTGGGGGGGGGATATTACTTTTCTATCCCATTAACTTTTCGGGAAAAACGCCTTCAAACAGCTTGGGAGTTCAATAGTAGCGCGGCTTGGATTTTGAGCAGGCACTGCTTAGCGTTTATTTAGGGCAGGAGGCCAGGGCTCATTTATGCGATATTCACCCAATTCTGTATTAGGAATTGCTAAAAAGCACTTAAATCGGTGATCAACAGGCTAGTTTGAATATCATTAAAAATATGATTTTGTATAAGGACATTGACTGCTCTAGGAAATCAGTTTCTGGTTCAGTCGGTACTAAAAACCGAAACGTTATAACATCGACTTTACCATAAAGATAGATTCATCTTTTTGTAATGCTTTGTTTTACAATTTTCTACATTTTACACTAACAGAACTTTTATGATTCAAAAAATCCTTAATTCATCGCATAAGGAAAATGATATGTTTTTTCCTAATCGTACGCAAGCGTCCAAACACTCTCAGATGGTTTTATTACACCTGAGAAGGCCTGACCATTGGCAAAATAGCCCATTTCCTTGGCCAGCCGCTTATTTATTTGACTTTTTCCTGGAGTTTTATGGCTCTTGTTATACGACTGATCAAAGGTCCGCCAATGTATTAAAATTTCCTCTCCATCCCCGTGGGGTGTCCTTACCCTAATGGTTCCGGCTCAAGGGTTACTGGCTTGATCCTGACAGACACTGGCGACGGATACTACATACTGGGCGTAACTCAGCCGGTTTGCCCCTTTCTTCGCAATTTGTCACGATATGTAAGATTGTGTGCGTCTGTGTGTGGACGCACGTGTGTGTGTGTGTGCAGGCGCATCGTTATACTTACAAAGGGAATGGGAGTCAAAGAGAGAGAGGTTGAAAGAGAAAGAGAGAGGTTGAAAGAGAAAGAGAGAGGTTGAAAGAGAAAGAGAGAGGTAGAAAGAGAGAGTTGAAAGAGAAGAGAGAGGTAGAAAGAGAGGTTGAAGAGAAAGAGAGAGAGGTTGAAAGAGAGAGGTTGAAAGAGAAAGAGAGAAAGAGAGAGAGAGAGAGAAAGAGAAAGAGAGAGAAAGAGAGAGAGAGAGAGAAAGAGGAAAAGTGTGTGTTTGGGTGTGCCTATACTCAAGTATATGTGACAGTGCATATATATGTATGTACACATGCACGCACGTGTGCGTGTGTGTATATAGACACGCGTGTGTCTATCTATGTGGGTGTGCGTGCAGGCACGTGTTTGTACTTGCTCAGAGAGAGAGAGAGAGAGAGAGAGAGGGGGGGCATATGGAAAGTGAAAGAGTGTGTGTGGATGCCTGCGTGTATATAAAGTATGTATATATGTATGTGTGCGTACAGGCGCATCTTTGTACTTGTTCAAAAAATGGGAGAGAGAGAGAGAGAGAGAGAAGGGGGCGGGCGAGAGACAAAAACAGAAAGAGAGAGAAGAAAAGGGTTTGTGCGTGAGAGCGTGTGTGCAGGCGCATATTTGTTTGTTCAGTGTATGTGTGTGTGTGGGGGGGGGGGAGAAACAGGAAGCGGGAAAGAGAAAGGTAACCTTCCTAGAGAGAGAAAGAGAGGGAAGAGTAACGTGAAGTTCCAGTAAATCCTGAGAAATAGAAAAATGAAAAAAAATAAATAAATAAAAAAGAATACAAACGTGGCAAATTTTCTTGTAGAAATTAATCTGAATGAAAAAAAAAATATGGATCTTCCAATGAGAAGGTTCCCGATTCCGACAAGAAATACCTGAAGCAGGCCGGAAGGCACATCGACCGAAAGGTTGTAAAGATAATAAAGATAAGGACAATAGCCCGAATAAAACAAATCTTATTATAATGGAGATTCAGCACCTTTTTGTCCGTAACCGAAACTACATCACTACTCATATCTCAATACCGTCAAGAAATGTGTTAGTTATCAATGAGTATTGAATTTGTAGTTAAAATCATTAATACAAAGACTAGAGTAAACGTTATTTATTAACGATGTCTGATGAAAATCTGATTTAGATTTGTCTCAAAAGAGGCCTATGTTATTAGTGTGTTTAAAATCCTGCAATGAGTCTTATATATCACTAAGAAATAAAGGTTTACATAATATATGGTGTGGTTAATTTGCATACTGGTTTTAACAAAACTAGGTGTAATAAAAAATTACTTTAATATTATTGTTTTATTCCCCAATGTATTAAAATCAATCTTATGAATGATTTTATATAGAAACCAAGTAAAATATAATTAGAATAAGTGTAATCTTTTTATATGCATTCATATTTAATTTCATTAGATTTTCTAATTTAATATATTTCATTACATTAAAAGGAGAAGGAGGAGGAGAGAGAGAGGGAACGGGAACGAGAGGGGAGGAGAGGAACGAGAGGGAGGAGAGAACGAGAGGGGAGAGGGGAGAGGGAACGAGAGGGGAGGGAGAGGGAACGAGAGGGGAGGGGAGAGGAACGAGATGGGAGGGGGAGGGGAGAGAGAGAGGAAGAGAGAGAGGAGAGAGAGAAGAGAGAGAGAAGAGAGGAAGAGAGAGAGGAAGAGAAGAGGAAGAGAGAGGAGAGAGAGAGGAGAGAGAGAGAGAGAGAGAGAGAGAGAAGAGAGAGAGGAGAGAGAGAGAGAGGAGAGGAGAGAGAGGGAGAGAAAGAGAGGGTAAAGATGATTGGTGGTCTTATTTGATTACTCTTCTGTGCTTTCATCTAGTGCGCTTCTTTTAAGGGTTGGTCTTCGTGCTGGGCTGGACATTTCTTGTTTTAAAATTTAATTAACAACAAGACTTGGTGTTCTTATTAATAAAGCGTTATTTCCCCAGCCCATGATTCTACCGCAGGTGAGATGGACGCTGGGAGCTGACAACAGCGTCTACGCTCCTTGAAAGTTGAATCGAATCTGACTAACTAAACTAAAACTTATTCTCACGCCTCTGTATACAGGAGGTGAATTTGGGATCATCGTTATACCAATCATAATCCCAAACCTCCGCTTTTAATTCTAACGAACTTTATTTAAAATTCTGACTACAGGTACGCTTATAAATAATGTAACAAATAGCGATTTCGGATTCCTCATACTTGCGACTGTGAAGACAAAACTGGAGTTATAGACATTACATACGCTCATGAAATGAGAAATCAATATTACCAAGTAATTATTCAACACTGTTTTGGTAAAACCGGTATGCAAATTATTCCCATCATATTAAGTTAAGTAAAGTCGGCGGGGCGGCCTAAAGTCGGTATTAGCCAGTCAGCGAGGGAGTCTATCCCCTTTTCAATAGCGCTAGACCAAGGAGATTGTTTTTAGCATCTGAGGTGGAGCGCCACACCTACCATCAGCTCCTTACTTTACCGCACAGATCCCTGTGCTACTCATACGCTGAGTTGGCGGGGACCGGTATCGAACTAGGAACCTTGTGGTTTCTAGCCGAACGCTATACCGACTGAGCTAACCCGGCCCCTATATGTATTTCTTCATGATATATAACAGACATCGCAGTATTTTAAACACATGCTAATTAAAAATCAAATAGCGATTATTTAATAACCATTGAGAATATAATATAAATAACTAAGGGAATTGTGACATTGGTGTTGACGCAAAAGATAAGAACACTTTTGGTATCTTCGAATTATACTGCAATTTGTTGCACGCATGCGCAACTCGTGAGGATTTCTCAGTGAAATAGATGTAAGTAAGTAAAGCCGTCGGGGCGGCTTAATGTCGATATCAGACAATCAGCGAGAGAGTCTATCCCCTTTTCACTAGCGCTAGACCAAGGAGATTGTTTTTGCATCTGAGGTGGAGCGCCACACCTACCATCAGCTCCTTTACCGCACAGCTCCCTGTGCTACTCATAACGCTGAGTTGTTGAGGGCCGGTATCGAACTAGGAACCTTATGGTTTCTAGCCGAACGCTCTACCGACTGAGCTAACCCGGCCTTACTTATTGAGAATTCCTTGCAATATAAAAATCTAAAAAGCAAAAATGGATTTTCTATAAAACATACAGGGTTTTTCTTTAATACATTATGCACTGTATTAAACAAATATCTTCTTCGTTATTAATTACATTTTTAGAGAACCACTTGTTTTACCTAAAATATTGCTAGATCTGAAACCCATATAGAAGTGGTGACTAGAAGTTTCGTTGAAGGGGTAATCTGGATAATGTAAACGACGCCAGCAACCAAGGTGGGTGATAGAGGCCACTTGTTTGCACTGTGCTGACATTAAGATCTCTAGAGCGGGTAGGTATTAGGCTAGAAGTGGTAGAACGAGAGAGAAAAGCCCGGACTTGTACGCAGCGCTGATAAAATACAGAATCAGGCGTTAGATAAACATTGTAAATATGTTTACATCTCTTAGACCCGTGGATAATAATCTGGATACATTAACTACTTGCCCTTGCAATCTTAACTGATTACTTCAAATTTTTGACATCATAATACGAGGGAGATTACAAAAATTATCCATACTTTGTTTTATGGAAACCGAGCTCATTGTGGATGAGTTGATAGGCTAAACATGACTAATATACAGATGATAATCTACATCATTGATTATAAAATGTTGGTTCACCATACCATCTCTAAAACTTCTGCCTGAATATTTAATTATTTCTGTAGTTATAAAGTTTAAATATTTTTTTCATAAGACCATTTTTGATGTTTCCTTGAATCAATATTTTTTAAAATCTTAACTAACAGAATAGTAAACGAAACGGTGAATAACTGAATGATTTTTTTTTTCCTTTCTGAAAAAGAATGTCCAACTTAAATTGTTTAAAACATTTTATCGGATGACTTCTGGATTTTATTAAGAGACTTGTTTGCTTTTTTGTGAGAGGGTTTAAAATTTGATTTTTTTTCAATAGGGAGGGTTAAAATATATTTTATAAACACAGAAATTACGGCATCTGAGACGGCCATGTTTAAGATATATTTGAGAAAAATTGACAGAAAATAATAGTTTAAAATGTATTAAAAATAAATTACATGTGTATTTTTATTTTGCTGATGCTTAGATATTTTCATAAGCAGTGGAGGTTGACGAGAGTCCTGCTCCTTCTTTATTTAGTATTTTTCCCACGTTCTAAACTTTTATATATCTATCGAGTTAGGCCAGAGGTGTAATGGTTACCGTCGTAAGAAATGGATACGGTGAGACGAGTTCAAATCCTGAATAAGGCTGTTTGCATTTCACAGAGTGCTAATAACCCGGGAAAGATGAATTCAACTATTACACCTCCAGCTCTGGGTAATAAATAGGTAGACTGCACACATTTACCTTGGTTAGGCTACCAGTCTAGGAGAATGAAAACTCAGAATTGAAACCTGTTAAAGTCGGCTTAAAACAATTGACCTTGTCTCAGATCCTACTCATACGGAGGTGATGGTGCATATATATATATATATATCCGGATCCCAGTGGCGGTAATTCATCTATTTCGGGGTAGCAGTGCTTTGATCTTGTGGCAGCTCTTTCCGGGGGGGGGGGGTTAACCTTTTTCTTTATATTTTCTTTATCTTTTAAACAAAAATTAAACATTGAGCTCTCAAATAAGACCTGAACTTCGTAACACCGTATAGTTAGAAGAAAGGACCAGCTTAGAATCATCCTAATACCAAATGACTTGGTACACCACCAAATATATATATATTATATATATATATATATATATATACCTTCATTGAAAATTTTGAAAGGATTTAAATTGAATTACACTTTTTTTTTCTATTTCTAAACCTCATACTATTAGATTTATTCCATTTTTTTAATAAGGGCCGGGTTAGCTCAGTCGGTAGAGCGTTCGGCTAAAAACCTCAAGGTTCCTAATTCGATACCGGCCCTCGCCAACTCAGCGTATGAGTATCACAGTGAGCTGATGGTAGCTGTGGTGCTCCACCTCAGATGCACCAACAATCTCCTTGGTCTAGCGTTAGGGGAAAAGGGATAAATTCCCTCGCTGATTGGTTGATACCGATTTTAGGCCACCCGATTATATATAAGTGTGTGTATATATATATATATATATATATATATATATTATATATATATATTATATATATATATATATATATATATATATATAAAAAGTAATTGGTAATTTGCTTGAAGCATTGTTAAGTATGTTATAAAATAATAAAATTCGAAGGCAATACAATGCGTAAAAATAAAGACAAAAAGATGTTTTATATGTCTAATCGATTTCAAAGCAAAACTTTATCATCAGATGATAAAGCTTTGCTTTGAAATCGATTAGACATATAAAACATCTTTTTGTCTTTATTTTTTATGCATTGTATTGCCTTCGAATTTTATTATTTATATATATATATATATATATATATATATATATAATATAAAATTCAGAGTTTAATTCACATTAAGGGGATCTCGCTGACGACCGCCAACTAAAGCGTAAACGCAACGCTCTCCTATAAAATGGGATGGAGCACTCTATGACGGCCTTTACATACATAGAAATGTGTGTACTAAAACAGTTAAAACCCCCCTTCACATTCTGTGGGTGATGATAGCCAAGAGGGTAAGCTGTCCAACTGCTGCTGAAATGATCGGATTTTTAACCCGGCTGTAGGTAGCTCACAAAATGTCTAGCAACACCGAAGAGACTTGATAAGTCGAAACACGTGTCTGTGTGTGTGTATATATATATATATATATATATATATATAAAGATAATGCTCTTCAGGGCTAAGATCAGATCTTAGCCCTGAAGAGCAATAAGCGAAACTAATAGTAGGTTCGTCTGACTCATTAGATTTATCTTTATTATTTGCTCTACTTAGGTATTGAGCACTTTTTACTTATTAGCTATTCTCCTAGCGGTTATATGAATATATATATATATATATATATATATATATATATATATATATATATATATATCTATCTTATATACATATAAATTGTTTTTTCTTTTGGCCAAATACTGTACCAATAGATTATTTTTTGTTGGTACGACTATCTTGGTCTTTTCTTTTTTTCAAAATTTTTTTCTCCCCGGTTGATGTTTGGTAGTATATTTTTACAATCAAACTATTTGCTGGGTTTTTTCTCGCCGCAAGGATTTACCAACACGCTTGGTATATTATATATACTAGCAAATATATGCACCCTCCGGGTGCAAGTATTTAAGTTTTAAAGTAATGAAATATCGTATTAAATTAGAGGCAGACAAAAAGATATGTAACAGAGTGGGGGTATAATAGAAAAATAGAAATGAAACTTACTCTTCCATCACTCCCGTCTTTCATTGAATTTTACTATTTAGTTAAATTAGGAAATAAAGAATAAAATGACAGTTATTTTTTCTTGTTAATGGATTTCATTTAAGATTCATTGAAGAGGTTTTTGCTTATATTCATTAAAATAAAACCAAACAATTAGAAATCAATAATACTAAGCACATATTTAATAAAATCACATTTTTAATATCAATATGCAAATTAGCCTTCCCATTCACACTGCAAACCGCTATTTTTTGTATGTATTCATACAATTGCATGTTATTTGCATGTAGATATGGACAACACTAATAAAAAGGCGAAGCAATTTTATTAATAATTGAGGTTTAAATATAAATAAAATCATGGAGAATGTGAAGTAAATAACAAAGGGAATTGTGACTTGTATAGTAATATAATTTCGGTTACAGACAGAGAAACCCACAATCTACATTATAATAAGATATATATATATATATAAGATATATATATATATATATTATTATAATGGAGATTGTGTGTTTTTCTGTCTGTAACCGAAACTATATTCCTACTCAAGTCACAATTCTCTTAGTTATTGACATCACATTCTCAATGATTTTATTTTTATTTAACCTCAATTATTAATAGAATTGTCTTACATTATTAATACTGTTAACTATGTCTACATACTGACAACATACAATTATATTTATATATACAACAAAATAGCGGTTTACAGTGTAAACGGGAAGGCTAATTTGCATATTAATATTAAAAAATCGAATTTAATAAATATGTGCTTAGTATTATTGATTTCTAACTGTTTGGTTTTATCTTAATGAATATAAGTAAAAATCTCTTCAATGAATCTTAAATGAAATCCATTAACATAACTGTAATTTTATTCTTTACTTCCTCTTTTAACTAAATACTTAAATTAGAAAAAATAACAATGAAAGACGAGAGTGATGGAAGAGTAAGTTTCAGTTGTTCCATTTTTTATTATACTCCCTCTGTTTCAAATCTTTTATTATACTCCCTCTGTTTCAAATCTTCTTATCTGTATTCTTATTTAGTTTCATTAGCCTTTCTAATTCAATACAATATTTTATTACATTAAAAATTAAATACTTGCACCCGGAGGGTGCATATATTTGCTAGTATATATAAGAGAGAGAGTTAACTCCCATTGTATCTGAATTAAACTATTAGTCTCCTCCAAAGCACCCATTGTCGCTAAATCTACCGCCAATCCCTATCGATCCTTACCCCCCCCCCCCGTCTCTCGACTCTAATCTGTGATCTGCTCACGAGCGGTGCACCTTAAGAACTAAATCCGACCGCGAAAATTGAATCCGTTGTCGGCGTTTCAGTTTCGTGCAGTTATACAGCAATAGTATTGGTGAGCATGTCAACTTGTACGCATTGCTACACAATTGATATATTAATAGTCAGCAGCTGATACCTGTTTGACATCTAATACGAAAAGATACAGGCTTCGTAGATATTCTTTTGGTCTTTGTTTATGGTTGGCTTGTTAGATATAACGAAGTGAGATAGAGAAACTCAGAATGGCAGAGTTAGCTATCTCTCTATCAAATTGGATCAAGGGATATAAATAAAGTCACTGTTAGATAGTTAAATAGATAGAGATTAATATTAGCTGATTTAACAAACAGACGGCTATATATATATATATATGTGAGGAAAAATGAGTAAAGAAAAGAAATGTAGATGGATAAAATGAATTTAATCGATATCAAATTAATCGATATCATTTACACATGTGTTTCGGTCAGTTTATGTGTGTGAAAATATTTCGCACACATACAAGAATCGATCTTCATCAGAGTTCAAAATAAATGTTCACTCTGATGAAGGTCGATTCTTGTATGTGTGCGAAATATTTTCACACACATAAACTGACCGAAACACATGTGTAAGTGATATCGATTAAATTCATTTTATCCATCTACATTTTTCCTCATATTGTCGGATTCAATTCCTTTTCCATTTCACACACACACACACACACACACATATATATATATAATTCGGGTTGGCCTAAAGTCGGTATCAGCCAGACAACGAGGGAGTATATCCGATTGTTACTAGCGTTAGACCAATGATATTGTTTTGGCGTCTGAGGTGGAGCGCCACACCTAGCATCAGTTCCTCACTTTATTTACACAGATCCCTTTGTTACTCATACACTGAATGGGTGAGAGTTGGATACGAACTAAGAACACACACACACACACACACACACACACACACACACACACACAATATATATATATATATAATATATATATATATATATATATTATATATATTATGGAAAAGATGACTTACCAGTGAATATGGTCACTGTGGTTGATATGAAGTTCATAAAAGTAAGGCAGTGATATAACAAATAAAAAAGTGCTCAATACGTTACCAGAGCAAATTTATTTTAATATAGGTCCAAGTGATAACCTACTCGAGTTTCACCATGTTGATGGTCTTCAGGGTTAACTCCACTGTGTAAATCAAGATGTTGGTTGATTGTAGACAATTATATGTATGTGTCTTTTGCTATGAACGGTACATTATGCATAAAACCAAGTAACTTTTAATCAGCCCGATTCATTACCCCCTAGACCATCGACAGCTGCCGTTAAGGAGCAGTGTTTTAACTATTAATTACATACATTTTTTTAATATTTCACAATCACCAGAGAGATCAAACGGGTGATCATTGCTTTATGCTGGCTTTAAAAGTTAATTAAACTACCGGGTTTTGGGAGCATATATATATATATATTATATATATATTATAATCCTCAAATCGACTTCAGGAATGGTTTGTGGAACTGGATAGAAGAATTTATTAAAAAATAAATCTCACTAAAATATTAGCAATACTTTTTTTCGCAAAGAAGTTCGGTTTTATTTTGGATACATCACTTATATAATAGCACAGGAAATGCTGTTATTACTGGGGTAGGGAGATCAAAGATTATGGTTGTAGTTTAGGGTTGACTGCATTTTCTATGATCATTCATTTGAGAATAAATGTTTTTTCATTGCTTTCATGAAAAAGACTATGTTAGAAATTGCCCTAATCTATTTCGGAAATGATAAATCTCTTCCTGGTCTTTAAAATAACAAGTAATGTATGAAATTATTTGATATGTATATAGATTTGTAACAGATATAATTGATTTTAAATGATAGAAAAATTAGATTTACGTATAGGATTGAAATAAGGCAGGAAAAAAAAATTATATTTTTGATTAATTTTGTAAAAGGATTCTGAAATGTATAGATTCTATCTAATAAAATATGTTTGTTAACACCTTGTTGATTTTATTAAGATGTCAGTCTGGTAAAATCTCAAAGAATAAGAGAATGCTCATGAGTATCGTGGTAATATGATTCAAAATTATCACTGGTCCACTGGTTCAATTTCTAGTGGCGGAGATTGTGGTATGCACTGCTAATGAGACCAAAGGAGGTCGAAACAGCTGTCCAGTGCTCCGGATGTCGCAAATGGTGTTTGCCGAGTTGTCTGGTCGTGGTAATATGATTCAAAATTATCAATTATATATATAATTCCTCTATCAAAAATTTAATATCAAAAATTCAATATATACCCTTTGCCCATTAGGTTGCGCTATGTGGATTCAGGCCCCGAATTGGGAAGTCGTGGTCCTAGAGGTGCCCTTGCCCTCTGTAATCCTGCGATGGGATACATGGCAGTATAGGTTATGTGACTGCGCATTTGAATTAATATTACCATTGACTAGATGATTTGGCATTCTCCGTTTGTGGCATGGGCTGGTGGCCCAGTGTGTTAAGTCTCCGCTCTTCACGCTGTGGTCCACTGGTTCAATCTCTAGTGGCGGAGATTGTGGTATGCACTGCTGATGAGACCAAAGGAGGTCGAAACAGCTGTCCAGTGCTCCGGATGTCGCAAATGGAGTTTGCCGAGTTGTCTGGTCGTGGTAATATGATTCAAAATTATCAATTATATATATAATTCCTCTATCAAAAATTCAATATATATATATATATATATATATATATATATATGTGTGTGTGTGTGTGTGTATGTGTGTGTGTCTTTTTTATATATGGACTCTCTCATCGATTTTTGAGGCATGAGGTTTCACACACACAATGAACACACACACAGTGATTTGTTTATAGTGGTGAAGGCTTGTGTTGGACCATCCACACTTTTTGGCACAGTCGATAGGAAAGAATTGGTGCATCAAGGTGTTGCCACAAACCCAATCAAAGACCGACCTCAGGAACTTTGAATTCAGAGTTATCCCTCTTCTAGACTGGTTACCTACCCAAGGTTGAAGGGCCCAGTCTGCCCTACTATTTAACCATATATATATATATATATATATATATATATATAAATATATATATATATATATAGAGAGAGAGAGAGAGAGAGAGAGCTGATAGGTATGCATCCTATGTCATTGACGCATAAAAATCTAAAAGGACACAGAAAAATCGTATCCATGCGTCCAATGTTTTTTGTTTTTTTTTCCCTCACCATTTCCAGCTAAGACTAAATACATTTCAATATTTTCTTGAAATTAATTACACAGTATGGGGTACAAGGTAGGTGTTAGACGGCTTTAGTTATTCATAAATAAAAACTATAATATATATATATATATATATATATATATATATATATATATATATATATATCCAACCCCTTCAGAGTTTTCCATCTCCTCGTCTGGTTTGCTAAATATCAGATTGTTTCACCATGGTTGGTGGATCTATGCCTTTTCCAGGGGTATTAGCACGAAGGTAAATGCAGACAAACTCTTACAGGATTTTAACCCTGGTTGCCGATTCCAATTTCTACGACGATAACCATTACGATATGCACGCATATATATATATATATATATATATATATATATATATATATATATATTCTATGAATATGAAATTTACCTAAGTCACCCATGTGTGTATTTTCATACAACCGTGTAGAGACACCGGGGAGTAAACTGACGCTACCTACAAAAATATCTGACGCCCAGATTGATTTACATGTCTATAAGTGGAACTTTTCTCATAGGTAGAATTACACCTGTGAAAGGTCGAAGAAGGCATTTGATAAAACACAGAGATAAAAGCAAAGTTAGTCCAGATAACACATTGAATATGAAAACTATACATTAACACTGGTGTTCCTTAATCTTCCGATCGTTATAATCCTCCAACACACACGGGCTAAAAATGAGACCAAATCATCCAAGATCAAATGCAAAAATGTAAATCCTGATTATCTGGTGTTGCTTATCCACGAATAGTGTTGGCCTTTATCTACATGCTAGTAATATCCAATTATATTTATATATACAACAAAATAGCGGTTTACAGTGTGAACAGGAAGGCTAATTTGTATATTGATATTAAAAAGTTGATTTTAATATATAGTTTAATCTTTAGACCTCGTTTTTCCTGGCATCGGTTAATGCCGGGGGTCCAGTCAGCTTCGGCCGCTGGACCTGCCAGAGGTTAAATTAATAGCGTCGATCCCAGGGGGCTATCCCACCCCAGGCTATACCTGCTCCCTTGATTTAAAGGGGCAAGGATGGGTTTATTGCCCAGAGCCTGAGGCGCCTCTCTTGGGAACAAATGCCGACGGGATCGACGCAATTTTTCCATCTACCACCCATGAGTATCGGCTTGTGGGTAGTCCCACGTTAATAGGGCCTTGCGCCTAACCATACAAGTGGGGTATGAGGTAAATATACTGGTCATCTAGTTTACATGAATGATTGCCGAATAGCAAAACAACTATTTTACGGGGAAATCTCAACTGGCAAACGTCGTCAGTGCAAACCCAAATTGATGTTTAAGGACTGCCGCAAGGACACTCTGAAGAACACTGCTATTGCTGCAGAGGACTGGGAGAAGCTAGCTTGTAACATACCTGGCTGGAAAGCTATCATCTACCTATCTGTGGAAGAATTTGAGTCCAACCGAATTAAGCACCAAAAAGTTAAGCGGGCTATTAGAAAGGGTAATTTTCAGTCGAGCAATATCCAATGTGGAAAAGTTGCAACATGTAGTTTATGTGGAAGAGTATGTCTCTCCAGGGCTGGCCTGGTGAGACATCTGAGAAAACACATGGATACAATGTCAAATGCTACTGGCACCCAACTATGATAATAAAAAAAACAGGAAATGGTCCTACTCGAACACGAGTTGACATGCATGATTAACACTATTCAAATATTGATTACCTTCAATTCAAAACAATTATATCAACATTTTAAAAAAAAGAAAGAAAGAAAGAAATACTGCATGCAGAAGACAAGGATATGGCTAGGCCGATGATAGCCAAAGA
>CM042143.1:116167844-116217844 GCA_023376005.1 Doryteuthis pealeii | reverse complement strand
GGAAATTAAGAATAAAATTACACTTATTTTCTCTTGTTAATGGATTTCATTTAAGATTCATTGGAGAGATTTTTGCTTATATTCATTAAAATAAAACCAAACAGTTAGAAATCAATAATACTAAGCACATATTTAATAAAATCACATTTTTAATATCAATATGCAAATTAGCCTTCTCGTTCACACTGCAAACCGCTATTTTTGTATATATAAATACAATAGCATGTTATTAGTATGTAGATATGGACAACACTAATAAAAAGGTGAAGCAATTTTATTAATAACTGAGGTTTAAATATAAATAAAATCATGGAGAATGTGATGTAAATAACTATGTTAATTGTGACTCGATTAGTAATATAGTTTCGGTTACAGACAGAAAAACACACAATCTCCATTATATTTATTTTTAAAGAAAAAACTTAAACCTTATTTGTCTATTATAAATTTATTTCTAGCAGAATTCCAAATGACCCTAATCTCATACTGAGTCTAGACTCATTGATTTCTGGTCGAAATAAATTTATAATAGACAAATGACAGTTTAAGTTTTTCTTTCTTTTAAAGTATAAATATTATTTGTATATCATTAATTTATTAATTATTAAACATTGAGATCTCTTAGATATTTGAAAAATCCTTGTATAAATCTATAAGTTTGTATCAACGTGAGCTTGCTTTGTGGATGTAGAGGAGATATTGATGATCCCATGTAGAATTAACCCATACATAATAATCATATATATATATATATATATATATATATATATATATATGGTCTTATTGTGAGTACATTTAATTTTCTAACACTTTCTTCTATTGATATTAGTTAAATATATAGGTCATACGATATATATAATATATATATATATATATATATATATATTGGAGAGAGAAATAGAGAAATTAACTTTATATAAATTGTATATATTTGATATCCCTTTGAATATATACACTTAATTTTTAATGAAATTTTAAATTCATTCTAAACCAAAGACATAAGGATTTTATTAATTCAAGAACATTAAGCAATCAAAACGGATGTAGTTAGGTATGATTTATTAGTATACTCTATGAGCATATAGTTGTCAAAATATAAGTAAAATGTTACGCAAACTGTATCTATTCAGAATATATTAAAACTAAACTTAATCTCTTTTTTGGATGCAGAATATAATACAGAATAAACTGGTAATATCTAATACACATTAAGTAAATTCACATTTAAAAAATAGTATTGTATATTATATTAATAATATATTAATAATTTGAAGGCAATTACAATGCGTATAAAAAATAAAAACAAAAAGATTTTGTCTTTTTGTCTAATCGATTTCAAAAGAAAATTTATCTTCAGAGACGAAAATCAGAAATGAACGTACTTAAGTTTTTTTTTTGCGTGGTGATCCTTTTTTTCCCTCTCTCCTCTTTATGTTATGAATGAAATGGGCGAATAACTGTAATTTCTTATTTTCCCTTTTGAATATTTTTTGAGAACGAATGTGTATCCAATATTAACTGTTTATCATCCGGTGAATATTGCAATGTAGCCATTCAATTCAAATTTAAAAAAAAAAAAAAGACGGTTACGTAGAAAATTCTAATGCTTAGCTTTCATTTTCTTTTTTCTCTTTGTTTCGATTCTTTCTTTTTCCCTCCCTTCTCTAATTTTCTATTTTCATTTATTTATTTATTTATTCTTATTTTCAGTTGTAAAAAATAAAATGTATTAATTTAATTATATGGACCAGTAAATAAGTAAATAAAAGATTATCTTTAATTATATATTATTAGGATTGAAGGAAAATTTAAGAAAAATATGTTTAATGAATATATATATTTTTTTAATAAATATTAAATAGATTAAGTATTATATATTAAATATATTATATATATTATATATATTTACCAATCTCTCCACGAGAGCAGGATGTGACACAGTCAATTTTTAAAGCTGAGTTTACCAGGTTTGAACTCAGAATGTTCCTTCCCTTAGACTGGTTACCTAGCCAATGTTATTTACCCATAGCTGAAGGGAGACTAGTTAGATGCATACCTTTCTTAAGGGTTTTAGCGCGATGTAAAATGTAAACAGCCTGGTCTAGGATTTGAATCTTAGTGGCCGAGTCAATTTCCTACGACGATAATCATTACACCACGCTCCTCTAAAAAAAATACCCGCCCGCCCCCAAAAAAGAATAGTATTATACGTATTTATGAAAGGTACCACGGCGCACGCGAGAGAGTGAGAGAGTGTGAGAGAGAGATGGAAAGGAGAGATTTTTTACATAAGAATGTTTATTTATAATATATATATATATATATATATATATATATATATATATATGTGTGTATGTGTGTGTGTATGTATGCGCGCGCGCTTGTATATTATGTATACGCTATCTTTATTTAGATAAATATGCTTTATCACTGATATTGGGAACTATAATTTTGGAAACTATATATATATATGCTATATTTTTAAGTAAATAGTGATCAATGTCCTAGATAGAGTAGATTTCTACGCCTAAAGTCGATATCAGCCAATCAGCGAGAGAGTCTATCCCCTTTTACTAGCGCTAGATCAAGGAGATTGTTTTTGCATCTGAGGTGGAGCAACACACCTCCCATCAGATCCTTACTTTACGGCACAGATTCCTGTGCTACTGATATGCTGAGTTAGTGAGGGCGGGTATCGAACTAGGAACCTTGTAATTTCTAGCCGAACGCTCTACCAACTGAGCTAACCCGGCCCTTGAACAATATGTAAAATCGCAATTATTTTGTCATTAAAAGAATGCACTTTATATTTCATGAATATCATTGATTTTATGTAAAATAGTCATACTCAGATGTTCGAAAATATTCTTATTTGACGTCACCTTGTTTTGTTTTGTTTTTTTGTTTTTGTTATAGATCACTAATTCGTACTGAGCCTATTCTAGTAATGACCATCCCAAGCGGATTTAAAAGGTTTGAATTCAGGGTTTCCCTTCTCCTAGACTGGAGGAAGAGTAGTTGGATTCATACCTTTCCCAAGGTTATTAGCGCTATGTGAACTATAGCTTCGTCCAAGATTTGAACGATATCAGACGACTCTATCCATTACATCACACACCTCCAACTTTTATACGGTGCATATTCTTTTCTCTGAAAGTGCAAATCAAATGGAGCTGTGTGTTATTTCATAACCACACAAGTCTAAAGACAAACAAAAAAAGATTTAAAAAACGCGATCATTTTTCGACTTAGAAAACAGGGAGTGATTTCAATTGACGAAATGGCTATTCTATAAACTATTCCGACTTTTCTATGCGTTCAGTTTTATTCCCTAGCAGGAGAGTCTGTGACTCAGGCGACCTATTCAAAGTTTTCCTATATAATTTAGTCATCATATTGCCGTGCGTGAACGAAGGCAAAACGAACTGCATGTCGGTCCGGGCCTTATCTGATTAGAAATATTGGACAGGGAATCGGACAGACTGCGATTCTCTGTGTGCGTCCGCGTGTGTCTTTGCTGGCAACCGCCTCTACCTGGGCGAGAGTAATTGAATCTATTTGTGTGTAAGACCAAGTGCATGATGTACGTATGTGTTCAAGCTTACGGAAACTCCTGTGTGCGGTCGCAGGAAAGGATTTGTATGAGTATATGCACGAGTTTGTATGTGTGTGTGTGTGTGTATCATTTAACAACGGAGACTTTGATTTATTCGTCTTTATATGGCATATATGGTCACCTCACGTAGAGTAATGGTTTGCAAGTTTGATTCGCAGACCATTGTTAGTGAGTTTGATTCTCATTGGGTGCCCTATACATCTGATCTTGTACCATCTAAAGCAAAGCATAGTAAATAACTATATGGTTTTGTATATATAAGTCATATATAGGCTGAGTTTGTGTGTGTATACGTTCGATTTTCTTAAATGTTTATATATTCAACAGAATACAGTGTTTGCATCAATGTATGATATATCATCATCACCATATCGCGCTATTAGCATGGATATTCATGACAATCTCTCTCCAACTGTCCCTATCACTCATTGTTCTCGGGAGGTCCTCTGCGCAGCATCCAGTATCCGGGCAGAGCTGGTCAATGTACGTCTTTGCTGGACGGCCCATACTGGCGGGCCAATATGCTGTCTTCCAGAAGAGGACGTCACTTATGAGTTCGTTCTTGCTTCTTCAGCAGTGTCCTGCGTGTGTTGTTCGTCTTACTTGGATGGTTTGGGTGATATGGCGCATGTGACCGTACAGCTGTTTTCTCAAGGGGTTTTGTTTAGGATCGCACACAGCATTCTTGTGCAGCTGCCGTTTAGGCGTACAGGTATATTTCTATTTTTTAAAAATCTATCTATTTATCTACGAGGTGAAATAAAAATTCCAAACACAGAAGTTTTGGGATTTAAAATTAAAAAATTTAAACTAAATAAAGATATGAATACAGTTAGCTTGTATAATGAAATGATATCTATATTGAAGTCAGTTAGTCTACTGTTGGCTTGAATAACAGCAACTAGCTAAGTACAACTGTAGCAGTGTCCAAGACAGTTGGTATTTATAGAAATCAATAATGATCCATTCATGCATTTGGGTGATTCTATTCCTAGAGTTTTGATTGGCTGCTTGGTTTCAATGATATTGTGGAGTTTTATAAATACCCTGTCATTCTGCAGTAGAATTGCAACAAGACGGGTTTGTATTGAGTTACAACCGCTTGTTGCCGTGTCTAACCAATTCGACGGTAATTGGAACTTAGTTTGATTATTCTTCAATCTAGACGACCCAATTTGAGAGAGGACCCATGATCGGTTGGTTTGTTCAATTTTACGGCATTCCAATCCCTGTTGGGTTATTCTATGCCGAAGACATTGACTTATTCATTCTTGATGTGTTTTCAACATTTTTCTCAACATCCTTTTAAAACATTTTTAAAACTCAGACTATTTAACCCACAGATTGGTCCTTAACCAGGTATTACCACTCGGGGTCAGAGAGGACATAGGAGTAATGCAGATGAAGAAGTATTCCAAAGCTTCAAAATTGAAAGTTCACCATTAGATGCAGTTTAAGATCCCCATGGATATAATGCTAAGACTGTGACATCGTAGTAAACGGGTTCGAACTTCATTCGCGCTATCAAGTTTACTTTTGAAATTATACCTTTTAGAAAGGCATAAACCCCACATCTCCCAAGTAGAAATTAAGCAGTACCACTACCGTTATTCAATGGTGTTGGTATTAGATAACCCATGAAGATTGATATGCCATTAAGCAAAGAAACCAAACCAAACTTATCCATTTGGAGAAACAAGAATGTGTGACACCCGGTTGAGTGTATCCTCTGCAAACGGATAATACTCCTACAAAAAATATATCTCCGAGATAGGATAGTAGACTGCACTTCATAGTGTGGGCTCAGTTCTGGCTCCAGGGAATGGGAAATACCTCTTAATTGTCCTTACTCTCATGTTTACTCGAAACCAGAGTGGTAGAACCTTTTCGAGTTCCATCTATGGGTCAAACAGAGATTTATTTTAGAAATAACGAGTTGTAGATATACACGCATTGTATATACAACGTGTGTCAAAAAATATCGAGATTTTTTGTACTTTTTGACACCTTGTATTCTGAAAAAAAAAATAACACTCCATTCATTCTTTATTTCTATCTTATAGCTTTAAACTTAGTACCTTTTGACACCTTGTATTCTAAGAATATTACTGAATGGAACGTTATTTTTTTCAGAATATAAGGTGTGTTAAAAAGTACAGATAATTGATACTTTTTGGACACCTTGTATAAATGTACAATGTATGGGGTTCCACTTACCTATGGGCATAAAATAACCCATGACGGATTGACATGCCGTAAAAATCAATTGTCAAAATGAGTAAATGACAGTTGGTTGTGAGAGGAAATGAGAAAACCTGTTATGGCCTTAGGAAGTATCTAACTTAAAACTTAGTAAACCATTACTATAGATAAGTTTATTATGACACCAAATATCATTATCTGTTAAACTCAGCTTCATCTTTAACAAAGATACAGCTGTCGACTAAACTAGAAGTCTTAAACGCATTAGCAATGACTTGTAAATCTTCTGGTAAACATATTTTCATAGCAGGTGTGTGGTTTTATGTGATAAACATTGACATTAACTCACATCATTTGAACACAGATCAGTGTCTATCTTGTGTATAGGACTGACATGCATACATCTATATCATATGATGGAAATTTGTTAATAGATGATGCTCAAATACGTTGAGCTCTGTGTCCTAAGTTTTGTGTGTGCTTGTGTAAGTGTGTGTGGGTCTGTGTTTTGTTACTCTTACGCAGCGATTAAAATCAAAGATTATAGTCGTGACTGGCGGTTAACTTGAGTCAAAGAAAGTCGTAGTGCAAAATACAACAGACCAAGAAAGACTATCATTTTAGTTTTTTTTAGAATGGCCAGTTGTCAAGTATCAGTGAATTTGCACCGATACAAAGATTTGACAGCCCTGTCGGTGGGGCTTTAGAATGCACCGACTGTACCTCTGCATACCCCCCCCAAATAGATGGGGCCAACGTGGGTAGTGACCAGTGATGCTTAAGTACGGAATCTGGATGGATGAGCAGTCCATGACATGCAACACCCCACTTGTGACCTTACTTAGGCTAGACAGGGGGTAGGAGAGAAAATAGATTCATATTATGAATATATGCACACCACTGCGAATTACCAAATCCGAGAAAAAATAGAAATCGATTACACCCTGTCACACAGAGAGAGAGAGAGAGAGAGGAGAGAGAGAGAGAGAGAGAGAGGAGAGAGGGGAGAGAGAGGAGAGAAGGAGAGAGAGAGAGAGAGAGAGAGAGATGTTCTTAAGTGGATCTATTTAGTCACTGGCCTTCTTCTCGGTTGATTTCGTCCTCTCTTTGATACGGCTTCTGTTCTGTGGAGTTGGTTGTCTGTGCTCATTTCTTTGTTTTTAATAATGAAGCAAGACTTGATTTATTTTAAACCCGAAGCCCAAAAGGGTTTTAATCGCGCGGTGAGAAGATGTCATATTTGGTAACAGACGACCCACGTCTGCTCCTTCCGACTGACCGCCAAAATCTAACTTAACTGTTACCTTCTCACACCTTGTTTTCAGCCAATGAGAACTCAGAAGCTAGGTCAGCTAAAGGTTAACCGTTGTCAATTACTTTTATAACGGCTATAATGGTAATTTTCCATTTACCATATCGTTATTTAAATCTTAGTACACTTACAGTCGTAATTCGTAGGCAACCCATAAATTATGTAACAGTTAATTAACACAAAGTCTGATCTACTGGGCGGGATTTGGTGATCCATCTGTATCTGAAAGTCTCAGAGAATCTTATGCGTCTCCAAAACAGATTCCGGGTTGTGCAGACACCATTTAGTTGCATAGTGAAAATTTAAATTCTTGCACAATTCCCAGTGGATCACCTTTCCCACCCAGTCGTGCCTGTGGATCATCATATTATCATCATTATTATTATTATTATTATTGGGTTTTACATACCAGCTTTAGCTAACGGTCTTTCAATGGAGTCTGAGAGACAAAAGTCTCCTTTGGTCTCCAGTACTCTTCTGAGTATTCTAGCCGATTGCAGTAATGTAGTTGTCTGGATAGTCTCAATTCTTCCTCTGACTTCCAGATCCTCCAGTCTTTTTTCGAAGCTTTTTGGGACCGTTCTAAGTGCCCCAACTACAATTGGTATCACTTTGAACCTTATATTCCACAGCTTTTTTCAATTCTCTAGCAAGGTCCAGGTATTTATCCATGTTTTCGTTTTCCTTCATCTTCATTCTGTGATCTGCTGGAACTGCAAAATCTACCAGCTGACAAGTTATCATTATCATTATCATTATTATCATCATCATCATCCTGACAATAACCTTTGGTGCTAACACCATCTACTCCATGTCCTTATTAAAATCACAATTACCTCAACCAGTCAGTTGTCGGCTTTTGTATTTGTCAAAGTGTCCGTATGTGTGTGTGTCAGAGTGAACGTACATATCAGTATGTGTACGATTGCGTGTGTTAATATAATAATATGTGTAGGTTATCCTTAGACAAGAACGAAAGACGGTGATTCCAGGATTGTATAATTAATCAAACCCAATGCACTCACAACCAACGTTGGTAGATGCAAGTAATGAGATATGATCCTGTCTAAGGGATTCTGATAACGCTTATATTCATTCTTCAGTTTCAACCTCCCGCTCAATACACCTCTCTCTCTCGTTTTATTTCCTTATATTATTAATTCTATCCTTATTTTTTTTCTATTTCTCTCTTTCCATTCGTCTTTATTTTCTCATTATTTATTATATTCTTTAATGTTTTATCTCGCTCTCTTTCTGTGTATTACTTATTCTATCACCAAATGCCCCTCCCCCCTCTCTCTCTCCATATTATTTATTCTATTCTTTAATATTTCTTTCTTTCTTTCTTTTAATGTATTTTCTTATTTTTTCTATTTTGTTTTTAGTTTAACTTCTCACAATTTTTATATTACATATTTCCATTTCTCTGAATGTTTAAGATGAGGATTGATGATTAGTATTATCTGCGTTATTCGGACTATTGTCCTCATCTTCATTGTTATCTGTAGAACATTTCGGAGGACTTCCTTCAGGTATTTCGTGTTGGACTCCGGAACCTTATTTTTACGACAAGAAATTTCCCGAGTCCGAAAAGAAGGTTCTCAAGTCCAACAAGAAATACCCGAAGAAAGCCGGAGGACACATCGACCGAAACGTTGTACAGATAACAATGAGGACGAGGACAATAGTCCGAATAACGCAGATAACACTACATATTTCCAAGCACCATTTTTTGAAGACTCCTATTTCTTCAATGTCATCGTTTGGTAAATGTTAGCTTTTATTACTGTAAAAACTTAACAGTAAACCACAATATCCGTAATATTATTCATCGTAAATGCTTATCTATCTATTCATTGATACGCTTGTTCCTTAAGCTTTGGACCGTTATCATCTTGCAATTCTTGGTTGAAAATGAAACTGTACTAATCGTTCAAGATTAAATGCAAAAATGTAAATCCGCCGAATTCTTATTTCTCATGAGTGACGTCACCTCAGCTAAATAATGGACAATTGTTTTTATTATGAAAAAAGAAATAGACGAAAAATGGCATGCAACACAATAAAATAAGAAAGAAGAATGGAGGAAAGATAGAGGGAAGGGTGAGTGTCCGGAAGCGACAACACTATTCTGTTTCTATCGAATATAAGGAAAAGACGGAAAGAAAGAAAAAAGAGTGAAGGAGACAGAGGGGGGATTAAAACAAGATCATTATACTTTTTACATATTGAACTATTTAGCAATAGCCCTTAAGTAAACATACCAAACGTTTTTATAATCATCATACTCTTGTATATCCACAGGTCCTGCTAGAGAGAGGTAAACATTATCAATATTATTTCGTCATCGATCTTGCTAAGTCCGGAGTAAAACAAGCTCTGAAGATGATTTTTATAAATCGAAATATTGTTCAATATTAGCTGTGAATATGATATAAAATATTTTCACTTTGACAGCATATTGTGTTGTTTTCATGTCCTTTTATCTATACTCATATCAAACATTGTATTAATGTAATGTTCATACTGTGGTATATCCACAGGTCTCGCTAGTTTTATATCATAATTGAAATCTAAATTAATTTTAGAAGAAAAATTCTATTGAATTATTAGAGGAAGCGTGATTATTTCTATTATACATTATTTTATTTTTTCTTTAACACGCACACAGAAACAACCGCAGTCACATATGTAGTTTTATATCATGACAGATATATATTTCCTGTACTTAAAACTACTGGGTGAAACTGATAGTATCAAATTATTTCATTATTTTGACGCTCTGAGTCCCGGACATTTGAGTAACACCATCCATTACCCTAGAGAATGACACCACCCTAGATCATTACACTCTGAAATTTAGGTGAACTACACCTGTTCATAAATATAAACGCACCACCAGAAATGTGTCATAGCACCGGCTTAGCTCAGTCGGTAGAGTATTTGGTTTTGGTTTGTTTTACGGCATATCAACCTCAGTGGGACATTTAATGCCGATAAAGTTTTGAAATATATCAATTCTTAATACAATACAATTTTTTATAAATACATTTTTCTATTTAACCCATAGATGGGACCTTAACAGGTACTACTACTACTTTATTATATGTGCTAGAAAGCGGTGGCCGAGAGTCTTAGCGTCCTGCCTATGGCGTTAACTATATAGTCCCAATTCTGAAGCTCTGAACACGGTTTGGTTTGTTTTACGGAATATCAACCTGGATGGATCATTTAATGGATGGATCATTTAATGCCGACAAAGTTTTGAAATAAATCCATTCTTAATGGATACTCATTTTTTTTCTAAACACATTTTCCTATTTAACCCATAAATGGGGCCCTAACAGGTACTACCACTCCAGGTCAGAGTGGACCAGGGAGCAACGGTGATGAACGGGTGTTCCACTTTCCCCAAACCTCCAAAACTCACCATCAGATAGAGTTTAACATCATTCTCAGGACATGTAGAACCTCAGTCACCACCTTCTAGCACCCATATGATAAAAAGGGTTGGGGCAGCCATAAGGGCAATAGGCTTGGGAAAATCATATAGGTGTTAGGGCTTGATGTGACCAGCCGATTGATCAGAGGGGGCCTCTCCGAACGCCCGTCTAGCCCAAGATAGGGCCAAAGTGAAGTGGTAATGAAGATTAGAAAAATAATCCGAATAATAGAAATAATACAAATATTTATAAATCCCAAATTAAACACACTCCTTTTTACTTAAACAAGAAAAAACAGCCAGAATACATAGCATGTCAAACACCCTACACTATCAAACAAATTCTAATAAGATTTTGATTTTTTTCTGTATCAGACAACGTTTTTACAACCTAAACAACATGAGATGTATATCTAAAAATGTTCGTATAGATTACATTTTGCTTTCTTGAAAGAAAGAAAAATTACTCTAAAACAATTAACCATGAACATGAATAAACTTATCACACAAACGTGTGTCTATGCTTAAAGCAACGGCAGACAACTTACTGTCAAAATCTTGAAATATCCTTGGATAATAATAATGACACAAAATTCATATAATAAATCTGATAATTACTTCACGATGTACCTCTTGATATAAAATAAGCCAAGACGAGTTGAGGTGCCCTTAAATCCAATCAATCAAAACCAAGCATCCTTATACAGAAATAGTTGCATATCCTGAAACAGAAAATCTACACACACACACACACACACATATATATATATATATATATATATATATATATATATATATATATATATATATATATATCGGTTTTACTCTATATTGAGCACTTTTTAATCTGTTTTAGGAAAAAAATCCAGAAGTTAATAAGATTCTATACTTATCTGTTTGGTGGATTTAATGGTAACTGTGATATAGCATCTGTATATAATATATATATAATATATATATATATATATATATAAAGAGAGTTTCATAATTTGCTGAAGCATTGTGTATGTATTGGTTAGGAGGTAGATTTAGAAGGCCATCACAATGCAGTTTGGAATAAATAAAAAATAATACGGTAACAATGGTGGTGTGTGTTGACCTGTATTTTTTATTATTTTTGAATTTTCGAGTAATACCTCTTTATCAAAAGAATTGAACTGAAGCAGTACAGCTATGGCATTTCTTCCTAAATGAATTTTTTTTTTTTTTTTGAAAATGACGTTATTTTTGAAATAACTGTATTCCCGTGTGAGCGTGAATGCGTTTATTTTTATTTTATTTTTTTTGTTACGTGTGCGTATGTTGTAATGCGCGTGACATTGAAAATGCGTGTTGGCTGTGACGTTAAGACTGTATCCTAGCGCGGGATTTTGTACGTGGGTATGTGCGAATGAAAAAGTGTATTTGTGTTTTGTGACGTTTCCTGTTGGATTTTACATCAATTTGATCATTTAATATTATTAATATTATTATTATTATATTATCATATTTATTTGCTTATTTACTTATTTATATCTAATTCAATTTATCTTTTTATATTTTATAATATTTTTAAATATATATATATATATATATATATATATATTTAATTTATTTATTTATTTATTTAATTTATTTTCCTTAACAACTAGTGTGCAATGGCTTGTGTGTTTGTATGTGTGGGCGAGATGTTGGGCTATAGATTTGAGTGCGTGTTTCGTATTAGTCTTCTCGTTGTAGATTTGTTTCATTAGTAATTCTCCATTGTGCATGTGGGTATGTGTTATGTGTGTGTGCATATACTGTTACATGTGTGCGTAGGTTGTGGGTTTATTGTATGATGAACTCTGCGCTGAGTTCACTCCTGTTATTGATCTCTGGTGTAATCTAGCGATTAGCAAGGCCTCTTTAATTCTGAGATTACCCAAATTTCTCTCTCGAGCCTCTATATTGACTGTTATATTTCTTTCTGTGTTGTTGCATTTAACTAAGTGTTTACGGAAAGTGGATGCTTGTGTGTGTAAGTGTTCTTTGATTCTAATGTGTAGTGGTCTTGTGTGCTACCTATGTAAAATTGGTTACATATATATCCGCGCTAGGATACAGTCTTAACGTCACAGCCAACACGCATTTTCAATGTCACGCGCATTACAACATACGCACACGTACAAAAAAAATAAAAATAAAAATAAACGCATTCACGCTCACACGGAATACAGTTATTTCAAAAATAACGTCATTTTCAAAAAAAAAAAAAAAATTCATTTAGGAAGAAATGCCATAGCTGTACTGCTTCAGTTCAATTCTTTTGATAAAGAGGTATTACCTCGAAAATTCAAGAAATAATAAAAAAATACAGGTCAACACACACCACCATTGTTACCGTATTATTATTTTTTATTTATTCCAAACTGCATTGTGATGGCCTTCTAAATCTACCTCCTAACCAATATATATATATATATATATCCATACACACACACACACACACATATGCTGATATGCATGTGTCCCTTGTACCTGACACAAAAATCTAAAAGGACGCAGTAAAATCATATCCATGCGTCCCAGTGTTTTTCTTTTTTCTTCCCTCACAATTTCAAGCTAACTGTAAATATATTTCAATAGTTTCTGAGAATCGAATTACTCAAGATAAGTTACAAAGTAGTAGTTAGCCGGCTTTAGTTTTTCACCAGATCATAGATAAAAACCCTACAATTTATTAAGAAATTTAAGATGGGGCCCATCAAATTTCACAAGGACTCTTTCAAATAAAATATGTGCATCCCAGGACGCACTACATCAAAAATCTATCAGCAACACTGTATATATGTATTAATAGATATGAAAAGCCTGGAAGAAATAGATATGAACAGACTTTGGTATACAGTAATTGATATTAGAGATTTTATTCTTTGAACGCCCTTCCCATTTGAAAAAAAAATGTCCAAAGAAAATGTTCTTTTTCCGTATTTCAGTCCATTTTATTCTTGCATCAAACTAAACCAGTCTCACTAATTATCTAAAGATGATATGAATATGGGTTATTTTCTTTGCCTAAACTCATGATAACTATCCTCACCAACCCAGCTCTATATCCATATCACGAAGAACCACATTAAAGTCTTTTCATGTGCTGCGATGAGTGTTATTTATTGTGACTATAATACACATTTCAGATGCACCAACCACCAAATTGTAAACGCAAGTGTATATCTTGTCAGCACTTTGTTAAAAAGATTTAATATATCATGAAACATGTTAAAGGTTTCTCTCATATATCTAAATATTACAAGAATGCTGCTGTTTCAATGTATAGAACCCTCATTATAAAAAGGGACAAGCAAAGGAGGGCGGGTTTTTTCTTCTTCGTTTGGAAAGATAAAAAGATCTATAAAATGAGCTGAATGCCTCCTGTCTTTAAGGGATGAATGGTACATGCACTTATATGAATTTGACCTCGGCAAGGTTTTTCTTTTTAAAGCACAATCGTATCGCTGAGACAAAAAATGGTTCTATATTCTACGGAATAAAGTTTCTCACAGTCGCACAAATTTTTTTTTTTAAATTTGCTGATTCATCACATTCATAAACAGATAAGCTTTGTATCTTGGAAAGCTTCACTGTTTCTCATTTGTAGTATAAGTAAAAGTCGTCGGGGTGGGCTAAAGTCGGTATCAGCCTATCAGCGAGGGAGTATATCCCCTTTTCCCTAGCGCTAGACTAAGGAGATTGTTTTTGCGTCTGAGGTGGATCGCCACACCTACCATCTGCTCCTTACTTTACCGCACTGATCCCTGTGATACTCATACGCTAAGTTGGCGAGGGGGTATCGAAC
The DNA here is from genome assembly GCA_023376005.1 of Doryteuthis pealeii. NCBI lineage: Eukaryota > Metazoa > Mollusca > Cephalopoda > Myopsida > Loliginidae > Doryteuthis > Doryteuthis pealeii. Next base: position 116,203,455 of record CM042143.1, on the reverse strand, counting down.
TAGGATACCTTGTGGATTCTAGCCGAACGCTCTACTGGCTGAGCTAATCCGGCCCTAACGAGAAAAAAAATTAAAATAGAACAATTTATCTTCAAAAGTATAAAAGTTTTACATGCGATTTTTAGTAAAAAAAATCGCGTTTGACTCATAGATAGACATAAGTTTATATTTTGCGAATTTTACAAGTAAATCACCGAGAATTTAAAAAGCTAAAATGCATATTACTGGATGAATTTGTTCTTCGTGCAATGGTTATCGTCGCATGAAAAGGACTGGATGTCGAACTAACTTGTAATGATGTCGCTGTCCAGCTCGTTAGCCTTTACACCCCGGGTACACTCCGCGTTCAAGTTAATGTAGTTATTTTAATATAATTATGGGCCAGGTGCGATAGAAATAGGTCCCATATTTCAAGCTCTTGTCTCTGTAGTTCAAGTGAACATCAGCTGAAGGCAATTTTAGGCTCTTCTAGTTGATTTCTAATAATTCCTTATCAGATACGAACAGTTAAAATAATGGCATGGTCCAGTCATGTTTTTAAGGGTTAACAAACAGTCAAAGGTAACGCATATTAAAAACAAATATTTCACTGTTTGTATATGTTGTTTTAAGGGTCAAAAATAAGACAAACAACTGATAACAATGGATACAAATGTATTGAACAAAAAGGAGTAGAAATTACACTAAAGAAAGTGGAGATTGCGTCCGACCATACAGTTACGAGCTGACTCGCATTGCTTCGTGTCAAGCCACAATTGTTCCTGCTACTTATAGTAGCCATCGGCGCATTCTGTTTATGTCCATAGGTTATATCACTTATAACAGTATAAATGGCTACATTCAGGTGGCTTTGTTTTAAAACGATCAACTTATAGTTTTGAAATTCTCAATCAATAGCAGTATTGGTTTTCTATCCAGAATAGCACCATTCCGACATAAAATTAAATAAGCCCGAAAAGCTCTCTGTATTGCAATTACAAATTTACCACTAAAAAAATCATTTCAGCTGCAAATGCACTGTCTATGCCATGATCGTATCTGAAAAAAGATAATACATTAGCAGTGATGCTGATAGCATTTTGATTTAGTGCGTCGTGGGAGGCACATATTTACTTTGAATGAGTCTCCGGGAAAACTTATCGGGCCTAACTAAAACTGTCTAACTCCTACCTTGTGACCTATCCTGAGTAATTCGTTTCAAAGAGATAATTGAAATGTATTTACAGTTAGCTTGAAATGATGAGGGAAGAAAAACGAAAAACACTGAGACGCATGGATAAGATTTTAGTGCGTACTTTTAGATTTTCGTGCGTCAGAGACGCAGAAGAGATTACCCATCAGCATCTCCTCATTAGGTATATGGAACTATCATTAAGATTAGCTTAAGTTGATATGCACCACACAGGGGACAGTTTGAGTGTCGCCCGTGGTGTTGTGGGTAATGTGCTGGGGTGTGGCATTGTAGTAAGCGAGTTCGAATTCAAGTCGCGCTATTACGTACACTTTCGGACTAATACCATCGGGAAGGAAGGAACTACTGTCACTCCTACAGCAATGGGTTAAATAGAACCCCTACAGTTATTTGACATTGATGGCCTATGTGATAAATAAAACATGAAGTTTAATATGCTATCACAGCATGCAGTTGATATTTTGCCTATCTCTTTATAATATGTAGCAATATTTTTAAACAATGAATAAATTATCTTTATTTACTTGTAACAACTTTATACTGTTCAGTATTATCTGCGTTATTCGGACTATTGTTCTCCTCTTCATTGTTATCTGTACAACGTTTCGGCCGATATGCCCTCCGGCCTTCTTCATGTATTTCTTGTCGGACTGGGGGAACCTTTTCGAACTCGGGAAACTTCTTGTCGTAATCGGGAGCCATCACGGAACTCTGGACCTAACCCTTTATTTAGTCCACGGGGGTATCCTGTTCTCATTCCGTTAACCATAGCTGGGGTAGTAGCTGTGTTAATAATTTTTCTATGTAATTGCCGCCTCTCAGGATTGAACCTGGAATCCAGAGATAACTGTCACTTAGAACTGTCTTAACCTAACTACCTTGTCCAATTGGACACAGTTCATTATAATACATAGCTTTTATTTTAATTGATTTTTTTCTTTATTGTGAGAGTATGAGCAATAGTAAACCCGATACGGTTGACTATTGTTTCTCTTCTATGAGAGCAGTTATCTACCCCCCCCCCACAGACACACACGCTAACGTTCATCATTTGGTGTAGCCTGTCACTTCATTTTTGAATTATTGTCATTGTCCCTGGCTATTTATAAAACACTTGATTCGGTGTTTATAGATTTTAGAAAGCTAGTTACGCGGCATTGTGCAGATACAATTTTTTTTTACGTTTAATTTTTGAATTTTCGGTACTTATTTTCTACCAGAGTAGCTCCATTATTCTTTTTTCTATTCATACCTTCGGTCTTTCGTCTTTTTATTTATACTGTAATTACTTTCACCTTCATATAAACCCACCGATATTTTGCGCCCCCCCCCCCCCCAAAAAAAAAAGAGGGTTGGTCAATGTTAAGTGACCTGAAAAAAAATCAAAGTTTTTGTATAATAATCATACAAAGTTTCAATTACTGTCAAATTGGTAACACACGACAACAAGTAGCTGTAACTGAATACAGATCTAACCTTGCTGCAATTCTACTGCAGAATGCCAGAATATTTATGAAGCCTCACAACATCATAGAAACCAAGCAGTTTTGAAATAAAATAACCGATGCATTATTAAATGCATCCATTGATAAATAAACACTGAAAATGTCATTAAAATAGGATAATTCCCTGATTTTTGGTAATATTTTCAATGGGGTGGAATAAATTTATTTTGTAAAATACGGATTTTACGGCAACTTTGGCAGTGCTTTTTTATATTTAAGTTAGACAAATTACCAAAAATCACAAACTTTCTTTGAATGAGATTATTAGCATGTTATTCATCAATGAATTTTATTTAATTTAATTCTTTTATAATGAATAGTTTGTTTTATTGAAATAAAAGCCTAAAAAAACCTTTCACTCAAAAAGGGTAGAGGAGTCAATGTTTGCGCATTTGAATAAAATTCCATGATTTTTAAATTTTTTAAAAACTCAGTAACTATCTTTGCTCATCACGAAATATTTTTAATCAAAGATTTATCTAATCTTTTTTTTTTAATTAAGTTTAATAATCATGTTAAATCAGACATGTTTCCCGAGGTTTTATATATTCAATTTTTTTTTATTAACGATTGTTCTCATTTATTTACAGACTATAGAAACATTACTGGAAGCAAATAAAAAGCTTCAGTAAGGATTTTTCTTAAAAAAACAAAAAAAAACCATTATGCTACAGAGTTTTAGGGTTTGACATAGTATTGATTTTTCTAAAAACAGCATGTCTAACACATGAATTAATACGGTACTACGAGGAATTAGGTTCTCCCTGTCGTGAAGTAGCACCCAAAAGAAAAGGAACTTGTTTTCATGACTTTTAAGTGGAATTAAATGTAAATGGCAATTAAAATAAACGAAAAGTACTAAAAGTAAAAAGAATTATTAATGAGACAATATGACTGGATAATTTGGAAGCTGAGAATATTATTTTTATTGTTTTGTATAAAAAAAGTAACAAAAATAAGATAATTTAAAAAAAAAAAAGAAAGCATAATATATTGACATTACCGACAAATGAAATTGTTATCGTCAAAAGAATTTTGCGTTTATTATTGTTTTCTTTGTTTCATTTAATTATTGCATCTTTTAATAGTAAAACATCACAAACCATTGTTTTATAAGTTGATTTGGAAGAATTCTTACCTTTTAGTTATGAAAAACGTTTGTGGTAGTAAGAAGTATTGATAGAGATTATCAGTTATTGGTTTGGAATGGTAACAATTGAAGAGGATGGGTCATCTCATATTTAACACTCACACATTCCTCTTTGCGCTCTCAGTAAGCATATAGAGAGTGGTTAGTTATATATAGGGAGGTTTAAATTGATAGGCAGATGTCATGTAAGGGATTAGTCACTTTATGACTAATTAAAAGAATGAACATGATTTTTTCAAACATAATTCAACCATAAACGTAAGGAATAATTTAGCATACATTTTGTGTCATTAAACTAAACAGTAGTAAATCATTACTATACAAAAAGTTATTCGCTCAGCTTTTGTATAATAGATATATATTGTTCAACTGCTTCCCAAGCTTTCTCAGTGTAGTAGCATTAGTAGTTAATCCGAAAAGTGGTCAATATAATCCTAAGATATTGAGCATTAATACTTGTAGAAAAATATGTTTTTCTATCGCGGTTTCACTGTTCTGGAGACCTCTTCAGGTGTATTGAACACTGAAAGCGCAACAGAAAGAAAACTTTTTGTACAACTAATATATATATATATATATATATATATATATATATATCGGTTTGTTGATTGGTTTTGAAGGCTATCACAATCCAAGTTTTTTTTCTTTACACTTGCATTGTGATAGCTTTCAAAACCAACCAACAAACTAATATAAACGCAATGCTTCAAGCAAATTACAAAACCATATATATATATATATATATATATATATATATATTGAAATGTACATACTGAGAATGGCCTTTTCTCGATTTGTTTACGCTTTACATTTGAACAGATATATCCGCTTAATTCATTAATTATCAACTAATTACTTTTCAAATTAGGTATGACTTCAATTAAGCACATATTCTCCCAAAAATTGTCGTATAGCCATATCAAACAAACTGTTTGCGTACTTATATATATATATATATATATATATATATATATATATATATATATATATATATAACATTTTCACACCTTTATTCCATCGTTTCCTTTATTCTTTCCTTGATAATTTATATTTTTCTCTAATATCATTCCGATATTCATTTCGATTTATGCAATAAATTCTTTTCTTAGTGACACATTAGCTAAATACATTTTACTGTAAAAAAAATTACGTCATCAATTTAAACATTTTCCACGATTCCATCAAGCATTATAAACAGGTTTTGACTTCAAGTGTTCAAATCTGACTCACGTCATATTTTCTACTAACAGAAAATATTCCTTCGCCTCAAAAGACAGAAGTAATGTTTACTTGAATTGTTTCCATAAATTCTTTAACAATACGAGAAAACGTATTAAAATGTAAAAGAATGATTTATCTTATTTATTACAACTTACCTTTGGATTTGCTATCCACAATTCTTCATGTTAGATCTCCATTATTTACGGAAGGTACGTACCTGAAATTTTAAACAAAAACTAGAATAAAAATTTGAAATCACTAAGTGAGAATATTAAAAAAAATATCTATATCTATTTTACAGCCGCTGGGGTAATTTGTCTAAAAAATGTTCTCAGTAATTATTAACAGATCGAATGAACAGAAAATATAATTCTCGTACTAAGCGTCTGCCTAGGAACCACAAGGTACCTGATTCGATACCGGTCCGCGCCAACTCAGTGTATGAGTAGCAAATGGATATGTGAGATTAAGTAAGGAGCTGACAGTATGTTTGACGCTCCGTCCCAGATGCAAAAACAATCTCCTTGGTCTAGCCCTTGCGAAAAGGGGATAGACTCCCCCCCTCGCTGTCTGGCTGATACCCCGACGACTTTACTTAGTAAAGTAGATTAAGTGGCCTATAGTCGATATCAGACGGATAGCAAGGGAGTCTATCCCATTTTCAATAGCACGAGACCAGGGATATTTTTTCCGTCAGAAGTAGAGCGACACATCTACCTCAAGCTCCCAATTTACAACACATATCCAAACCGTGCTTCTCACGTACTGATTTGCCGAGGAACCTAGGCGGAGATTTTACTAACTGAGTTAAATCAGCCCCTAGTGCTAAAAATCAGTTTGTAACACACAAAGGAAGAAATTATATATATATATATTATATATATATTTATGTGTGTGTGTGTGTGGGGGGGCAGATTCTTTCATTTTACATGTAGAATTAAATAAAAGGCATATCTAAAAAAAAAAAAAAAAACTGGAATACATCACCCCTGATGATGGCGCTTCGAAGTGCCGAAAGTACTCGGGAACTGAACTTTGGTGGACTTATCCATCAATTCCACCCAGACATTTAAAAGTTTGCCAGAAAATTGGAAAAGATCAAAAATAAAATTGTTAAACAGGAGATGTGCCTTTTGTTTAATTCTACATATATATATATATATATATATATATATATATATATATATATATAAAGGTTTGTATCTGAAGAAGTCAGACTTTTTATGAATAAAAGTTTTATGGGTGCAAACTTATAAAAATTGCAGTAAAGCAGAATTATTTTTTAACAGTCAGACAGTATAAAAAGAAAAAGAAAAATTAGAAAAATAAAAGTGAGATACAAAACGAAAGATCTAATTGTCTTTCCTCTTTCTTTTTTTTGCCTTCACCAATACGAACCACATCCAACTCCAAACAAAATCCCCGCCTACAAATCATATCGTGAGCTGAGCTGACCGATGTAGGAAGTTCGGTGGGGTTAGGCGGTGGCTAAATGAAAAGGAAACGATTTTGATTAGTTTCTCTCTTTTCTCCCGCCCTTTTTTTTTTGACAAAACGCACGTGTTTTTAATTTCGCGCCACTTTTCTAAATTGGACACCGGGAAATGGATCCCAAAACAAGCGACATTGATTCGAACATTTTTTGTTGTTTTTTCATTCTACGCTTCTTTCAACTCAGATTCATTTCATTTTTTAATTTTAAAATATAAATTGGAACATTGCTTAATGTTTTGAATTGAAGATTTAACATACAAAACGTAAGCTTAGTAGGAAGATATGATAATTTTTTAATGTCTTTTTTTTTTTAGAAATTACAAATCTTAAGATACTAAGAACTCTCAGGGCAAGTTTATCATATCTATATTAATACATTATATTTTTGCTTGAAGGCAATTACAATGCATGTATTGCCTAAAATTCGATACTTAAAAAATTTTTTTTTTATAGAAAATGAACTTGAAAGTCGAAACAGTCTGTACGATGTTCTACACACCGAGCGATCCTTTGCCGGGATTACACTTGTCAAGTTCATTTTCTAGAAATTTAAAAAAAAAAAAGTATCGAATTTTATGCGATACATGCATTGTAATTGCCTTCAAGCAAAAATATAATATATACTTTTTCAACAATGCTTCTAAAAAAAAATAATTTTTTTTAAAATCCAAAAACCCTATATTAATACGCTTGTTCCTTACTCTTCCGACCGTTATTATCTTATAACACCACTGGTTAAAAATCATGAAAACTTAGTATGAAGATATGAATGTTTTTTTAATGTTTTTTTTTTTAGAAATTACAAATCTTAAGATACTAAGAATTCTCAGGGTAAGTTTATCATATCTATATTAATACGCTTGTTCCTTATTCTACCGACGGTTATTATCTGCCAACACCCTCTACTTAAAAATCAGCCTGTCCTAATCGTCTAATATGGAATGCAGAAATATAAATATTGAGCATCTGGTTTTGTTTATCCGCAAGATTTTTTTAAATTTCTTATGAGTATCGTCACATCAGTTAAATAATGGACCATTCCATTTTATTTGAAAGAAGAAAAAAAAAGAAGTTAAGGACATGCTATACGGAGAAAATATAATAAGAAAGAAGGAAAGAAAGTAGTTTGAAGATAGAGAGAAAGGAGGCGATAGCGCTAATCTGTTTCAATAGAACATAATGAAAAGAAGGAAAGAAAGAAAAAAGTGTGTGAAAGTTATAAGATTATTATATTTTTTTTTACAAATTGAACTTTTTGGCAATAGCTCTTAAGTAAACATACCGAACGTTGTAATAATTAAATTATCACACCGTTGTATATCCACAGGTCCTGCTAGTAAGTAATAATACTCTAATTACAGGAATTTCTTTATCGACGTTTTCACTTTCATGATTTTATGTACCAGTGGTTACTCTCACATCATGTCTTCTTATTATAATGGAGATTGTGCGCCTTTCTGTCTGTAAACGAAACTATATTACTACTCAAGTCACAATTCCATAAGTTATATCCGTCACATTCTCTATGATTTTAATTTTTATTTAAACTTCAATTGTTAATAAAATTGTTTTACATTATCAATACTGTTGACCGTATCTACATAATATTTACCGCGTACCCCACTTGTACGGGTCAGGCACAAAGTCCCTATTAACGTGGGACCACCCAAAAGCCGAGACTCATGGAGTGGCAGGTGAAAAATTGCGTCGATCCCGTCGGCATTCCCCCTCAAGGGGGGCGCCTCAGGCACTGGGCAATAAACCCAGCCCTGCCCCTTTAAATCGAGGGGGCAGGTGTTGCCAGGGGGGATGGCCCCCTGGGATCGACGCTGTTAATTATATCAATGGTCCAGAGGCCGAAGCCACTGTAGACCATATCTACATGATATTTACCGCGTACCCCACTTGTATGGGTCAGGCACAAAGTCCCTATTAACGTGGGACCACCCACAAACCGAAGCTCATGGAGTGGCAGGGGAAAAATTGCGTCGATCCCGTCGGCATTCCCCCTCAAGGGGGGGCGCCTCAGGCACTGGGCAATAAACCCAGCCCTGCCCCTTTAAATCAAGGGGGCAGGTGTTGCCTGGGGGGATGGCCCCCTGGGATCGACGCTGTTAATTATATCAATGGTCCAGAGGCCGAAGCCACTGTAGACCATATCTACATGATATTTTACCGCGTACCCCACTTGTATGGGTCAGGCACAAAGTCCCTATTAACGTGGGACCACCCACAAACCGAAGCTCATGGAGTGGCAGGTGAAAAATTGCGTCGATCCCGTCGGCATTCCCCTCAAGGGGAGCGCCTCAGGCACTGGGCAATAAACCCAGCCCTGCCCCTTTAAATCAAGGGGGCAGGTGTTGCCTGGGGGGATGGCCCCCTGGGATCGACGCTGTTTAATTATATCAAATGGTCCAGAGGCCGAAGCCACTGTAGACCATATCTACATGGTATTTACCGCGTACCCCACTTGTACGGGTCAGGCACAAAGTCCCTATTAACGTGGGACCACCCACAAGCCGAGACTCATGGGGTGGCAGGTGAAATTGCGTCGATCCCGTCGGCATTCCCTCAAGGGGGCGCCTCAGGCACTGGGCAATAAACCCAGCCCTGCCCCTTTAAATCGAGGGGGCAGGTGTTGCCTGGGGGGATGGCCCCCTGGGATCGACGCCGTTAATTATATCAATGGTCCAGAGGCCGAAGCCACTGTTGACCATATCTACATGATATTTACCGCGTACCCCACTTGTACGGGTCAGGCACAAAGTCCCTATTAACGTGGGACCACCCACGAGCCGAAGCTCATGGAGTGGCAGGTGCAAAAATTGCGTCTATCCCGTCGGCATTCCCCCTCAAGGGGGGCGCCTCAGACACTGGGCAATAAACCCAGCCCTGCCCCTTTAAATCGAGGGGGCAGGTGTTGCCTGGGGGGATGGCCCCCTGGGATCGACGCTGTTAATTATATCAATGGTCCAGAGGCCGAAGCCACTGTTGACCATATCAACATGGTATTTACCGCGTACCCCCACTTGTACGGGTCAGGCACAAAGTCCCTATTAACGTGGGACCACCCACAAACCGAAGCTCGTGGAGTGGCAGGTGAAAAAGGCGTCGATCCCGTCGGCATTCCCCCTCAAGGGGGCGCCTCAGGCACTGGGCAATAAACCCAGCCCTGCCCCTTTAAATCGAGGGGGCAGGTGTTGCCTGGGGGGATGGCCCCCTGGGATCGACGCTGTTAATTATATCAATGGTCCAGAGGCCGAAGCCACTGTTGACCATATCAACATACTAATAACCATCCAATTGTATTTATATATACAACAAAATAGCGGTTTCCAATGTGAACGAGAAGGCTAATTTGCATATTAATATTACAAATTTGATTTTAATAAACATGTGCTTGGTGTTATTGTTTTATAATTCTTTTGTTTTATCTTAACGAGTATGAGCAAAATATCTCGGGGATAGCTATTAAAAGAAATCAATTAACAGGGAGAAATAACTGTAATTTTATTATTTACTTCCTCTTTTAATTAAATAGTTAAATTAGGAAAATTTAGGAATGAAAGACAGGAATGATGGAAGAGTAAGTTTCAGTTGTTCAATTTTTCTATTTCAATTTTTTATCTGCATTCTTATTTAGTTTTATTAGCGTTTCTAATTTGATGTGATATCTCATTACATTAAAGCTTAAATACTTGAAAGAGGAGGGTGCATATATTTGCTTATTTTAATCTTATTTTAACGTAACTAAGAAAAAGGCTGTTGGACATTCAGAAACAACAAAAACTGTAAAATGCTTCCACTAAATGGATAGATTAGAAGTTTTTGGTTTGATAGGGCGAATAGTCAGCAAAATGTGGAACTTTCAATCCATTAATATTAATCGATGCCCTAGATGCAATGAGAGACAGACAGACAGGGACAGAGGGAGAAAGAGAGGGAGAAAGAGAGAGAGAGTAAGAGAGGGAGAAAGAGAGAGAGAGTAAGAGAGAGAGAGAGTAAGAGAGAGAGGGAGAACGAGAGGGAGAACGAGAGAAAGAAAGAGAGAAAGAGAGAAAGAAAGAGAGGGAGAACGAGAGGGAGAACGAGAGAAAGAAAGAGGGAGAACGAGAGAAAGAAAGAGAGGGAGAACGAGAGAAAGAGAGAAAGAAAAGAGAAAGAGAGAAAAGAGAGAGAAAGAGAGAAAGAGAGAGAGAGAGAAAGAGAGGGAGAAAGAGAAGGAGAAAGAGAGAAAGGTAGAAAGAGAAGGAGAAAGAGAGAAAGAGAGAAAGAAGGGAGAAAGAGAGAAAGAGAGAAAGAGAGGGATAAAGGAGAAAGAGAGGAGAAAGAGAAGAAAGAGAGGGAGAAGAGAGAAGAAAGAGGGAGAACGGAGGGAGAGAGGGAGAACGAGAGGGAGAGAGGGAGAAAGAGAGAAAGAGAGGGGAACGAGAGAAAGAAAGAGGGAGAACGAGAGGGAGAAAAGAGAGAGAGAGAGGAGGAGAGAGAAGAGAGAAAGAGAGAGAGAGAGGGAGAAGAGAGAGAGAGAAAGAGAGAGAGAGAGGGAGAAAGAGAGAGAGAGAGGGAGAGAGAGAGAGAGAAAGAGAGGGAGAAAGAGAGAACGAGAGAAAGAGAGGGAGAACGAGAGAGAGAGAACGAGAGAAAGAGAGGGAGAACGAGAGGGAGAACGAGAGGGAGAACGAGAGGAGAACGAGAGGGAGAACGAGAGAGAGAGAGGGAGAAGAACGAGAGAAAGAGAGAGAGAAACGGGAGAAAGAGAGAGAGAACGGGAGAAAGAGAGGAAAAAAGGGGAAAGAGAGGGAAAAAGAGAGGGAAAAAGAGGGGAAAATAGAGGGGAAATAGAGGGGAAAATAGAGGGAAAAAGAGAGGGGAAAATAGAGGGAAAAAGAGAGGGAAAAAGAGAGGGAAAAAGAGAGGGGAAAAGAGAGGGGAAAAGAGAGGGAAAAAGAGAGGGAAAAAGAGGGGAAGAGAGGAAAAAAGAGAGGGAAAAAGAGAGGGGAAAATAGAGGGGAAAATAGAGGGGAAAATAGAGGGAAAAAAAAATAGAGGGGAAAAGAGAGGGAAAAAGAGAGGGAAAAAGAGAGGGGAAAAGAGAGGGGAAAAGAGAGGGGAAAATAGAGGGAAAAAGAGAGGGAAAAAGAGAGGGAAAAAGAGAGAGTTACTTGGCAGTGTAAGCTGTTCCCGTTATTTCCACTGATGACGAATATTTCTAGTATAAACTCTTTCAAAGAACAACTAGGTACTCGAAAAATCTAAGATTACTGATTTATAAGTATTTTTAATGTACAAGTCATTTCCCATGTCAGAGAAATTATTGAAGGAAATTGATGTTGATGAATATTTTCCGGGTAAATTTATTTCAACTGATACACGTCTAAATAGGAGGTGGGACAACCATCTATCCTTCCTCTCTCCCTATCTCTCATATATACTTTATTTATAAACTCCGAGAGTATAAAAAAGATATCCCGGCTTTATAATTTGTAATTATACAATACAAACTTTTGTCGGGAGAAAAAGAAATGTAAAAAAAAAGAAAAGACCAAATCATCTGCACATCCTGAAAAAAAATCAACTCTTTTATTGTGGCCAAGAAAAAAATACTGAAAGAGTTGCCTATGTTAAATATACTAAAGTGCTCAATACAAAAAGTAGAGCTAATAAATAATAATAAATTAAGTCTAAAGATTCATAGAATATCTAACTAGGTTTCTCCTAACGGATCATCAGGATAATTCTCCGTTAGGTAGATATTCTATGAATCATTACCTTTATTGTATATACTAGTACAAAATAAAAAAACACCCTACGGGCGATGTAACAGTAGATTTTTGAAACATATTGCCTGAGGGGTGGGAGTAAAAAATTCAATGTCAGCGAGTTTGTACTCTAAGTAAGTAAAATCATCAAATTCATTAAAGGATTAAAAAATAAAACAATTTGAAATGTAAACTTTAAATACGTATTAAGATAAAACTAACTATATATAGATATATAATACCAGTTATGTATTTATTAAAACTTGTTTTAAAAAACAATAAGGACTGTCTAATGATTCATATTCAAATTTTGAGTATTTATTCTATGTTATGACGATTTGGGGTAATGTGACGTAAGTAGTGATGTAGTTTTTATTACAGACAAAAATCGGAAGCGAATCTCCATTATCAATAGATATATATTTACTTTTGATACATCTTTATTCCGTCTTTATTTGGTTTTTATTTTTGGCAAGTAAAATGCTGAGTATATAGATTACTCTTTCATTACTTGATTGGTCGTAATGCCACCATCCTCAACAGAAGACTAACATGTCATTTATCAAATCTCAACATCATTCATGCCGATAAACAAATCACACAAGAGCATAACAATCTTATTGATATTCGACAGTTATTACTTAACCACAATTATTTTATGTAGCATTAATTGCCAAAATATAACCCAAATACAAGAATCCATCCTAATTAAGAAACAACGTACATTAAATAAATCTTATTTCAACCTGTTGGTGAGAGTGTTAAACTGCATCTCGTATATAAATATTATCCTACTCGTTAGGCGAAATCACAGTTGTTCCCAGAACATTGAAAATAGCATATATACCGCAGTTACCATTAAATCCACCAAGCAAATAATCATTTACTTCTGGATTTTTTCCACTAAAACCGATTAAAAAGAGCTCAATATAAAGGAGCTAAATAGACGATTAAAATCGAATGGCCTAAAAACCACCTACTTAAGTTTCTCGCAGTAGCGCGAATCTTCTGAAGATTCGCGCTACTGCGAGAAACTTAAGTCGGTAGTTTTTAAACTATTGTGGGGTTGTTAAGGGTCACAAATAAAGAGAAAAAATTGTTGAAGGTTGACACAAGTTTATTGAACAAAGAAAGTAGAATTTACAGAAGGAAAGTGAAGTTACGTCCGACAATACAGTCTAGAACTGAATCGCGTCGCTTCACTTCAAGCTACAATTGTCTTTGCTACTTATAGTAGTAGTAAGATCATTCCATTAGGTAGATAGGTTATATCAGCTATAACATAAACCATTCGATTTTAATCGTCTATATAAGTTAGCAGAGTGGCCTGCTGGATGCGACACAAGGTCAATTTCATAAGCGGAGTTTAACAGGTCTTAATTAAGAAAGATCTTTCTCCTAGACTGGTTACTTAGCCATGGTTAAGAGCCCAGTCTACCCTGCTATTTACCTATAGCTGGAGGGAGAATTGGATTCATATCTGTCCCAAAAGTATTAGCACCATGTGAAATGCAAACAGCTTCTTCCAGGAATTGAACTCGGGTCGACGAGTCCATTTCCTATGACTAACCATTAGAGTACGCGCCTCCATAATATATGCATAACGCGCATAAAATATATATAAAAATCCCTGTTTTATATTTGCCGATATATGAAAACTGTGTGTGATCGAGAAAATGCTTGGGTTTCGGTCAGAGTGCCCAAAAGAGAATCAGCCGAAATAACTTGTCCACCAGAAACCCACGAAATCAAGGCACCTAGTTAGGAGCATGTTACATTAGCGAATTCCTTGGCGAGACGAATTTGCTTACTTTCACGCTGCTTACTTAGGTTTTTCAGTTCAGTCTTAATAAATGAGGTTTATAAAGTATTCAGCTGTAATTCGTTGACGTTAAACGTTCCTGTAAGCATTCTCGGCAAAAAGAAACCTACTCACTTACACTTAATTAAAAAAGGAATAGAAAAATAGATAAGGTGAAACCTATTTACGTGTCTTCATTACAGTTGTTGAGAAAGGATCCTTATGGTTGGGTGTGTCTATTCAGCGCAGAATATTTTAAGGGTAATAAGAAGATGCCATGTCCATTTTAATAAAATAAAAGCCAAGCAGACGGAAATCCTAAACCTTCGTTTATTATGAGATAAAGGAACACGTTTTACTGGGGTTTTTTTGTGTGTGTTATCAGAACCAAAACAGAAAATGTGTACACACACACATTATATATACCTTTGAAAGAAAGGAAAAACTCAATAAATTGTCATTCTGTAATAAATTTATTTCGACCAAAACTTAAAATTGTCTCAAAACACAAGTTTAGTTACATTTTTAAATCAGTCACCAGTATAGGGTTGTATAAAGGTAAACAACAAAAAAATGATAAAACGAGTTGTTTTGTATATATACTAATGGTTAAAAAAAGTCTTAATAGTTTAGAGAACTAATGAAAACATTTAAAACGATATGCTTTTTAAAATACTATCTTGAGTTTAAGCAAAAATAGATATTGCAATATGAAGAATTTAATTTTTAAAAGTTTTTAGAGAAAATTTGAAAGGCTTTTAGAAATTTATTTAAATTTCTAAAAGCCTTTTAAGCTTTGGTCGAAATAAATTTATTACAGAATGATGGTTTATTTTACTTTCTTTCAAAAGTAAATATTGCTCTGTATTTAATCTAAATTATTGATTATTATACATTGAGCTCTCTCTACGGATTTATAAAAATCCTTGTATTTGCACCTACTAAAACATCCAATATAATTATACAGTGAGATTTTAAAGATCCTATGTAGAGTAATCCCTTACTACCAGTTTTGGATACCATATATATATATATATATATATCCAAAAAAGAAACCAAACGTATGAAATAGATTGTTGGTTAAATATTATACTTGTTTTCGTGACTGAAATACTCTGCAGCAGTGACTTTAATCAAATTAGAAAAGACTAAATGAAAACACCTTGATTAATATTGAGTTACAAGGGACCGGTTTAGCTCAGTTTGTAGAGCATCCGTCTAGGAATTGCAAGGACCGGTTCTCACCAACGAAATGCTTGAGAAGCATAGCTTGGATAACCTGCTGTGTGCGGTAAAGCATCTGGGAGCTGACGTTAAATGTCGCGCTCCACCATAGCAAAAATAATTTCCCTGGTCCAGTGCTTGTGAATAGGGGATAGATTCTCTCGCGTTACGGTTGATACCGACAATAGTTCACTAAGCAAACTTTACTGTTGCTATTTTTCAAGCTGTAGAGTTTAGTTTGCTTGTTTGAGTTAAATTCTTATTTATATGATATTTATATTAAAGGGGTCTTTTCTTGTGCTACAGGAGGCCTATATGGAAGTTTGTATATCGTACGTTTCTCGTCTGGTCACCCAGACAAATCTGATTTCTCTAAAATAACTTTCACTCTGGCAAATCTGAGAAGAGGTGAAATACAAGGTTAAGTTCTGTCAATCAAATTCCCTGTATTTTACCACAAAAAAACGGTAATTATATTCAACTACACCACCGTACACAATTCATAGGTAACCTATCAATTATGTAACAGTAGCTTAGTCGGTAGAGCGTTCAGCTAGAAACCACAAGGTTCCTAGTTCGATACCGGTCCCCGCCAACTCAGCGTATGAGTAGCACAGGGATCTGTGCGGTAAAGTAAGGAGCTGATGGTAGGTATGGCGCTCCACCTCAGATGCTAAAAACACTCTCCTTGGTCTAGTGCTATTGAAAATGGGATAGACTCCCTCGTTGACTGGCTGATACCGACTTTAGGCCGCCCCGACGACTTTACTTTTTACGACTTTAGAACTTACTCTAAATGAGAGCTTCTCAATCCTTTTATTGTTTAGGTCTTGTATTTAATTCACTTGTTTGTGGAAATTTTCTCTTTATATATTGGTAAAATATCAATGGGGGGTCTTTTCTTGAGCTACAAGAGTATCATATTGATTATAGGTGTTTACACAAACTGTTCGCCAACAGATACCCTTACCTAGCTCGATCCAGTCGGGGGTCCAGTGTGCTTCGGCCACTAGACCGATAAAGTAAATTAATAACGTCAATCTAAGGGGCTATCCTCCGGGAAATACATGCCGCCTTGATCTAAAGGGACAGGGCTGAGATCTACGCATTTTTTGTGCCTACCACTCATGAGCTTCGGCTTGGGGTGGGCCCACATAAAAATGTCCTTGTATCACACCCTCATAAGTGGGATGCGAGGTAAATATCCCAGTTGAATAGGACATAAGGTCGCAAGTATAGGGCATCCAGTGAACAGTTTACTTAACCCGTTCGGCACAAGAAGCTTATATGGAAGATTCTAATAGAAGGGTTTAATATCACAAGTAGTTCCAGCGTATCAAATACGTAAACATATGAAGCAAAAACAATCCTAAATGTGGTCGAACTTAGCCTAAATCAGGGCTTCCCAAACCTTTTTACTTGATGCAGCCATTGTAATCAAGTTTAATTTCCATTATCCCAGAGATAAATTAATTGAATATTGAATTATAAAATATAATTCATTTACTAAGGATTTAATACAATTTATATGAGAAAAGGGCCGGGTTAGCTCAGTCGGTACAGCGTTCGGCTAGAAACCTCAAGGTTCCTAGTTCAATGCCAGCCCTCACCAACTCAGCGTATGAGTAGTAGATGGATGTGTGCGGTAAGGTTAGGAGCTGATGGTAGGTGTGGCGCTGTACCCCAGACACAAAAACAATCTCCTTTGTCTAGCGCTAGTGAAAAGGGGATAGAGTCCCCGCTTAATGGCTGATACCGACTTTAGGCCACCCGGACGACTTTATTTACTTTTACTTATATGAGAAAAGAATAAAGAGACTACTACCTTTAGCTCTTGATAGAAGGGCCTGTGGATATACTACAACCTGATAATTCAATTATTGCAACGTTTGATATTTTTACATAAGAGCTATTTCATAAATAATTCAATATGTAAAAAGTATAATAATCTTGATTTAACTCTCTCACTCCTTTTAAAAGGAGTTTACAAAATATTTACTTTGATTTGCAGATAAAAATCTAGAGAAGGGTTTAAAATATTTTCATTAATTTGCCGACAAAGTTACAAAAACACGACTCGAAAAATATCTAAGTTGGGCCGAAAATTCACTTGATGCTGGCTCGCTAAAACATAGCGTAAATTAAAGCAGGAGATCTGGACGACACAAGATCAAAATTACCAAAATATATTCCCTAATTCACCATTTTCATATTCTAAATAAAACAAACATGTAACTTTTTAAAAATTCATTTTAATTTTACTTTGGACATTTAAGCGAAAGCAAGGTCATTTGGAATGTTTCATTTTTAAAATTGTGTGAAATGAAATGGGACACCTAAGAAATCTGCGATTAAGTGACACCAGATAAACTGGATTTACATAATGCATCTTGAATAATTTGAACGGTCCCATTTTTAACCAGAGACTGTTGCAGGAACATGTAGAAATAATTATGTCATTATGTTTAATGGAAAATATAGGTTTTGTGAACAGATCGCGAATATCAAGTAGTAAGTTTGTGAGTTTAAACCCACATATCACTTTGTTTAATCTTCAAAGTGCTTCTCTATTTGTTAATTACATAAATGCCATGGTTAAGCTCATATTCAACCATATATGAACTTGGAAAAGCTAGTAAAATGGGATGAACAGTCCTAAAAGCCTTGGGATATGTTACAACTTCACAAAAACTAGATTTCAATCATGGTCGAGAATGTTTGCACTTCACATTGCCCTAATAACCTTGGGAAAGGTATATATCCAACTATTCTCGCTTCAGCTATGGGTAAACAGTAGGACATATTGGGTTCTTTAACCTTGGTATGGCAACCGGTATAGGAGAACGACAACTTGTGTAATTCTCTCAATTGAACTTTGGCAAAAAATTGTCTAAATCATCGATTAAGAATCTGACTAGAGAATATTTGGTTTCTTTTTTAAAAGCTTATCAAATTTCCCGGGTTATCTCTTGCCAACGCAATCCTTGTAGAAGAACATTAGTAGTACTATTTAATCCATAACTGGCGGATGAATGGGCTTCATACCTTTTCCCCAGGTAGTAGTCCATAAGTGAACATCATAGTATAACTATTTCGTCGAAATGGATCTGCGAAACGAGGTTGCTAACCAAAATACCCCGATGGGATGCCCTGAGAAATTGTATCCTCGCGGTAAAGGATACACAGAAGAAATTGAGTGCTTAATATATTTATTCAGCAAAAGTATCCGGTACTAACGGATACATACAAAATCACAGAACAATAAGATACAAAAGAATTAACAAGATAACTTACAAGAAATAGAGGAGGGTCAAATGCGGTGTAGCCGAACACTGTAAGATCAGTACGAATATTAACAGCTTATAAATACAATGTTGAAGTCTTTAACCCTAGTTTATTAAGGCTATGAGACAGGCTATCTAGTAGAGTACAGAAGGGATGCTAGCTACTCTACAACAGAAATATAGGAATTCAGCGATTATTTTTCCAGCTATGGGTAAATATTAAGACAGACTAGGCTCTTAACCTTAGAATGGCAGCCGGTTTAGGAGAGGGAAAACTAAATTGAAAACATACCTGGAGAGAGATGGGATCCACCAGAATATTCATGCCCAAGATACGCTACAACAGTAGCGCTGCAACAACCAAAACCAGGTTACAGGATAAGTCGAAGACTAATCCATTCTGCCAAACGAGCTTACCATTTTACGATGCCAAATCTAAAATATTGCTTCATTTGTATGATTATACCTAAATTCAATCTGAACAACATGATACAATTGCGGAAGATTCTAGAACGATTCATTAACATTAAAATCCACTTTAAAATCAAATCCTGCTACGATAAATCTGTTTTATAAATAATGGAGCAATAAATTCTATAATCTTGCCGGCAATCTTTTAAAAAGAAGTACTTTAACTAAAATATATTTATTTTTTTTAAAGAAATGAAAATAATTTCAAAAGAAACAAAACAAAACGACTGTGCCAACTAAGAGAGGATGATAGCGGAACGATAAAATAGGCAAATAGTATAATTCTCTTTCTCTTGAGAACAATGAATCTCGTGTTGTCTGTCAAATCTCGTCCCTACGAGACAAGGGCAGTACGCGAGAGCTGAAGCAGCAAATCTGAGAATATATAGCTCGAGTCATAGACAAGAGAAGAAGCTCATCAATTCTGGAAGAAGAGTGTAAATAAAAACATAGGGTTTTATTGAAGAAAAGGAAAAAAGGAAAAGGATTTAAGGAAGGAAAATGGGGAATAATAAAGAAGAGCAAAAAAGATAAAGGACTGAAAACTTAAGCTGAAATAGTGATAGATAAGTTAAAATAAGGTATTTTAACTAAAAGAAAAAGAAGGAAATATCAACTATTTGAAACGATTAGGTACAGTAGGAAAAAGAAATAAATGTGAATAGAAAAATAATGAAAAGTCTTAAGAAGAGTAAAGTGTAAAATTAGTACCTCCCCCAAAAAAAAGACAAAATAAGAAAAGAAACAAAAACGATATATATGTATTAATACTCGTATTCCTTATTTATATGACCGTTACCATCTTGAAACACCTGGTTAAAACCTAGACCGTCCAAATCGTACAAGATTAAATGCAAAAATATAAATACTGATAAACTGGTGTTGCTTATCCGTCGAATACTTATTTCTTATGAGTGTCGTCAAATCAAATAAGTTGAAAAAGTGATAATATAATAATTCCAATGTTTATCTAAGCTATTAAATTTTCGTTTAAATTTGTTTCAATAATAAACGAAGCTTCAGTTTTGTTACTGTTTCTTTTTTCTTCATGATTATATATACTAGCAAATATATGCACCCTCCGGGTGCAAGTATTTAAGTTTTAATGTAATGAAATATCGTATTAAATTAGAGGCAGACAAAAAGATATGTAACAGAGAGGGGGTATAATAGAAAATAGAAATGAAACTTACTCTTCCATTACTCCCGTCTTTCATTGTTGAATTTTACTTATTTAACTATTTAGTTAAATTAGGAAATAAAGAATAAAATTACACTTATTTTTTCTTGTTAATGGATTTCATTTAAGATTCATTGAAGAGATTTTTGCTTATATTCATTAAAATAAAACCAAACAATTAAAAATCAATAATACTAAGCACATATTTAATAAAATCACATTTTTAATATCAATATGCAAATTAGCCTTCCCATTCACACTGCAAACCGCTATTTTTTGTATATATAAATACAATTGCATGTTATTTGTATGTAGATACGGACAACAGTAATAAAAAGGCGAAGCAATTTTATTAATAATTGAGGTTTAAATATAAATGAAATCATGGAGAATGTGATGTAAATAACTATGTTAATTGTGACTCGATTAGTAATATAGTTTCGGTTACAGACAGAAAAACACACAATCTCCATTATAATAAGATATTTATATATGTATATAATTAGGTTAGTGAAGACATGAACCACCTTGGTAACTGACAGTTTCTTGCCTATGTGATTTTCAAAACAACTCTTTTCTTCGTGTAATTACTTATAAACTGTTGTATAGTGTTTCATGGAAAGGGTTTAAACACGTGATTCAATTTCGTTAGCTTGATTATCGTTTAGTCGACGAAATTCAGTATTCCAAGATGACCCATCTTGGAATACTGAGTTTCGTCGTAAGGAAATTAAGGGGGTGCCTTTTAATCTACATTTGAATCAATTTTGAGATTTGTTATTTTACGGCTAGTTTAGTTTGCGGAACATGATGGGAAGGCTTGTTTTCTTTGTGTGGCATATATATATAAGGTAGAATAATCCAATTGACTGGTAAGTAGGGGATGATTCTATTTGAGGTCATCAACATTTAACTATACATTCACACTGTATGTTCATGTAGGTGCAAACTTATAGATTTATACAACCACACAAGAAACTTATTATGATGATAACAATGAAATATATTTCAAAAAGAAAACTAACAAAAACAATTATTTCTAACAAATCTAGCCTAAAACATGTTTCTCCCTAGAACTGACTATAAGTGGCTACCAGGCATCGCCTGGGTAGAGGGGGAGTAAAAATGGTAGTCCCGCAGATCCATTATTGTTGAATCGCAAATTGGATCGTTGCAGGATGCCCCATTAAAATCCGTAAAAAAAGACCTCGCGTTATCCAGACACTCTGAAAAGAAAAATTAATGTCACCTATTTAAATACTAAATGCAAAAAAATTAATAAATAAATTATATGCTGTTATCATTTAAATATTTTTTAAATCATCTTCACGAATATAAATACAATCTTCATTAATTTTATATAAAAAGCAAGATCTGATGATAGTGAATGTGTATATGAATTTACTTTGTTCATTTTGAGAGAGAGAGAGAGAGAGAGAGAGAGAGAGAGAGAGAGAGAGTGTGTGTGAGAGAGAGAGAGAGTGTGAGAGAGAGTATGTGAGAGTCAGAGAGAGAGAGAGAGAGAGTATGTGAGAGTCAGAGAGAGAGAGAGAGAGTGTGAGAGTCAGAGAGAGAGAGAGAGAGAGTGTGTGTGAGAGTCAGAGAGAGAGAGAGAGAGTGTGTGTGAGAGTCAGAGAGAGAGTGTGAGAGTCAGAGAGAGAGTGTGTGTGAGAGTCAGAGAAAGTGTGTATAAATTGATTGATATATGCTATCAAACCGAGATTGACATATATATAGATATAAACAATCAGAGATAGATACATAGATATATATGAAAATACAGAGAAAGTAATAGATACTAATAATAGAAAAAAGTTCACTTTCTGGGTTTTTCCCTTACGACATCACATGTGAGTCGGAGCGTCCCATCCACTATTCAAATCCGTCTCAAAATTCTTATTTCATGATCACGATCAGCTACCGCATCATATTCCTCTTAATATTGTCATGGGTCTGTAACCTTCACCATTTCAATGAAAATAAGTCATAAATCTGGAAAGGAGTAACCCCACAGGAGAATATCAGATTACCCTGACGCAGTACGGTGTCCTTGGTTACATGGTTGCACCAAATCTACGTGGACAGTTCTCAAAATATTAAAACACCCACCTGGACCTGTGGATATACCACATTATGGTAAGCTATTGCAATAGTTCAATATGTAAAAAGTATAATAATCTTCATTTAACTCCCACTTTTATTTTTCCATCTTTTCATCATGTTCGGTTGAAAGAGATTAGCTTTATCGCTTCCGCGCGCACCATTCTCTCTATTTTCCTCTATTTTCTTTTTTTCTTTCTTTCTTATATTTTTTGGTAGCATTCACTTTTCTTTCTTTATAATGAAAACGGATTGGTCCATAATTTAGCTGAGGTGACACTCATAAGAAATAAGAATTCGGCGGATATGCAACACTAGATAATCAGGATTTACATTTTTGCGTTTCATCTTGGACGACTTGGATGGTCTCATTTTTAACCAGACGGTATTGCAAGATAATAACGACCGTAATTTTAAGGAAAACTAGTATTAACATATAGATTGCTGTATACTGTTCGGACAGACGTCATAGAGACGAGTCCACTGTCTGAATATTACAACAAAACAGTCTCCATTCACCTTTTTAGGTGTATCTCAGCTAGTTCGTCTTAAATAATATATCAAGTATGTTTCGTATTCGTATGAAAATTAAATTATATTTCTTAGAATTAAACGACAAATTTAACCTCTTTGTATTGTGTCCCTAGTTAACATTGAAACTAAATAACCAAGTTAACACTATTCTTTATACATCTGATCACGTTTAACCATTCAAGATCACCTAACAACAGAGACAGGTTTCGTTGCAATTCATTATGTTTCTTGTGTTACTCCTGTTCATAAAAATACAAGTTGAAATGTCACTTAACACGGCCTTCCTAGCTCTTTATCTACTAGCACAATTACTGAAACATTTTGGGCGTCTATTCACACTGTGTTCAGACAACATATCCCAAAGGGAGTAAGTAATACAAATCTGAAAGCTAAAACTCTCTCTCTCTCTCTATATATATATATATATATATATATATATATATATATATATATATATATATATATATATATATATATATATATATATCCGCTTGCCCTTGTTGACTCAATCGGGGAACGAGTCCATTTTTTTACCTGGTAATATCATCAGCCAAAACAAAGGCGGACAAGTGAGCCACAGAGAGACACGATTGTAATAAGATAGAAGTGCTGTACTTGAATTTAACGAGTCTTTTTCAGTTGCACAAATGTATTAATTGCTTTTTTCTTCTTATTTACCCTCGCAACTGAATTGTTAGAAATATCTGATTTCTACGTTAGAGTCTATCTTAACTACACACCTAATGTTCTTTCCTTAAAAAACAAAAAAACAACAAAAAAAAAACTTGTTGACTTGACTATTCCAGTCATGCATAACTGACTACAAACCTCTACGTTACGCCGGCAAAAAAAGAATGAATCACATACTGAATTTTACCCATGAATACAATGTATTTTCTATCTACTTTTATCTTATCTATGTCTATCTCTCTATCAATTCCTTTCTGTTTATCTATCTATGTATTTCCATCTAAATATGTCTATTGATTTCACACACACACATAGATACATATATATATATACATACATACATACATATATAGACATACATATATATGTATGAATATGTAACTATCTATCAATCTTTCCATTTCATTCTGTTAATAGCATGGTCACGTACACAATATATGTATGACCCTAGATAGATAACAGTATGAGGTAGAAATATATACACAGGCACACACTATGTATGATATATATATATATATATATAATGGAAAAGGTGACTTACCGGGGATTATGGTCACGATGGTTAGATGGTGCAGAATTCAGAGGGGTAAGTCAGCGATATAACAAATACAAAGTGCTCAATACGCTAGCAGAGCAAATTTATTACAATATAGGTACAAGTGATAACCTACTCGAGTTTTACCATAAGGGTCTTCAGGGATAAATCCACTGAATTAATTGAGATACCGATTAATTATAGTCGACTACATGTGCGTGTAGGAAAACACACACATGTAGTCGACTGTAATTAATCGGTATCTCGCTTAATTCAGTGGATTTAACCCTGAAGATCCTTATGGTAAAACTCGTGTAGGTTATCACTTGTACCCATATTGTTATATATATATATATATATATATATATATATATATAGGTTGTGTTTATTTCATATTCTTCTAATTATTGTTGTTGTTGTTATTATTAGTGTTATTATCATTGTTTCCTGTATTATTATCATTGTTAATATTATTATTATTGTATAAATTATTAATGTAATTAATGTAAATATAGGCATTTTAGAACATTAGTGTTATTGTCGAAGTTTATTTTGTTTAGTTTTGATTTGAGAAGCACTGCATATTAGACACAAAAATTCAAAACTAAATAAAATAAACTTCGATAATAGCATCAATCTTCTAAAATGCCTATAATTACATTAACAATTTATACAATAATAATAATATTAACAATAATAATACTGGAAACTATGATAATAATAACAACAAATATATATATATATATATATATATATATATATATATATATATATATACACACACAAATAGATGAGAAATAGAAGGCGGAATTAGAGATTTAACAGACTGCGCAGATATGATAATCAACTGAGATAGATGGATATGAGCATACTGTGATAGAAACACGTACAAAGTATATATATATATATATATATATATATATATATATATACTTTCATTTAGGGTAGCCAATTTTCATCCATTATTGAAATGTACGTATTTCCTTTATTCCATTGTGACAATTAATATTTCAGTTAACCATCAAAAATACTACAGAGTTTTTTTTAACCTCTTTGAAACTTTAATGACATATTAGCACACACACTCTATATAACATATTACTTTGCTTCCTTTTGTTAATCATTAGGTCTTTAAGTTCAGAAGTGATATTTGAGAAGTCAGCTACACAATTTATCAGCACGCATTATCCAAGGTGATCACGCACAAAGTCCAACAACTAGGTATACGTCGATACATGTATATGAATAGACACATACGTATGCTCATATGTGGATGGATATATAGTTATTTAGTTATATACTGGCACTCAGAACATGCCAGTTGGACACAAGGACCATTAATCTGAGGAAGTACGCACAAACCAAAGCTCATGCCTGGCCAGTGAAAAAACTGCGTGGATATCTTCGGCATTCCTCTATTGAGGCGCCTTAAGCACTGAGCGAGTGAGACACATGACAACGGACGTGAGGGCTGGGTCAATACAATTCTATAGTGACGATTATCTGGGGTCGCAGGATCAATCTTGACTACGGGCATATGATTTATACAAACATCTTCAGCATAAAATCGCAAGAATACTTAACATAGCTTAACAATTGTACCTGGTCATGGTTGACGAAATGAGAACAATGTACCCCAATGGATTAAATAAAGGGTTCGGTTTGAAGGTCCGTCAAGACACATGAGTTCGATAAGAAACACCTGTAACAGAGCCTATTTTAGTAGTAACCACCCAAGCAGAGTTCTACAGGTTTGATTTCAGACTTTTCCTTCTCCTAGAGTGATTGTCTAACCATGGTTAAAGAGTCCAGTATGCTCTAATATTTGACCATAGCTGGAAGGAGAGTAGTTAGATTCATACATTTCCCAAGGGTATTAGAGCTATGTGAACGGTAGCTTCGTCCAGGATTCGAACTCGGGTCGACGTGTCCATTTTCTACGACTAACTATTAAACCACGCGCCTCCTAAAAGCACATCGACCGAAACGTTGTGTATATAACAAGATAAGGATAACAGTTCGAAAAATGTAAATAATTCTAATCTATACATTACTCCCCTTTGTTCTTTTAATTTCAAACGTTTTTTGTTTTTTTTAGGGGGGGGGCTTTTCATTCATTTCTTTCTTTCCACTTTTTAAAATTCATTTTTTCCGTTCTTTCCTCATTGTCACATGCACAACTGATTGCCGGTTT
Organism: Doryteuthis pealeii; assembly: GCA_023376005.1. Taxonomy (NCBI): domain Eukaryota; kingdom Metazoa; phylum Mollusca; class Cephalopoda; order Myopsida; family Loliginidae; genus Doryteuthis; species Doryteuthis pealeii. The sequence continues at coordinate 116,177,121 of CM042143.1, read as the reverse complement.
CACAAAACATTGACTGTTGGGCGTAAATATTAGATTTATAATTGACTTAATGTTTATCAATAAACTGGTAGAAATAATTTATATTAACTTGCAAAAAGATCTATTTGAACATAGATGGGACCTTAACAGGTACTGCCACTCCGGGTCAGAACGGACCTTGGAGGAATAGCAATGAAGGGGTACATACTGCCCAGAACACCAGCCAACATATATATATATATATATATATATATAAGTTAAATCTAATGAGTCAGATATACCTACTAACAGTTTCACTTAGTGCTCTTCAGGGCAAAGATCTGACTAAAGAGACTTGGATCAAACGCACTATTATCCAAAACCTCCCATCGTGATTCAAATAAATTAGCATAAACTAATATCAACCAATAAAAAACAAAGACAGAACACCATTTAAATCTATTATTTCATTTTTATTATATATTTCTAAAAAAAAAAATTACTTATTTTTTATATAAATTTGAATTTCTCCACCTTAGTTCCAATGTATACCCCAAATCACACACCAGTATCTTACATTGCAAACAGATACCTTATTGCTATCGTTATCCCCCCAATAAATGGGATCCAGCACGTCGACGGCAGTTCGCATCTCTGCCTCTAGTTATACGGTTTATCATATTCGATTATATATATAAGGTGTGTCAAAAAAGTATCGAGATCAAAGCTGTATTTACCAACATAAAAATGAACAATGAAGGGGACGTTAATTCTTTTCAGAATACAAGGTGTGTTATAAAATTGCCAAATTTGAAGCTGTATTGACCATGATAGAAATAAACAATGAATAGAACGTTAATTTTTTCAGAATACAGGGTGTATGAAAAAGTACAAAAAACTAGTTACTTTTTTGACACACCTTATATATATATATATATATATATATATATATATATATATATATATATGAATTGGCTATGATTGGCCACAGCCGCCGTATTAAAACCGTATTCGAGCGGATAAAATTTACGGACCAGCAAACGGAATGTAGTACGATAATCAACTATTTATGCACACAGCACGATAAGTGTAATTCGACGCAGGGAAAAGACTAAATTAAAGAAGAAGTTAATCCCGTTTCATTATTTTTCTACTTAGTTGCTGTGGTAGAAAAATGTTAAGGAAAATGTTTTATCTTTTCTTAGATGAACATAAATAAACATTTAGTTTCAATGAATATCACACCGACAATGTCAACGGATTTCAGTCACGCTTCCTTTGTCACTGTCCCAATTTTAGTCTCCCGGGAAGGAAATTTCATGTTCGCTTTTTGTTAATGTGCTTTTTCCACTAAGACTTTTCTTGTCATTTTAGGTCTGATTTTCTGTTTAGTGTGACTATAACATGGTCTTTAAAAAGATTGATAAAATACAATTCTTATGACGATGAAGATATGAGTTGATGTTATTGGATAAGGTTTAACTCGTTTGAACATTTAAAAACAACGAAATATATGAAATTAAAGTGAAATATAGAAAATAATGATATATAGAAGAAATTTAAAGAAATATAGAAAAATATAGAAAAGTTAAAAATATAGAAATACATTTTCTTAAATATAGAAGAAATATAGAAAAAAATAGGATATGAGTGGATGTAATTAGATAAACTTCAACTAGTTTGAATATTTAAAAACAACGAAATATATGAAATTAAAGTGAAATATAGAAAATAATGAAATATTTAAAAAAATGAAAGAAACAAAAAAATATATAGAAAAATATAGAAAAGTTAACAATATAGAAAAATATAGTAATACAATTTTTTATAATATATAAAAATTATAGAAAAAATTAAATATAGAAAGAATAAGATATGAGTGGATGTTATTAGATAAACTTCAACTAGTTTGAACATTTTTTTCAACGGCATCGTATTGATAAGCAAAATATAAAATCATAAGAATTTTCGAACGCCATCAAAATCGATGAGACGAAACGAAATACAGGTATATATGGAAATACGCTTAACAAAACGGGGAAACATTAAAATAGGTTTCTTTGAATAATTTTGCGATAATACTATAACTGTAGGAAAATAAAAAAAATACCTTGGAATTTCAGTGATTTTGAAACTTACATTTTGCACTAAATGTGCATTTCTACGTAGATATACATATTTTTTTAAATAAGTGTGTATTCTTATAGACTTCTTTTCAGATTGTTTGTTAAAACGATGACTATACGAATATACCTTTTTATTAAGACTGATGTTTTATAGACTTATAGAAAATTATATACTTTTAATATTGATAGTGACAATTTAAATAAGATAAAGTTTAACAAATCCTGTCTATAGTATAATGGTTATCAAGTTGCACGCTTAATTAGCAAACCATTGTTGTAAGTTAGATTTCCATTGGGTGCTCCATACTTGCGGCCTTGTACCTTTACTAAGCTAAGCTTAGTAAATGACGATTATGTCTTCGTATTTCATAACAGAATACATATTGCATTACATTATATATCATATCATTTTTATTCTCTTGACTCGAACAAAGGAACAAACGGATCTTCCTATTTGCAAATAAAGACATTTTACTAATAAGAAGGGAGAAAGAAAAAAACGCAAATAAAGAAAAAAACAGAACCATCCGTACGATTAAAAAAAACATCAAACTCCACAAAAATGATCGACAAAAAGAAAAATCAGCCGAAAGGGTCAACTAAGTTAATATGTACATTGATCAATACACGAAGTAGAATGTAGAATTATATGTATATAATATACCAAACTTGTTGGTAAATCCTCCCGGTGAGAAAAAAACCCAGCAAATACTTTGATTGTAAAAATATACTACCAAACATCACCCGTAGAGAAAAACATATTTGGAAAAAAGAAAAGATCAAGATAATCGTACCAACCAAAAATAATCTATTGGTACAATATTTGGCAAAAAGAAAAAACAATTTATATATATATTGATACAAAATCGCCAGGAAACTAAAGCTAATAAGTAAAAAGTGCACAATACCTAAGTAGAGCAAATATCTTAGCCCTGAAGAGCACTAAGCGAAACTTTTAGTAGGTTTATCTGACTCATTATATATATATATATATATATATATATATATATATATATATAACCTGTTTAAGTCAGATATTACCAACCGAGGTAGGATCTTCCGCATAAAACTGATTCATTATTATCCTGAAGATACATTAAGTGAAACCTAGGTAGGTAGTGTCTAACGCAAATTTGGATAGGAAAGTTAGAATCTGAGTGAGAAAAAAATTTGAATACCCATCAAAAATGAATAAAACAAGATATCGTCGACATATTATAACGCAAAGGTTGACATGCCATAAAATCTAACCAACCAACTAGTCAACCGTTGTGCTATAATAATAAATTATAGCTACAAGCAATTATTCTTGATATAGATAATTTATGCGCTTATATGGCATTAATTATGGAGGCGCGTAGTCTAATGGGTAGAGTCATAGGAAATGCACTCGTCTACTCGAGTTCAATTCCTTGACGAAGCTGTTTGAACTTCACATAGCGCTAATATCCTTGGGAAAGGTATGAATCCTACTCTCCCTCCAGCTATGGGTAAATAGCAGGGCAGACTGGGTTCTTTAACCTTGCCTAGGTAACAAGTCTAGGAGAAGGAAATCTCTGAATTCAAACCTGTTAAACTACGCTTAATAAATTGACCTTGTGTCACATCCTGCTCGTGCGGAGGGGTTGGTGAATATGTAAAAAAAATTTCTATTAACGGTTTTTATTTATTTGTTCATTTTTGTTTTCAAAAAAATTTTGACATCTCCACACGGTCGCAACATATTGCAAACATCTTACAAGGCTGACATCCGGTCAGCCTTGTTCTCAACAAACTTTTAAAAAAGAAAAAAAAAAGAGAGAAATAAGAAATTACAGTTATTCGCCCATTCATAAAGGAGGAGAAGAAGAAAGAGAGGAAAAAAGGAGAGGAAAAGAAATAAGAAGGGAAAAAAAAAACATAAGCACGTCATTTCTGAAAATACACTCTGATGATAAAGCTTTGCTTTGAAATCGATTAGACATATAAAACGTCTTTTTCTTTATTTTTTACGCATTGTATTGCCTTCGAATTTTATTATTTTATATATATATATATATATATATATATATATATATATATATATATATATATATATATGACATTATTTCTATTGAATACGAACTACTTTTAAAAGGGTTTGTTTTACTCTTAGATGAAACTGTACCTAGTAAATTAATTCAATATAAGAGTCTACCTGGGAGTAATGGAAAATAGTGCGGTATACCTAAATCAACAGGTCTCCAAAAAATGAAGTCTCACTATCAGATACAGTTTAGCTTCATACCCGGGTCATCCCTTTGCGAGGGTCTTACTCCTCTGCCGGGTATAGAGGCAGCGTAATCTAATTCTCACCGACAGGAGAGAAAGAAGAAAACAAATTAAATGCCCTGATGTCAGTACGTTACGTAAAGAAAAGGAAAACGACAGAAAAAGAATACAAGCAGCATCTATTCATTCTTTAAACACCCCCCCCAAAAAAAAAAAAAACCCAAAAAAGTACTTTGACACTAAATAAATGAAAAGAAGCTCATATTGCTTTCAATATAATACAGGCAAAATACTTTCCATATTTTAGTAAGTTTATAATAAGATCTTATGGCCAACTTGTTTTACACGTGTAGTATAAAGAATAATTATGTCGTACTAAACTATCAGAATTATATACACTGATATATCCGGGTTAAGAGATATATTATGAAGTTGGTAGTAAGGTATATTATCGCAGTAGTAGCTGGTGCGTCGAATGGCAGCACATCTTCCGAGCAGTCGTGGTGGTATTCTGACTGGTAGGCGAGTAAGCTTAGACTAGTAGGCTTAGGGGATATTTACATGTACCCCACTTGTACACGATACGGCACAAGGCCTTTTTACGTGGGCCCACCCACAAGCCGAGACTGATGGGTGGTAGGTAGAACAATTTCGTCGATCCTGTCGGCATTCCCCCTCAAGGGTGCGCCTCGAGCGCTGGGCAATAAACCCAGCCCTGTTCCTTTAAATCGAGGGGGCAGGTATTGCCTGGGGGAACGGCCCCCTGGGATCGACGCTATCAACCAACTCATCCGGTCCAGTGGCCGAAGCACACTGGACTGGTAGGCTTAGGGGTATTTACATGTGTCCCACTTTCACACGATATGGCACAAGGCCGTTTTATGTGGGCACCACCCACAACCCGAGACTCATGGGTGGTAGGAAGAAAAATTGCGTCGATCCCGTTGGCATTGCCCCTCAAGGAGGTGCCTGGGATCGACGCTATTAATTAAACACAACCTGTCCAGGGCCGAAGCTCACTGGACTGGTAGGCTTAGGTTTTATTTTCCCAGTACCCCACTCGTACCGGGTCAGGCACGAAGGCCCTATTTATGTGGGACCACCCACAAGCCGAGACTCATGGGTGGCAGGTGGAAAAATTGCGTCGATCCCGTCGGCATTCCCCCTCAAAGGGGGGCGCCTCAGGCGCTGGGCAATAAACCCAGCCCTGCCCCTTTAAGTCAAGGGGGCAGGTATTGCCTGGAGGGATGGCCCTCTGGGATCGACGCTATTAATTTACCATCTCACCGGTCCAGTGGCCGAAGCGCACTGGACCCCCGTCCCGAAAGACGGGTTGGAGGCTTAGGTGCTTGTACCACCACAGTGTCGAATATTTATAGAGGACACTGTCCAATCAGATTATAGTTAGGGGGTACCAAGTTGTTTACATATTCATTACATCATACACAAATAGAACAATTCAAACGGGATACGAAGGCAAAATTGTATATGTATTTTTTATTTTTACTGTAATATTGCTTATATTAAAATTAAAAGTCATATCAATGATAAACTTACAATATTTCACTCAATGAATTTTACCCCGTCAGTCTGTCATTGTATAGAAAGGACCAATTGAGCTATAGTTGTTTCCTTAGCGCAGTTAAAGCATAAAGATGTATGTGTCACCCAGTGGGACTCGAACTCTCTAGAAAGGATTTGATAGTTAAGTTTGCTAACCATTGCACCAAGTGAGGTGCCATATTTTACCAAACATTATTTAGTTGTGTCATAAGGTCGGGTGTATGAGGTACCCAGTGAGGCTTTAAATCAATTGAAATGGTTTGCTAGTCTAGCCTGCAAATCATTTCAACTTTTGGGATATTCTGTGAATGAAGCTATAGCCAACAAACATGGCCTTATGAAGCAATATTTTCCTGTCACAATTTTGCAAAATATTAAAACATTTAACCATCTTGCACTTCTACCGAGGGTTAATATCCCCACCAATTAATGGCCATCGACCGACCCTAAACGTTACTCTCTCAACGAGCTTTATTAAATTTTGATATCTAAAATTTTATAAAGACATCAAAATATAATTCGAATTTATATCTGTATTTATTTAATGACAAGGAATATTTATTTATTTAAATGTATTTATTTATGGTCCTGACATGTCAGGAGAATAGAAAATGGCCGCATCCCAAAAGATCTTTTGTATGACGAATTATTAAAAGGCTCCCGATCGGTTGGTTGACCACGACTACGAATCAAAGATGTCTGCAGGAGAGTCATGAGGATATGCCATATTGACACAAACACGTGGGAGGTAGATGCAGAAAAATAGAGCCGCCGGGCGCCTTAACGTTAAGCAAGGCACGGAGAGGGGAGGCGGATAGGAGAATAGTCTCAACGGCAAAGAGAGTCAGAAAGAGGAAGAAAAGACAGAAGCCCCAGAAAGCATCTCAGTTTGTGTGCATTCAGTGCACCAAAGACTGTCACTCAAGAATTGGCCTGCAGAGTTACTTGCGCAGAAGAAGATATTCTTTTCGACACTACGCCAACGTCCTTAGTGGAGGGAAAGGTGTCAAAAAAATTATTGCTGCAATATAAAGGTTTGCTTTCTTTTTTTAAGAGCATATCAACCTTGGTGGGGTATTGTAGCGAAATTGAAAGGAAGAACTGTGGACGAGCAGATTCCCAACCACGAACAAAGCGCGTCCAGATATGTTTGGCCTATGCAAGAGGGGAGAGGGGGTGGCGAATGGCCACGGATATTTGAACTCGCTACCTCCTCGTCGCTGAAATGCTGTTGGCAGTAACCCGGATGTAAACAGTATTGACGCGTACTCAAAATGCTGGTGAATATCGAAGTACTAAACGGGCAATGCCAGACCAGAGTAAGAAGCCCGGATGTACATATTAACTTGTATTTAAGAGCCTGTACTCCCAGACTGAGGGAGAATGATAGGAGTTTTGCTTTTAAGAATAGAGTAGTACTTTTGCGGGAGATTGTTGCAGACTAAGGACTTTGTCAGTTGGGAGAACATATACGTCGGACTTGACTGTGCCCCCCCCATCGAGTTTACTTTCATCATTTTATTTCGTTTGTTAGATTTATTTAATGTCAAATCAACCTTGTAGAACTACAGTAGTGCTTCTATTCCATATTTAGATGTGTTGGATTTTTTTGGAATATAAGGTGTGTAGGCAAGCCTAGAATTGTAGAGCTCTACCGTCAATTAAGTTCTTTGAATAAAACTGATTATGAATCCATAACGGATTACATAATACAGACTGAGAGTATTGCGAGTTCACTGAGGGAGGCCGGTGAGATTGTTAGTGGTAGCTTATTAATCGCCATTGTGTTGAAGGGTTTGCCCCCGAATTTCAAACCTTTTACCACGGTGATAACTTAAAAGGATTAAGCTATGACGTTTACGGAATTTAAAGTAAGCCCACGCAGCTTTGAGGAAACTGATAATATGTACTATGGGGAATCAGACGATAGAATTTTGCAAATGAAAGCCCAATTTAAAAAGGGTAAAACCTTCAATCCACCCAATGATTATAAATCCAACAAGATGGGGTTGACTGTGCCCCCCATCGAGTTAACTTTCATCATTTAATTTCGTTTGTTAGATTTATTTACTGTCAAACCAACCTTGTAGAACTACAGTAGTGCTTCTATTCCATATTTAGATGGGGTTCAATTTAAAGGCATGCATAAATCTATAATCAGTGTACATAAAAACAATCTTGAGAACAGGTTTTCGGCTATTAGATATAATGGAAAAAAAAGATCATGTTTTGTTGATTCATTGGGGAAAATATTGCCCTTTTTAGTTTACTATTTTGTCACTTCAGGTGTTTTAGCATGAAATCAATGTCCTAATGTATATTGTTTGCTTTCTAACTTACAAGAATAGATATCAAGAAATACGATTATAAGATACACCTGATGTGATCCATGGATCTTTAGGTGTTCCGGATCTTACGACATCATACACCTTCGCCTAAGTGACACAACCGGTATTGTTCAAGCACAAGTTTATGGTCATGTAACAAACTCTCAAACAGCGAACCGAGCTATGATGGTCAATTTTGAGTTGTTTTTATCATGTGTAGGGCCAGTGAAACCACCAATCAAATAAAAAAGGAGTAATCCAAGCTGATGGTAGTTCCCCTGCTCCAGAGAAAGAGCTCGAAGACATTTGCATATATATATATATACCAACCCCTCCGCACGAGCAGATATAACACAAGGTAAATTTCTTAAGCGGAGTTCAACAGGCTTGAATTCAGAGTTTTCATTCTCCTAGACCGGTTGCATAACCAAGGTTAAAGAGCCCAGTCTGCCCTACTATTTACCCATAGCTGGAGGGAGAGTAGGATTCATACCTTTCCCAAGGGTATTAGCGTAAAGAGAAATACAACGTCCAGGATTTGAACTCGGGGCTACGAGTCCATTTCCCATGACATTAACCATTACACCACGCGCTTCCTATAAGCAATAAAGGCGGAATTTGATATTAATTTTAGAGTTTAATCCTTCAGTTAGTATTTCACGCATCATTCTTCACGATAATTACCGATAATTTAGCAGCTCATAAGACGAACTTCTTTAGATAAAAAAAGAAAAGAAAAAGGTGTCCAAAAACAGTGCTTCTTCTAAGGAAATAGATTCGGTAACCAGAGTTTAATTCCGGAACGAGGCTATTTACATTTCACAGCGCTAATACACTTAGGAAACGTGTACATCTAACTAACCTTTAGTAAGCTATGGATACATAGTAGGGTAGACTGGGCACAATATATTTGGATAGGCAACCAATCTAGGAGAAAGAAATCAGAATTAAATCCTATCAAACTCCATGTGATAAACGGACCTTGTGTCACATCCTACTTGACAAAGGATTTCGCCACACACACACATATATATATATATATATATATATATA
>CM042143.1:116127844-116165344 GCA_023376005.1 Doryteuthis pealeii | reverse complement strand
CGGGACTTCAGCAGACGCAGTGAAACACTAGTGAAACACTTTTATCGCCTCGGCCACAGTACACAGCTGACCATCCCAGCGGAATTAAGCTTGTCAAGCGATACTACGCGCCTCTATCATAATAGGTAAGGGGGCGCTATTGAGAGAATAATAACAACAAACAGCCCGAATGCCCTTCGGCGAAGATATATATATATAATTATTATTAGTAGTAGTAAAGAAAAAAGCTGAAAGATCTGCTATTTTTTCTTTACTAATTATATTAAACATCGATCTCTCAAATTGGACATGAACTCTAATATTTTACAATTCGAAGAAAGGACCAACATAGAATCATCCTAATATCAAATTACCTGGTAACCAATATATATATATATATATATATATATATAATGAAACTAGAAGTGAATCCGACGTTATGTTGAAAAAATGAATAAAGGAAAGAAAGTATCAAATGGATAATATAGGATATTTTAATCAATTTTACTTACACGTGTTTCGGTCAGGATATTTTAATGTACACATGGATAAACTCCTGATCGGAACACGTGTAAGTAAAATTGATTAAAATATCCTATACTATCCATTCTATACTTTCTTTCCTTTATTCATTTTTTCAACAAACACACACACATATATATATATATATAGGGGGTTATGAAGAGAGGATGACTTAAAAGAGAAGGTAAAATATCAAGCGAGACCCAACTTTGTCGATAAAATAATCAAGTGAATAAATCAAGGTTATGAATGAATATAAAATGCTGGAGAGAGAGAGAGAGAGAGAGAGAGAGAGAGAGAGAGAGAGAGAGAGAGAGAGAGAGAGAATGTATGTGTGTGGAGAGAGAGAGAGACATATAGAGAAAGAAAGAACACGAACATTATGTCAAAAATTATATTATGTTTGTATCATACAAAATAGTTTAACTTATGTGACTGAGTGGAGATGAGTACTATTAATCCAACAATACGATGAAATATGGATCCCAATAGTACTTGAACGTTTAACGATTCCTGAATATATATATATATATATTATATATATAATATATATATAATATATATACATACACACACACACACACAATGGTTGATATCCTGACGTCAAATATAGTCATTACATTAAACATTTTGTAAAAATCCTACAGTTTTACGTAATGATTTTTTAAAATAAGATTTTCATAATGAGCAAACGTGATGAACTTGACGTATCACACAGTAAAATTCAATATAAAACAATTCAAGAGAGTGTATAAAAACAGAAAGAAAATCCTGTGTATTTTCGTTGCTATAAGGAATCTTTTGATCATTTCCACGAACCCAGACTTGATATAGTTTTTTTTGTCAATCGATATGGGAAATGTGACATTCTTTTATCTATAAGCCGTTGCCCCCCCCCTCTAATAGTGGGGTCCATTAAGTTTTTTATTTAGACGACTTTCTTCTTTCGCTGGCTTAGTACCAACCCAACTTATTTTTAAAACTTATCAAATCTTTCAAATCAATTTGACTATTTAGAGCCAAATAAACAATACTGATTCGTTTCCCACTCGTGTTCTGCAGCGATGGTGAGCCCTGAGGCATCCCCTGCCTATCTTGCCTTCGCATATGTCTGATCACATCCGTTATAGTCGGGTGCCGAGGATATCTAGGGGGTGGGCATCGATCCTGGTATGATTCTTGTATTATAAAAAGGATACTCCTTTTGTCTCATCCTGTTTCTGTGATGGAATTGGGTAAATACATAGGAAAGTATTCTGCGAATGATCACTTACATAGTGGCAAAACCTGTTTAGTTTCCGATCACTGTAACATGCAATTATTTATATTGGCCCACATGACACTTTTCGAGAGAACAGACTGATAAATACGTACAGTAAGTATGGTGTAGATTTACAATAAAGTTTAGTGGAAAAAACACAGGAGGGATGATGGACACTTTAAATCTGTGTTGGCCTCTCTTCCGCTCGCCAAAAAAAAATATGAGCTAAAAAAAAAAAAAAAAAAAAAAAAAAAAAAAAAAAAAAGGAAGTTTTGTGTCGTTAATTGAAAACAAAATGACAACACAAAACGTACCAGCTCAGATCCAGAATAACCCAATATTACAATAAGGCCACAAGCCTAGACCAGCTCAGATCCAGAAAAAAGTAAAAGCTAAGGGCCCACAAGCCGAGACCAGCTCAGATCCAGAAAAAACGAGATACAGCTGAGGCCACAAGCCTAGACAGCTCAGATCCAGATAAAACGAGATACAGCTAAGGCCACAAGCCTAGACCAGCTCAGATCCAGAATAAAACGAGATACAGCTAAGGCCACACGCCTAGACCAGCTCAGATCCAGAATAAAACGAGATACAGCTAAGGCCACAAGCCTAGACCAGCTCAGAGGTAGAGAGATCCAGCCTAAGCACGATAGAAGATTCCATAACAGCCATAAGAGAGCTGTCCAGAACTATTGAAGAAACACAAGATAAGTATCTCAAATATATAAAGCATGATGCTATCAACCCAAGAGACGTTATAAATTTCACTATATAAATACATATTAAAAAATATTGGATATTTTGTAATATAAGGTGTGCTGAGGTCCACCCGTTAAACTTATAGACTGCATGGGCGTAGAGTAAAGCCAGCCAATAACAACTCGAATACATGTAGTTTGACTATTATCGTAGTAGTTATTGCACGATTCGGAAGCTTGCATTTTACCTGCAACAAGGAAGAACCAAAGCTTTTACAACAAAACTAAAGAACATCGAGGAAACAACTCTGCTAACGCAAAGGAATCTCCACTTTAAGTGCTATCACTTGAGATTAGAAAACGGCCACAAAAATCGTAACAATAAAGACAACATAAATGTAATATTTAAATACAAATGTAATCGAAATGTTTTATTTATCTGAATGGAAAGAAGTCCAGAAGAATCTAGAGATCTCCTGTTATTTGAAAAGGCTTATTCAAACTACGTACTGTTTAAAAAAAAACAAAAACTTCTCTATAACTTTTTAGTATGTAGCAATAGGCGTATATATTCCTCATATATACACACGCGACCTTGATAAATTGTAACGGAAGGAGAGAAGAAAAAAAGAGTTACTTTTATAGGATTCTTCCTTAAACAAACAAAAATTATTAACAAGACCACCCCGATAAACTGCCCCCATACCATGAAGTTGGTTTTAGTTTTATGTAGTCAGGCGGGTATTTTTTTATTTATTTTTATTCAAAGACCTTATCTCACGGCATTTGCGGCAACGCAGTCGAGGCGCCATATTTTTTACGTCTGACCTTTGACCGGGCCTCATATATCCCATGTGGTGGCAGATGCTACGAGTTTAGAATATTGGATAGTCTAAAACTGGACGTGTGACTGTTGATTCAGATAGGAAAGCTGTTTACGGAGGAGGAGCGTCACGACCGTCCATAAATTTTAGGTCAGGACATAAGATGTCTTCTTCGAGGCTAATCTAAGCAAATCCTTCTATGACGCCTCCTGGACTTTGTAAGAGTACCTGTGTTTGTCTGTGTTATCGGGGTTTGTCAAATCAAACTCGCAGAAAAGTAAGAACACTTACACAATTCTTATGGCTTTTTATTATTTTCTCACGGAGTACATCTTGATCATCAAAGGCGTACATACCAAATCTTTCAATTACCAGGCTATTTCCACGAGGTATCGGCAGATGCTCTACGGACTTTGCCTACAATACGGCTGATGGTGTCTCCTGTCCAGAGAGGTATAGACCTCATGAAAAAAGACATGTGGGTAATTTCCATGTCAATTGATCCGGCTAGTCAACCCACCCCCTTCAATTGTGTTCTGAATTTTTCCAAAGTGTGATTATGACAAATTTAGACAATTCCCTTAATTATGAGAATTTTTCCAATTCCCAAATTGGCGGAGTTATGTTAATTTTAGCTCACCAAATTTGATGGGGTCACGAAAAATGGCAAACTTTTGCAGACCTATTTTTGTCTGTAAAATGAATTCTAGAGCTTTCCACCCTAAAATTGGTTTATTAAGAGCATTTCTGTCGACGGAATCCGAGAACACAATCAGAAATGTTTTAAAGTCATAATTGGAGCTCAAATTTGGGATTGACTATGTTAACAGTCCGCACGCTAGAAAAAAAATCCAGAACTGAAGTGGGTGGATGATAAATTTTCTTTTTCTTTGATGATCTGACATGGAATTACCCATGCGCCAACATAGATATGGAATCCTTCTTGGATCTAAAAAAAAAAAAAGTAATCAATGATATCATTCATATCAGCTCAAACTGTTTATTTAACTGGATTGTGATGACAGCAAGTCTTCCTCAGATCTTCAGTACTCTTGAATTAATCATGAATGCTGTTTGTCTGGTGTCCCTTATCGACTTATTTCCAATTTCTGTTGTTTTTTTTGTCCATCAATGTCTAACACGATTGGCATCAACTGTCACCCTTCCAATTACAACTACGTTTTATACTCTGTAAAGGTCCTAGTATTTTATATCCTTTTTTTTGCTTTTTTTATTTTCCTTCTGTAATATGATAAAGGGTTAAATTCATGTCAAAAATTTAGAAGCAAAATCATTATAATGGCCTGTGCATAATAATGCAGATACATTTTCGTTTACGGTCAAGTATTTTGAAAAGCACTGGCTCCGCTACAAACAGAAGTAAAGTTCAAAATGTGACGTTCAAAATCGTTGCTTTCCGGTGAATTCTTATTTCTCATGAATGTGCGTCATCCGTCAGATAAATAATGGACTATTCCGTTTTTATTATATAATAAAAACAAAAGGAAAAGACATGCAAAATAAAACATAAGAAAGAGAGTAGGGGAAGATGGGGGATAAGCACGAAATCGATAACGCTATTCTATTTCAATTTGACAGACAATGAAAAGATAAAGAAAAGAAAAGAAAAAATGTGAGAATTAATTATTACAGAATAGCTTTTTAAGTAAAACGTATCAACTGTAAATAATTACCCGTATTTTGACGGCATAAGGAACGGCAAGCTTTTTTCCCAAAAATCTGGGCTCAAAAATTTGTCCTGTGTCTTAAAACATCGTAGGTGAAGTTTAAGACCTCCCATAGGCTTAGGGCCAATCTTCGCTATGATGCTCACTAACCCAGTTTGATGCTCAGTCTTTTAACCTACCCTAAACTCCATGCATCCTTATTTATGCTGGTATTGTTTTTATATACAGCTATGTTTTGCTTGTGCAATGCACAGCTACATGATTGTTTTCAACAATATAGGCTATAAACTAAACACTTTTTTCATGAATCTGACATGCTGAAATAGGGGTGCGGTCTTATAATGCCTTCAAATACGGTAAATTTAAATTATGTGGTACAATTAACAAGTCCTGCTATGGGTATTAATATTCCTAATCCTTCCTAGTGCTCTATTACAACTATATTTATGATCTGAGTTAGTGTCAAACATTCTTAGAATTTTCTGTTCTAGATCCTGATGTTAAAAAGTTTATAAATTATTGGCTAAATATTTTTTCGAGAGGGAAAGATCGTGTATTGGTTTCTTTGAGGTTTCTATCATTAATACCGGGTCTATTTACTTGTACGTGTCTTTCATTACTAGTTCTGCAGATTTTAAAAAGGTATTTAAAAAGCGTTTATAAAAAAATTGAATTAAAAAAATTGATAATAACCACCAAATGAATAAAATGAAAATGTTTTCGGCAGGAATTAACCAAAAATGAATAAAAATGTTGACATGCCAATAGACGTATTATTAGATACTGAAATTCACTCTCTTTCCTGTGTCTAAAGCAGTGGTTCCCAACCGTGGATCATCCCCCCACCCCCCCCCCCGAACCATATAACGTGATTTTTATGGTTCCATCAACATAAAGAAACTGATTTTTTAAAAAATTGCATAACCACACCAAGAAGAATAAAATAAAACGTTTTCGGCAGGAAATACCAACAACAAGTTGACATGCCAAAAGTTTCATTATCTTTTCATGTGTCAAAGCAGTGGTTCTCAACCGTGGGCTAGTGCCTCCACCCTCGGAACCATATAATATATTTTTTATGGTTCAGGCAACCAAAATATATCATAAAAACAACCTGCATTTTAAAACACCGAATCGCTATGGTAGATATCACCTTGATAAAATAGGAATCAAAGAGATCATAGGGCAAAAGGGTTAAGAACCCTCTGGTTTAAATATGACTAACTCTGGAAGAACGTTTTAGAATGTTAGAATTGCTGGTTGTCTGAAATCTGAATAAAAGTGCCAGCGTCCAACTAAGCAGCATTCTTCCTTACACATGACAGATGAGCTTGTTTTTATGAAAGTGATCCCTTGTTAATCTCTGGTTATGGCTTTATATAATCTCGTAGAATGTCTATTCATGACCTCTGCGATTAGAATCGGGTAGGGAAGGCATTGGCTTAGGCATGGAGAAACCAAACAAAACTGGCCTAGAAATCTGATATTTCCCAATTGATGGACGAGGCCAGAGACTAGCAAAGAACGAAAAGATACAAACCAGGGATTTCTATTCTAATGGTCGGTACAGATGAAGTAATTTTAAGAAACATATCCAGCACATTTGGGAAAAACAGGAGACGCTGACAGAAGAAAATAATGGGTCTTTGGTTTGTTGTTGTCAAGGCTTGACAGCAATACGTGGTCATGAAACCCGCGACTGCTTTCGTCTGGTTTGTGGCAATAACTTTTATCGTAATTGTTTTCATTTTCAAAAAACTAACTACTGAAACATTTTATTATACTGATAATAAAGTTGCTGACGACCGACTATAAAGATACAACTGCCAGTCTCGTTTATGAATGAAATACAAAAGCGGGTATGAGTGTGCCTGCACGTGTATTATCTATGTGGTGTGTACATGTACTGGTAAAAGAGTGGGGATTAGGGACAGGCCACTAAATGAAATGAGCGGTTAGAATGGCCAGTCTTGCAGTCCATTTGAATTTTATGTGTCAGCATGACAGCAAGATCTCCATTTAATGAATTCCGGTTGTGAATACACTCCGTACTGCAAAGTCCTTCCTGTTATCTGTATTTCCCCATCTTCCAACCATTGAGCCCTTTGTGTTTTCTTCTATTTTTTCTGTCTTTCGTTTCGTAGTGAAGACACTGTTATTGGACCAATCACTATCTCAAAGATTGCTTCAGACATTTTATTTGAGTATTTCATAGCTCAAATAAACAACACTTCGCTAATTTCAGAAGTGAGCATTCATTTCTCATTTTCTATGTTTTCACTGCTTTCTTTCTATTTTTCTGGTCAGCTATTATTTGATTCTTTTGTAAAACTATATCTAA
Source organism: Doryteuthis pealeii (assembly GCA_023376005.1). Classification (NCBI taxonomy): domain Eukaryota; kingdom Metazoa; phylum Mollusca; class Cephalopoda; order Myopsida; family Loliginidae; genus Doryteuthis; species Doryteuthis pealeii. The sequence continues at coordinate 116,158,031 of CM042143.1, read as the reverse complement.
TTGGTGTATGAGATTTTATTTTTCATATATTTCAAATCTCTTTCTCTCTTATATTTCATAATATTCTAGTTCCTATTTTTCATATCTCGTTATTTCTTTTTAGTTTTTATTCTCACATTCCGTTTTTGTTCCAAACTATGCATCTCCAGATTGTTACGAACTCTTGAGGCCCTCAACGCATTCAAAATGGGTCACTTGATGAGCCCCTTCAGCTTGGTAAGTGTGCGGAAAAAGGCAAGTTAGTTGTAGCAGGAGTAATCGTGACTTTTCCTTTTTCCCAAGCTAAAGAGGCTCATCAAAGGGCCCGTTTTGAAATGCATTGAGGTCATCAAGAGTATCTGTAACGACGGAGCTGAGAGACAAATCAGAAGAATCCTTCCAGCGGACAGAGAAGCGTGAGAGAAGGATAGGAAATGCATTAGATTTACTAGGAGAAATTACTTTGGAGGATAAAACATTTAGTTTCTTGATTGGATTTTAAATTGAGTATCCATCTATTTCAAAACTTTGGTCGGCATTAGATTACTCACTGAGGTTGATATCCGTAAAGCAAAACAAACCAAACTATCAAGCAAAAGCAAATGTCTTGAAATCTAAGTCAACGAAATCGGAACAAGAAAATACGCTTCAGCAATTAGTTTTATCCTGAATTATGTCCACCTGTCCTATTATCATTAAGAGAAAAAAAGAATATCCTCTCATAATTAAACTCCTGAATAGATTATACCACGATTGTCAACTCTAAGGAGATTATGAATGCTGGATCCCAGTCCATATTGAGTGATGGGGGGTAATGACAGATATGACTCTGCTGCTAAATCGCTTTGATTTGATCATCAACAAGTTCAGATTCCATATTACTGAGAGAGAAATTAGGAATAGATTCCTTCATGAAAATAGCAATAACGTTGGAATAGCAACATCCACCAATAAACTTCTTCCTAATTCAAACCCAATGGGAGACTGGAGATCCAGCTTATTAAGGAAGTCGAAACGAATCACAGACATTGTGTCCGATTACGCATTGGCGACACACAAGACTTAACCACTCCTACTATAACTTAAAAGAACAACCACCACAGTAATGAAACATGTAAAACACCTTTGACGGTTAAGTACACTTATTCATAGAATGCAGGTATTTAAGCGTCACATCAGAAACCGTTAGTTTTAATGCAAACAATAGGAAAGATCTCTTTGAAAAAGTAACTATAGAAGACATTCTAATCCCATTTTGAAGGGAAATAGNCACATTGAAGTTTTTTCACTCCCACTTACTCAGGTCGCAATAAATACGTATTCAAAAATCTATTTATTTACACTCTCCCGGAGCGGGCGTTTTCTATTTATGTACTAGTCTTCCATAATTTTTGCACAAAAAAGCAAGAACCGACGTGATATTTAATGTGCATAAGCTGCGGTTTAGATGTTCGGCTCGGCCGGAACCTCAAGGTTTCGGGTTTCTGATACCGGCCCTCGCCAAACTCAGCTTCATGAGTACATAAGGGATCTGCGCCTAGGTAAAGTGAGGACTGAGGTAGGTGTGGTGCTCCACCTTAAGAAGCCAAAACAATTCCTCGCTGTCTTTGCGATACCGGACTTCTAGGCCACATCAACGACTTTATTACTATTTACTTTTCGTTTGCTTAATTTGTAGTATTTTCGTAGATTCAACTGACATTTAAAGGGGGGGATAACAAAAGTTCACATGTCCTTTATTATTTATAATGTAATAGATGGACTGAATGTTAAAAAAACATATATATCATTCAGCGAATGCACAGACTCTTTCAGATAAATGTATCATAATATGTTCAGGTGTATAAAGAAAAAAAATGATATAATTTCGTTCAAAAGAATTTTCGGGTTTTAACATCATGTGTAAAACACAAAAATAACGTTTTTTTGTTTAAATGCCCTTTCCATTTCTAGGTAAAATACATTTTTCTACATGAAAAAAAACATTAATAAGCATATAATTTCTAATTGTCTTGAGCCACAACATGTAATGAACATTGTTTAGAAATTCTACAACAGAAATTAACACTACTGTCAAACAATAGTTTCACTTCCAAAAATAAACCATTATTAGCGCGTACGATCACCAGCCGCGCCCCCAATCCTGCCTCCAGGACCTGGAGCAAGCTGATGCTACAATCTCCCTGGGAAGGGTCTCCAAAAAACTACCCCTAATTCGTCGATTTAAAAACTGAGATTTTGTAGTACTGGTACGGCGATTCTTGTGTCTTTCTCAACAGCGTCCATACCTAACATATACCATGGGGTTAACAGATCGTGCTCGAGTTCGGAGCCAAACATTGGACTGGCGTTAGTCGTATAAAAAAAAATTCACCGACAACAAATTTGTATATATATATTATAATATACAAGTTTTTTACTTAAGAACGAAAACTCCCTCTATTTCAAATTCGACATATTTTGTTTGACGGCCCAATTTGGCAAAGTTCCGTGCATCGAAACCTTAAAGCGCAACAACCCTCTGAGCTCAATTTTTGGAACCTTTTCTTCTAAAAGCTGCCGTAAAGAATCATTGCATCTTCGCAACGAAAGTCCGGACGGTGGAAAATTAAAGAAACACTCTAATTCATAATTAAGTGGCATTCACTTCAAAAGAAAATCTCTACTTATCAGTCGTCGTATAGATTTGCCGATCGATACTTGACAACGGTATTTTTCCTTTTTTCAAAAAACCAGACACAACGCTGTTCGAAAGCATTTTCCGGTCCGTGCAACCCGATTGCGCAGGATCACGTGTCCTGTGCTGATAAACCAAAATTTTAAGGAAAACAAAAACAAACAATATGTCTTATCTACCCAAGTCAGATCGACAGTTCATTATCTGTCTGCTTTCTTAAAAGTACGCATTTTATGGTAAAGACTACAAACCTGAAACCCTTATTCAAAAAGCAACAAGTTCTCTTTTTTTTTCGCTTTGTTTCTGGAAACATGCTTGTCGGAACAGATGGGATCATTGATTGATTTTATTTTTTTAATGGAATTGCCAACTCTTTCTACAATTATTTCTCTGTCTTCTAGTGGTTAGCGAAATTTATTAAGTAAAGTCCTCCGGGGTCGCACTTAAAGTCCGCGTATGCAAACAGACAGCCGAGGGAGTCTATCACTTTCAATAGCACTAGATCAAGGAGACTTGGTTTTGGCAGCCTGCTTTAGGCGCTATTTTTTTTCCTCCATCTTCATTTTTAAATACACAACGTTTTGGCCGCATCTTCCCTCCGGTTTCTTCCAGATATCTAATCTTGTCGAAATCGGACCTTTTTGAATCAGAAATATTCTCTTCCAACCTAGGAGCCTTCACGGAACTTCGAAACGAACCCTTTATTCAATCCACCGACGTATACCGTTCTCGTCTCCATATTAACCATGCACCGGTTAAAATGTTAAGTTTATGGTTTTAATTATTCACAATGTCATTATTCGCCCTTTGGCCAGGATGTGAACCTTTCGCGGACTCTTGATCAATCGTATTTTTGATCACCGTCCAGCCCAAGCACCAATATGATTGTCAGGTCCCCTTTGTCCTTATTGCCAAACACTGAACCCCTTTTTATCATATATGTGCTTGAAGGCGGGCTGGATGTAGTCTTAGCTGTAAGGGCATGAGCGTTAAACTGCATCATCTAATGGTAAATTTCTTCTATTTGGAAAAGTTCTGCGGGCACGTGTAAAAGGACCTCTTTATTATTCCAGTTTTCCCTCTGACCTGAAAGTTGGTTTGTACCTGTTAGCCCTACTCTATGGGCTTAAATTAGGAAAAGGAAATGGGAATTTTAAAATGTGCTTTAAAATTGAGGTTAAAGAATGTTTGATACTCATGAAAATGAATAAAACAAAACCTCTGCCGGGCACCAAAAATAAACCAACAAAGGGCTGAGTATCACCGTAAAATCCAACAACCAACACTATTTTCCATAATAATGTATCAATACTGAACCCATAGAAAATTTTGTTATGCACTCGCAACTCAATATAACACCATCATATGTTTTATCTATCTATATATTTCCATACAGTTTGATCCTGTCATATATTACACATGACATGCCTCTTTATTTTAATACGACACATTATTCTACCACTGTCTCTCACAACCATATATACAAATATTTATACCCTTACTTGGCGCATATTACAACATTGAATATATGTCAAGATAAGAATATATATAAGTGCAATGCAAACAATGCCTCATCTACCTCTTTAGCCCTCACTACTCAGCTCTCTTAAACTAACTTCCTCCTTTTTTTTCTTTTTTGGTTTTTTGCTCTCTTTCATTCCTCCATAAATTCCTGAACTACTCCTTTCCAGCCAGGATCTTCTTCGCCATATCTCCCGGACAAGGACTTTCAAAGAAACCCCTTTCCAGTCCCCGCATTAGCCCAGCATTTTCCCCATGTCTTTCTGCAAGAGGCCACTACCTTACCAGACATCCAACCCCCTTCCAACCACTATCCGCTCGCACACCAAAACCCAACCCTTAACCCTAACGCTAGCACTCTCGCCTGCCGACCCCCCCCCACTCATCTCAACTGAGACCCAAAAAACCGCACGCGGCCAGGGGCCCTCTTCTATGTGTTCTCTCCATAGCCAGTTGCCAAAGCGTCTGTGTATATCCACGCTAATTCCACTAGTGATCAGTTACCAGACTACAATTTTTCCGTGACACATGCACCAGCCGCTTTCCTTTTCCGGAAAATACAGGGGGCACCGGGGGGCGCGAATTGCTGAATGTTGGCCAGATACACGAAGGTGCTAATATCAGCAAATCCAGAGAGTTGGCAGCTATAACCCTCAAAAAATGAAGACGAACCCTCAACTTAAAAAAAAAAGAAAAAGAAAAAAGAAAGAGAAAAGAGAGAGAGAAGAGAGGAAAAGAGAAAAAGAGAGAGAGAAAGCAGAAAAAAGAGAGAGAGAAAGAGAAAAAGAGGACGAGAGAAAAGAGGGGGGGGGTGAGGGAAAAAGAGAGAGAGAAAGAGGAAAAGAGAGAGAGAAAGAGGGGAAAAAGAGAGAGGAGAGAAAGAGGAAAAAAGAGCGGCGGCGATGGGAGGAGAGAGAGAGAAGCAGAAGAGAGATAAGAGAGAGAGAGGGAGAAAGAGAAGAGAGGAGAGAGAAAGAGAACAGAGAGAGCAGAGAGAAAACGAGAAAGAGAGGAACAGAGAAGAGAGAGAAGAGAGGAGAAAGACAAAGAGAGAGAGAGAAGACCGAGAGAGAGACAAAGAGAGAGAGTAGAAAGAGAGAGAGAGAGACAAAGAGAGAGAAGACGAAAAACGAGTAGACGAGAAAAGAAGGAGAGCGACTGAGAAAGAGAGAGAGAGAAAGAAGAGCATGCAAAACGAGAAATAGAACACGAGAACACGAGAAATAGAAAAGCAGAAAACGAGAAATAGAATGAAAGATGGAAACGAGACAATAGAAAGAAGGAAACGACTGAAATAGAAGAGAAAACGAGAAATAGAAAGAGAAAACGAGAAATACGTAAGAGAAAAACGAAATAGTAAGAGAAAACCGAATAGTAAGAGAAAAAAGAAAAAAAAAAGGAAAAGAAAAAATTGGAAAAAAAAAAAGCCCTGTTTTACAAGAACTTGATTTTCATTTCTTCCAATTCATTGTACACTTCTTTGCGTTGTTTTCGTTTATTTATTTTCATTTATTTATCTCTTAACATGTTCTCACCCCCACTCCACTACCCGCACCTTTGACTTTACATCAAATTTTCCTTTCGTCTTTTCGACTATTGGAATTATTTACAAAGCTTATTGGCTCCTTGCACGAGGACAACATGCAAAAACACAAGTAAATTGCCGTTAAGATTTAATTGCCAATTATTTTTTACGGTTTTATGTGCCCAGTACTCGTCTGCCTTTTAAAATCGGCACTAAAAGTTCCTAGTTCTGTTTTTGTCTTCTACTTGTGTTAGAACTCTAGCCAATTAAGAAATTTGCAACATATCAGCGTTCTAACCAGATCTAACCCATAAATTTTATACACATTTTGGTCATATTTAGCCCACTAAAGAATATCTTTCACCCTTCTACACACACATTATTATACACACACAACAACACACAATATATATATATATATAATATATATATATATAATATATATATATATAGCGGAACAACAAGGCTTCCGGGTTTCGATGAAAGCCAACTAAGAACCATGAGGCTAGCCACAGCCTTTATTATGTGCGATTGGATAAATTAGAGAGCCTATGGTAGGTGTGGGTGCTCCACCTTAGACGCAACAAAAAATAATTTCCCTGGTTTAGCACCAGGGTGATCCGGACAATAGGCCCACTCAACGAATTACACACACACTTGTAGTATATATATTATATATTATATATATATATATATTACACATATTAGATGGAATTATCAAAAAATAGTTAAAGAAGATTCTTAAAATTATAAAAGAGCTAAATATTGGCCACCAGAACATTGTTAAAACAAAAACCTTATTTGAATTGTTAGAGCCTCATTAAAATTTAATGTATAGCAAAAAGTTCATGTTTCCGTGGTTAGTAAAGATATACATTGTCAGTGAGAGAGACCTGCCTCGTGCAAACACGGTGTGAACGGGAGAGCGGTGGCCGGGCGTGAAGACTTTGCCGTATTCTCGTAAGGAAGCGGCAGGCTTTGGCCTGGCGTGTAGGACTGACCAAGAGCTCGCAACCCGCTTCCTCAGAATAAGAGAGAGATGTGAGATGCTGTGGACGATCGGTGCAGTAGGAAATGGCATAGGTGGCCCGGATGTGGGTGGTCGCGCGTGCTGGCGATGTGCACGTGCTGCACGGACCATTATGAGTGAGAAGCCCGGATGTGGTGAAATGGGGTGTATTTAAAAGGACCTTATTCTCACAGACCGAGGCAGAACGACTTGCAGTAGTCTTGTTGTCGAGACGAGCGGTTCAAGATAGTTTTTGGCTATTGGATTTTGGAGCGAGATCAGTTTGGGAAAGTGGTTGGACTGTTGATTGGAGCCTTGAGTCAGACTTGACTGTGCCCCCCGCCCCACTGATTTAGATACATATTACAATATAGTGAAACATTTAAAAAACAAACAAAAAGCTTTATATGATATGCCAATAACATTTGATGAACCTCAAACTTTATAAGAAAAAAAAAAAAGAAAGAATAGGAAAAAATCCCCAAAATGTTTTAATACGACAGTATAACATTTACTTAAATCGGATCAGTTGCTCAGTAGTCCATATATCTATCAATAATTTAGCATCTTACACCTGCTCAGAAGTTCAAACACTAGAAGACTTCAATGTCTTTTTTTTTATCATGGGCTTTAGGTGATTCAAATACCCAACATGAAAGAATTTTATCACTCCTATTTTGAGGCGTGTAAACGTAACGGTTATCGTCGTAGGTATGGAAATTCAAATCCCAGATAAGGGCGTTAAACGTTCACTTCGTACTAATTTCCTTGGGAAAGAATAAATCCATGCTGTAATATTTGGGCCAGGCTATTTCTTTTTAGCTTGGTTAGGCAACTAGTCTAGGAGAAGGACATTAAATTCAAAAATGACTCTACACCTCTTAAAAAATTTCATTGTGTCAACCCTTTTCATGCCACAGGGTTTGGGTAAATACATACTTATCGTGCGACATTTTACAAAACCCGCAAATAGGAATTACCAGGTTCGCTGGTTCGATACTGGTCCCCGCCAACTCAGCACATGAGTAAGACAAATTGGGTAATCTGATCTGTACGGTAAATTTGATAGTTGACGGTAGATGTGGTACCCCATCTCAGCAAAAAACAAAATCTCTCTGGTCTAGAGCTAGCAAAAAGGAGTTAGTCTCCCTCGCTGTCCAGCTGATACCGACAATAGGCCACTCCAATAACTTTATTTATTAATAGAACTGGAAGGCACATATCCAAAAAACATTTGCTGCTTGTAATTATTGCATTCTACTAATTACGTTTTCGTGTTACATAAATCATAAGTAGCTTATGTTTTTTATGTACATACTGTAGTTAGATATTTGAATTAGAGCCCGTTAGATTTTAAAGTCCGGGGGGAATTTTTCCATAGACGTTGGGGGTTATGATTTGGCATGATGATGACCCCCAACTGACTGTTCGCGGTAGAAGTTGCGGTTTGATGTGAAAAGTTTCTAGCTTTCAAGATGCGACCAGAGAATCTTTAGTAAGTTGGACATGTTAGGCTGGCCGCTCTATGTCGGGCAATCGTCGATCTTGCGGCGATGAATATGGTCGGGGTTTGCGAATAAACGCTTTATTAAAACGCCCCAATCTGTGTTATAATTGAATTAATTCAAACAGACATGAACCCCGCCCCAAAACAGAAAAGCAACCCCAGAAGAATCCAGCCCCGATAAAAAGAGAACAAGAAATCGCCGGCTGAGTTTGACTAAGTAGACCAGTAAGCAGATATTAAAGTAGAACCGTCCATTGCTATCTCTGTCTTCTCCTGATTATACACGCCGAGTGATAAAGCGCGTAGTGTAATGGTTTTAAAGTCAATGGGAATGACCTCGTCTTCCCCGAGTGTCAAATCCTGGAATTTGGTAATGTGCATTTCACTTGCAGCTAATACCCTTGGCAAAAGGTAAATTAATCTACTCTCCCTCCCAGCTATGGATAAAATAGTAGGGCATACTTGGCTCTTAACCTTGGTTGGCAACCGGTCTAGTAGAAGGAAACTCCGAATTCAAACCTGTTGAACTCCGCTTAAGAAATTGACCCCGTGTCACATCCTGCTCGTGCGGAGGGGTTGGTAAATATATATACACCCGAGTAAAAAGGTATATAACATTCATTGCTTTTTTTTTCTTCTTTTAATAAAGGTCGACATCTCCATGAAAAATCCTATAGGAATTGGGTTTAATCGATTTTTATGTCATTCGTTAATACATTCTTTGAAAATCGATATTGGTGTGGCACTCCACTTCAGATGCTAAATTAGTCTAGTGCTAGTGAAAAGGGGATGGGCTCCCTCGCTGTCTGGCCCATACCGACATTAGGACGCCCCGATCACGATGATTTATAAGCACAAACCCTCTTTGTTTTCTTCCTGTTCATAGAATAAAGTTTTACTATCGTCCGACCCAGCACCGGCATGCCAAACTGTTTTATACTAGGTATACCCAATTTCGTCGTCTGCTACAATTTAAAGAACTAATTAAAATTCAATTATATCGATTATTTTGAGGGTCAAACTTTTGTCTAAAATCCATAAGTAGTAAGCATAAATGACCGACCATTAAAAAAGAGAAATATCATTTTTACATATGGCAGTTATTTTAATACATTTAAAGGGATTTGATTTGGTCAATTTCGACGATTCCCCATCCATTCTGTGTCCTTTTTTCAAGGGTTTTAAGCGCTTGTTTACAATTTTAATGTAACATTCGCGATTGCAAAAAAATTTACCAAAAATTCAAGGGAATTATCCGATTTTTTAATGAAGTTTCAGTATTGATTTAAACAATTAATGAATTTTATAAAACATGAGTTATTATTTAAACCTTAATTTTTAGTATTTTTGCTATGAAGAGATTAATATATAAATTCAATTTAAAATATGAAAAGCCTGTTGCTAAGTTTAAAATGTTAAATTTTTAGATTCCTAAAATAAATATCTATTTAATGCAAATATAATTTTTAAATATAATCCTTTTATTTATACCATTAATTGCAATTTTCCCATTGCGCTTTTTCTTACAGAAAAATGAGGAGTAAAAAGTTAACCCACCCCCTTCTCGGACAAAATAAGGGGGATATTTTGACTGAACTTTATAAGGGGTGTGCGCTTAAGTCGTTGTACAAACCAAATATACATACATACATACAAATATTTAATTCTCTTCTCTCTCTATATATATATTATATATAATATATATATATATATATATATTTATATATATATATATGGCCGGCTTAGCTCAGTGTAGAGCGTCCGACTAGGAAACAACAATTCCAGGTTCGATACCGGCCCTCGCCAACTCAGAGTATGAGGTGGCAAGGTGATCATGGCGGTAAAGTGAGGAGCTGATTGGTGGGGTCCACCAACAAGACCGTAAAACCTTCTGGTCCTAAGCGGTATTGAAAAGGGGATAAGTCCCTCGCTCGCTGCCTGGCTTGATACCGACTTTATTATATATATATATATATATATATATATATTATATATATCTAAAGCGAAATTGCATATGAAATGTAACTTATATGATACGCAAGTCTGGTACAGGAAATGGGGCACATAGCGTGTTAGCAGAGTTTAACCTACGAAAATCTTAAACTCAACTTGGAAATTCGTATAAATGCAGAAATTGAAATATGAATTGAATGAATGAATGAAACCCTAGAATCGTCGAAAACAAGAAACCTAAACGAGGAAGCTAAAAAATGTTGAAATATTTTCTACACCAAACTCCCCACCAAACCTTCACACTTTCCGCCAAAGCCCTATCCTTCCTTCCTCCATCACCACCTCCAACTACCTCAGTTAGCCTCATCTTTTCTTCCTCTCCCTACTTTTTTACCTCGACTCAAGTCTTTTCCTTCGACAAACTGGAGTGTGTATCTTTGGACATTTTTCAGAACCCTTTTCCGTTGTCTTTTTGTCTTAAACTTCACAAGACGATCACTTCAAGTATTTGCGGAAAGACCGGATATCTCCGGCCATCACAAGTAAACTAGAGCAGCGAAAATGTCGGAGAGGGCGGAACTGGCGGCTTGATTTATTCGCTAACAATCTTCAATGGCACAGATATTTTTTTTCAGTAAGGGCATACATTGTGGACTCGGACAAATACACATATACTAACATGAATTGGCGCCTGCCAGTAAAAGACTGTAAACCAAGTAAATCTCGGAAGGTCATGTGTAATGAATTCGATCCTCACGAGGTATTAAATTATGAGTTGTTTACCACACTAAACAAAACACAGTAAATGTTTATAGAAATTAATTATTATAAAATAAGCCACCACTAATTCATTTTAAAAATATTTCCAAAGGAAATAACACTTGTAATATCATTTAAAATAAAATTACCTCTAGAATAGAATTATTACAAAAGAAAAATAACCTGTAATATCAATTCAAAAGAAAAACCACAACTAATATCAGTACAGGAAAAAATTTGCAATGTCATTTCAAAAGAAAAAAAATCTCTAATATAAAATTATTACAAAAGAAAAACAACCTCTAATATAAAATCATTTAAAAAGATGAAGTTCGGATATAAAATCGATTCAAAAGATTACCAATCTCTAATATCATTACAAAAGAAAAAAATTTCTAAAAGTACAAAAAAACAAGCTGTAATATTCTTTTTTAAAAAAACCCCTCTAAGCTCTAATATTCTTTAAAAAAAACAAAAAACTCCAAGCTCTAATATTCTTTAAAAAAAAAACAAACTCCAAGCTCTAATATTCTTTTAAAAAAAACAAACTCCAAGCTCTAATATTCTTTAAAAAAAAACAAACTCCAAGCTCTAATATTCTTTTAAAAAAAACAAAACTCCAAGGCTCTAATATTCTTTAAAAAAAGCAACCTCAAGCTCTAATATTCTTTTTTTAAAAAAACCTCCAAGCTCTAATTATTCTTTAAAAAAAAACCCAACTCTAATCTTTAAAAAAAACAACAAACTCCCAAGCCTCTAATTTCTTTAAAAAAAAAACTCCAAGCTCTAATATTTTTTTAAAAAAACCCTCCAAGCTCTAATTTCTTTAAAAAAAAAAAAAAGCTCCTCCCTACCAAGCTCTAAATATTCTTTTTTTAAAAAAACCCCTCCAAGCTCTAATATTCTTTTTTTAAAAAACCCCCAAGCTTAAATATTCTTTTTAAAAAAAAACCCTCCAAGCTCTAATATTCTTTTTTAAAAAAACCCTCCAAGCTCTAATATTCCTTTTTTAAAAAAACCCTCCAAGCTCTAATATTCTTTTTTAAAAAACCCTCCAAGCTCTAATATTCTTTTTTTAAAAAAACCCTCCAAGCTCTAATATTCTTTTTTAAAAAAACCCTCCAAGCTCTATATTCTTTTTTAAAAAACCTCAAGCTCTAATATCTTTTTTTTAAAAAACCCTCCAAGCTCTAAATATTCTTTTTTTAAAAAAACCCTCCAAGTTCCCTAATATTTCTTTTTTTAAAAAAACCCTCCAAGCTCTAATATTCTTTTTTAAAAAACCCTCCAAGCTCTAATATTCTTTTTTTAAAAAAACCTCCAAGCTCTAATATTCTTTTTTTAAAAAAACCCTCCAAGCTCTAAATTTTCTTTTTTAAAAAAACCCTCCAAGCTCTAATATTCTTTTTTAAAAAAACCCCAAGCTTATTCTTTTTAAAAAAAACTCCAGCTCTAATATCTTTTTTTAAAAAAAAACTCCAAGCTCTAATTTCTTTTTTAAAAAACCCCCAAGCTCTAATAATTCTTTTTTAAAAACCTCAAGCTCTAATATTCTTTTTTAAAAAACCTCCAGCTCTAATATTCTTTAAAAAAAACCTCCAAGCTCTAATATTCTAATTTTAAAAAAAAACTCCAAGCTCTATATTCTTTTTAAAAAACCTCCAAGCTCTAATAATTCTTTTTAAAACCTCAAAGCTTTCTTAATTTTTAAAAAACCCCAAAGCTCTTAAATATTCTTTTAAAAAAACAAAACTCTAAACTTTTAAAAAAAAAACAACAAACTCCCAGCTGAATTTTCTTTAAAAAAAACAAACTAAAGCTCTCTTTCTTTTAAAAATCGAATCTCTAATATCCTTACAAAGAAACCCACCTCTAATATGAAATTATTACAGAAAAACAACAACAAAAAAATAAAATAAAAAAAATAAAATAAACAACTCAAATATAAAATTATTTCAAAAGGAAACCACATCAATTATAAAATCATTGCAAAAACATCTATATCATTACCAATGAAAAACAACCTCTAATATCAAAACAAAAGAGAAAAATAATATTTAAAAAGAAAGAAAAACTAATAAGAAATCATTACAAAAGAAAAACAACCTCTTATACGAAATCATTACTAAATAAATATCTCTTACAAAAGAAAGGATCTCTAATATCATAGCAAAAGAAAAGAACAGCGCTAATATTACATTTTTACAAAAGAAAAACAGACTCTAAAATCATTACAAATAAAAAGAAAACATCATTTATTATTAACTAATCAGTATAAAAGAGTAAAAAATACTGATGTTATAATAAAATCATTACAAATGAAAAACCACTACACGTATCATTACAAAATTAATGGTTCTCGCTAGATCAATGAGTTTAAGCAACGATGAATCTGTTCAGTACTTAGATGGGTGACTATTCAAGCGACATCAAAATGACTTGATTCGGCAATAAATTACCCGAAAAGGGTTGATATGCCGTAAAACATCAAATAGCAAATCAAGTTGGCAACATAGTCATTAAAAGAAAAAAAAAGACATAAAAGAAAATACATGTAATATTCAGAACAAAAACGCAAGAAATATTACAAAATTATTTCAAAAGAACAAAAATATCACTAATATCATTACAAACGAAATATCACTAATATTACAAATGAAAGAAAAAACAATATTACTAAAAGAAATATCGCATGTATGTCATTACAAAAAAATAGCAACTACTATCATAGCAAAATTCTAAATAAACGCCAATAATATTAACTAATTATCGACAGTATCAAAAAATCTTAAAATACTCTTATTATACTTTAAATTTATTCAACTGAGTAACGCAATCTTCACTGCTTCTTGACCAATGAATTTTAAGGTCGTCTACAGAAACATGTATAATCTGATAGTGTTGATAGTATGCTAAGTAGTAACACGCTTCTTAACATCACAAAGCCAAGAAACGGAATATCCTATATAAATAAGGTCTAAGAATCTAATCAGGTTTGCTTAGTTTAAAACAGTGGTCTCAAATTGCAAATGGTAACTTGTTATGTATCAAGATTTTCTTAGATGGAGAGAAACAGCTGATCACGTAACCTCAGTTGTTCACCTATATGGATTTACCCAACTTTTCCACTACAGCCAAGATCTGACACAAGGTCAGTTTTTTAAGTAGATTCAAGCTGGTTTGAATTTTCAGTAGATTCAAGCTGGTTTGAATTTTCAGTAGATTCAAGCTGGTTTGAATTTTCAGTAGATTCAAGCTGGTTTGAATTTCAGTAGATTCAAGCTGGTTTGAATTTTCAGTAGATTCAAGCTGATTCAAGCTGGTTTGATTTTCAGTAGATTCAAGCTGGTTTGAAAATTTTCAGTAGATTTAAGCTGGTTTGAATTTTCAGTAGATTCAAGCTGGTTTGAATTTTCAGTAGATTCAAGCTGGTTTGAATTTCAGTAGATTCAAGCTGGTTTGAATTTCAGTATTCAAGCTGGTTTGAATTTTCAGTAATTCAAGCTGGTTTGAATTTTCAGTAGATTCAAGCTGTTTGAATTTCAGTAGATTCAAGCTGGTTTGAATTTCAGTAGATTCAAGTGGTTTGAATTTTCAGTAGATTCAAGCTGTTTGAATTTTTAAGTAGATTCAAGCTGGTTTGACATTTAAGTAATTCAGCTGTTTTTATCAGTTTTTCTCCCCGTAGGCTGATAGCCTAACCAACACAACAGTGGCCCTGGGATAAGGACAATGAAGGTTTACTCCACACTCCTTAGAGCTCCGAAATTCAAACCTCACCAATAGATGCAGTTTAGAGTCATACCCAAGACACAGAACACGTGGATACACCAATATATCAATAATGAAAATGCACTTATTTCTATTTGCATTTATGGTATCGATCAATATCTGAATCCCAGCAAGGGGCTCGTCTAGAATATACGAAGGTTCAGCAATTGCCCAAGTATCAGGCCTCTCTGCATTTCAATGTTGTTCAAGCAAAGGCCAAGAAGTAAATGATTCGCCATTAATGTCAAGGTGTTTCAAGAACGATATTGGACACAAAATAGGACTACCTTTAAGGAATACAGCTTATGCATATGAATTCAGAGATTGTCCTTTTGTTTCTGCTGGCTGTCCTAAAAAACTAGAGAGCACAGTCTGTCGTACCTATAGATAGGGGGTGATGAGAGGAATTTATACCTTTACATCTTCGAGGAAATCCGCTATTACACCTTCAAGTATAGATGACCAGGCCTCTAACAGACAAAGTTGTCGAAACACGCACCGCACAGGAACTAGGCAGCTCATTATTAAATTAATAAGGCTGCAGAACAACGACGTCTTCGTCGTAATGCACCACACAATGCAGAAGGAAATTTCCTTTGCAATGTGTGTGACTGCTGTTAGAAGCGTGCTGGGCCCATAACCTGTTACGATTCTTGGGACAATTTTTAGGCTGTAGGTGAGAGCAATTTACAATGGAGATCCTTTGTGTTAAGCACAGTCCTTGGTTGTTGATCCACTCGTCCTTGTCGAATACGAGCAACTGAAAGGCTTTCAAGAACGGTGATTAAATAGTTAACTAAGCGCGTATTCGAGCGTGTTTATTGGCTTATTAAATCCACGCGGCCATGACGTATAAATCTATAAAAATTAAATCGGGCCCACAGCACACTTTATATCTCGAAATAATCCAACAACCGCATCTACAAATCCAGAATTTGATTATTTAGCCATTAAAAAGTCCATAACTAATCAACGACATGGATTGAGGTAATCGTCATCTGCGACGGACTGCTAAAATGAAAAAAAAAAATAGGACTGTTCCCAGAGGCATTAGTGCGAAGAGAAGCGCGAATAGCCTCGTCTAGGATTAGAACCGATATTATTGACGTACTCCACTTGTACAAGGTCAGGCACAAGGCCCTTATAACGTGGGACCACCCACAAGCCGAGACTCATATGTGGCAGGTTGAAAAATTGCGTTGATCCCGTCGGCATTCCCTCTTCAAGGGGGCGCCTCAGGCACTGGGCAATAAACCCAGACCTGTCCCTTTATATTGAGGGGACAGGTGTGTCCTGGAGGATATCCCCTTGGGATCAACGCTATTAATTTGACCTTTGAACCCCCGGCTTTGGACGGAAACCGGAGTTTTCGTCCAGTATTAAAACCTGTCTCACCGGGTTCATTCAACGTTAACCCTTACGCAACCTACTCATCCAATACACTTATTTTACGCAACAAAATCTGTTTTTCAACATAATATCCTTCCCTGTCAATGCACTTAATTCTATCATTAATCACAGACCGAATATTACATAGTGAAAATTCCTGATGAATATTCAGCTGATAATATTGTCAATCAAAATAGCCGTATTCTAGTGGTTGGTGTGGGGGGATCGAATTATTTGGATTCTTAATTTCCATCATTTGTGTTTTAGTTTTCCATCGTTATTCTGTTCTTTCTGGTGAAAAGAGAGTAATGCCCTCAATTCATCGCACTGTCTTGAGAGCCTCAATTTCATTCATCATTTTATCTCTTTTCGATGCGAAATACATACATCATGCCAGAAAGCCCTTCCCGTTTAAACAGTTTGAGAAGGTTACGCTTTCGCGTCGGCAATAATATGCATACTTACAGGCAAAAAAACTTTCACCTTCTTTTCTCCCCAAACTTCTACTCCTTATTCTTATTCTTCAACTTCCCCCTCTCTATCTCTGCTTCCACTGTTTTTCTCTATGAATTTTACTTACAATTCCCTCCTAGTGCTCCATCTATCTCTCACACTCGCCCTCTCATGCCTTATGCACGCTGTCAATCACACAGAATTTCTCTATCCAACTTTTTTCCCCTATGACATTTACTTATATTTTTATCATGAAAAAATCCTCCTCCTCCTCGCACACACACACACACACTCCCTCAGTAGCTGCCTAATTCAAACCCATGAGCAAAGAAACATGTCCATAAAGATTGGCTTCTGGCCCGGAGTGGTAGTAACTTTTAGGGTCCCGTCTATGGGTTGAATAAATAAAAATCGTTGGTCTAATGGTTAGAGTCGTAGGAAATGGACTCATCGATCCGATTTCAAATGCTGGACTAGGTTACATTTCACATAGCACTAATACCCTTGGGAAAGGTATGAATCCAACTACTCTTCCTCAAGCTATGTGTAAATAGTATGACAGACTTGGGTCTTTAACCATAGTTAGGTAACCAGTCTAGAAGGAAAACTGAATTCATACCTGTTAAACTCCGCTTGGTGTGGTCTCTACTAGAATAGGCTGTCTTAATTAGTGATTTATTTCAGTAAATTAAAAAAAATAGTTTAAAAATAGAGATTAAAAGAATGAATAAAACAAAACGTCTTCGGCATGAAATAATCCAACAAGGGTTGACATGCCGTAAAATCCAACCATACATAACGATTAGAGAATTGTGGTTGATTTTAAAGCTAATCTAAAAGTGACTGTAAAAAGTTGACTTTTAATAGTGAGCAAACTAATCTCGCAAACTTACCAATGAGTAGAGGTTTCGATCCTCAGTAGGCTCCAATAACCTTGGTACTGCGTCAAATCTATGAATGCTTTATTTGTCAGGGCACCAGAAGGGTTTTAAGAGTTAGCAAGCTCGACTAATAAATCTGTTTATGATTTTGATATTCACAGTGGGTCTATGGACTCTTTCGTCGATTTCGACGCACGAGGGTTCATCCAATAAACAACCGACACTATTTTGTTTATAGTGGTAAAGGCTTGTGTTGAACCATCCACACTTTCTGACAGTCGATGGCAAAGAATTGGTGCACAAGGGATGCCACGAACCCAATCAAGGACTGACATCAGGTTTTTCAAATTCAGAGTTTTCCATTTTCTTAGACTGGTTAAAGAGCCCAATTCGCCCTACAATTTTATCCATAGCTGGAGGGAGAATATATGGATTCATACCTTTCCCAAGGGCATTAGCGCTATGTGCAAACAGCTTTGTCTAGGATTTGAACTCGGTTCGACGAGTTCATTTCCTATGAATCTAACCATTATGCCACGCCCCTCCATAGTGGGTTCAAACTTCTTGTTGACAAACCAGCTTTCTAAAAAGGAAGCAGAAATGATGAGTACTACATCATAGTGATAGGAAGTAAGTGGCCGTACAGCTGCTCTTTTGTGGGGTGCTATTTCTAGGATTTGTTCAAGACTGAGCGCAGCACCATTATACAGTTATCAAGCTTTTTCAGAAATCGTTTCGTTAATGCAGCCGTACAGTACTGACACAGCTAACCTTGGAATAATGTTCGCTTATATAATAATGAGATCAGATTTCCATACGATCGATAATCTGTCTATGTATTCTCTATACGTACATTTACATCGGTTTCTGTAAATGAGATATCACTACCTAGGTATGTGAAACTGTCTACTGATTTGAGAGGCCTACCATCCAGTGTGTATATCCCTCCTCTTTGTTTACAATGCATGAACTCAGTTTAATATTTCACATGGAGGACAATGCCCCTTATCTTCTCTAGGTTATTCTGCAGCTGATAGCCCTATAGTTAATCTCATTCTTGCTACTCTACTCATTTTAAGTTAAAACAAGATACATAAAAAACGACACCAGTAAATATTGCCGTAAATGCGCCAAAACAAAAGCCTATATTCATTTCAGACTCAGACCATATTAAGATTTTATCAGTATAATCAGAAAAATATATCGTGTACCATTCTGGGATATCCACTTTGTTCTTAACTAATAGCAGATAAACATACCATGTAAGCATAAACCATTTTTATTTTTATTTTTTCTTTGCTGAGATTTCTTTGCTGATTTTGCGTATGTCCGCCAGCCGGAATCTGTAGAAATCTGGCCGGTATAGTTTTGCAGGGCAAGTTCACTGTTGACAGACATTTCGAAGATGAGTAAATATCAGCGAGGAATTTACAGTTCGGGTTACCGTAACTGATGCATCAGTCTACTTTCGTCCGATGTCAAAAGGAAGTCTGTTTAAAAACAGCTGTTTAAGGCGCAGATTGCTCTAATCGGACACTTAGATATGATGCTAATATTAATGAACAAGTATATAAACAAAGTTGTTTAGGGTTCCAGCCATTCATACATTTGAGATTAGACACACTGGGAATTAATTTGGATTAATTTGATTATACATGGTGTGTTAAAATAATATCGAGATTTTTAATTCTTTTTCGCACACCTTGTATTCAGAAAGGGTTAACGTTCCAGAAATTGCTTATTTCTATTTTGGTAAATACAGCTTCAATCTCGATACCTTTATGTCTCACACTTTATGCATAACACATTACGCTTTGGAAAACTAATTCACATATTTCTCCCTTGCTCTTATTCTACATGCATTTTATACAAATTCGCAAATACACAATATATATATATGAGGCAGTGGTAAAATCACCAACCACAAAGTAAAGTAAGATATATGTAGGGGCCACACAGTAACCTGTAAAGCATAGGATATCACAGCATAAGCTATCATTTAGGGATTGAAAATACAGAGAAACAACCACACTTGCAAAATATGTGTGGGCGCTAAAAGAAAAGCATGGCAGAGATCCAGGGGTAGAGTGGAGAATCATAAAAAGGGTACCTTCACATAAAGGATACGAAAACCCCTTTATGCTGTGCTTACAAGAGAAACTAAAAATAGCGGAATGCAGAGACTCAGGGAAGATTTTGAACTCGCGATCTGAGTTGATAAACAAGTGTAGGCATTTGAACAAGCATAAACTGTGCCAGGTAGCTTCTGGCATTACGTAGGATGGCACACCCACGTACTTCGGAATGGGTACAATTCGGATATTACTAAAAGTAGATGGCTGGAATAAGCAATAATTCCCTAAAGAATTGCTACGGCAAGAAACTGCAGTTGGAATATTTTATAACATTCACTTTTAAAAAACGTATATATATATATATATATATATATAAAAGAGAGAGAGAGAGAGAGAGAGAGAGAGAGAGAGAGAGAGAGAGAGAGAGAGTGAGAGGAGGGGGTGCGTGTGTAATAGTTAGAGTCGAAGGAAATATACAAGTTGACCCGAGTTCAAATCCTGGTCAAGACTTTACATTTAACATAGCGCTAATACGTCTGGGAAAGGTATGAATCCATATATACTGCCTCCAGCTATGGTTAAATATTAGAGCAGACAGGGCACTTTAATCTTGGATACGTTACCAGTTTAGGAGCAGGAAAACTGAAAAGTCTGAGGCCAGTCTTTGATTGGGCTCGTGGCATTTCTTGCTCCAATTTATTCTTATGCCAAGAAGTGTGGATGATACAAGTCTTCTCTACTGTAACCACAAAAATTGTGTGGCTTTTTCATTACATCAACTCATGTTATCTTATAATCCCTCATGCGTTGAAATCGTCGAGAAAATCCACACACACACACACACACACACACACACACTATATATATATATTAAGGATATGTGCTTAATTGAAATCAAACCTAATTTTGAAAATTAATTAGTTAATAATTAATGAATTTAAGCGGGCATATATGTTCAAATGTAAGGCTAAACAAATCGAGAAAATGTCAATCCCTGAATTTACATTTCGACCTATTAGGTCTCACCAGCAAGGTTATAGACATGGGAGATAGTGTAATGGTTAGAGTCCTCGCCTGTCAGCTTGGCAGTTGAGGCTTCGAGTCACACATGGAGCAGTCTCCCATGTCTATAACCTTGCCGATGAGACCTAATAAGTCGAAATGTACATTCAGGGATTGACATTTTCTCGATTTGTTTAGCCTTACATTTGAACATATATGCCCGCCTAAATTCATCAATTATTAACTAATTAATTTTCAAAATTAGGTATGACTTCAATTGAGCACATATCCTCCAAAAATTGTCGGCTAAAAAAGCCATATCAAATAAACACATTGTTTGTTTACTTACTCTCATATATATATATATATATATATATATATATATATTTGATTTTTGTATATATAATTATATGGATGTTTATCCGCGAACATTAGGTTTCATGTACGTCTTAACACGGCAATCCTCCGACAGAAAATATTTTTAGTCATCGCAAAAATAATGTCAAAAAGAATTTTATGCTGGTGTGTTGAAATTGCGTATTAGCATGCATTAGAGGTTTTCTTCATATCTAAATCTATGGAGGCGCAGATACGTACGAGATAGATAGATAGATAGATAGATAGAATCTGAGAAAGGAAAATAAAGTTCTTGATTACATGTGTACGGGCTTTATTTACCATTGGTTTCAATACAGCGTATTAGCCTGTTATCAAGAGAATGCGCCTGGATAAATGACAGCATTATTTCTATTCAGTTATATAAAGGGGGGAGGTATTTTTATTGTAATTATCCACGCATTCCCCGCTTCTCTAGCATTCAAATCAAAATGTGAGTGGTATCCTATTTTGTACCATGCTTGAAACCAACGCCTTTTACTTGTATAATATATCAATTAAATAAACAAATAAATAAATAAGTGTGGTGTATCAAACTCCTCAGCTCGAAAAGGATATATAATATATATATAATATATATATATATTATATATATGAAGGAATAGATCTGGAAAATGCATCTGACCATAACGTCAGTAATTTGGTCCAAATATTAAGTGTTTTGGGTCATATAACATCTTACACCTTCACCTAGTGGACTCAGCTGGTGTTGATCAAGCACAATCTTATAGCCAATTAACCAGATCTCAAATATCACTATGAGTAGTCTTATGTGCAGTTCCAGTAAAACCACCAAACAAATTCGTCCAGGTTTCTCACCCTCCCCATAACAAAGGAAGACTCAAGCGGATGGTTTTCCCTTCCTCTAGGGTAGTTGTGATACTCAGAAACGTGCCTAATAATTTACATGTTTATATATATATATATATATATATGTGAATTTGATATAATGAAAAAATAAATGATGTTTACAAAAGCATGGGATCATCAGGAGAGAATGTGCACCGTTTCGAGGCCTTCCTCTCAACGGTTTTAAAAAGCACATCGGCCCCCACCTCACTGATGTGAGGTCCCTATGAATATCTGTATCGACCGTATGTAATAATTTGGTCTTCAACAAAAGTGAAACGGGATGAAATGACCGCTAGAAGAAAAATGCGCAAACAGAACGCTGTTAGTCAAAGTTGGAATTTTTCAAAAAATGCGTTGTCTGTATTAAAAATAAAATGAATTTTATTTAAAAATAAAATTCATTTTATTTTAAAAAATCAGAAGCATTACAGTTATAATAAGACTCAAAAGAGCCTGATGTAAATTTGTTTTAAAAAGTGTATAATTGTATAAAAAAGTGTATATTAAAATATCAAAATTGTTCATAATACACTCCAACTATTAAATAAGTAACCAATAAGTGTAGGTAAATCCGTGGTGTTTATGGATAATTATCTCCAGAGGAGTAAACATCCTTATGTATAGTGTTTTCGTAGACAAGTATGTGAAATAAAAGGAAATTAATCCGACAGTGTGAATTTGATATAATGAAAAAACAAATGATGTTTACAAAAGCATTATATCAAATTCACACTGTCGGATTAATTTCCTTTTATTTCATATATTATATATATATATATATATATATTATATATATATATATATATATAACTTGAGCCTAGCCATCAGTTACAGTTTAGTGTTATACACATGACACTACATTTTGTGGGAAGGGTTCTTACTCCCTCTACATGGAATACAATCAGTGTATTCTATTGAATGTAGTTAAACTAGACATTAGTTTATACCTGTTCGTATATTCTAAGAACTAGTCAACCAGATGCTTCTCTCGGTTCTAAATGGAGCAAAATCAGTGAAAGTGATAGCACCATTTTTTTTCAAAAACTAAAATTCTCATTTATTTCAAATGAGTATCGCAATGTTTTAGAGTAACAACTTAAAACGCGAATAAATACACGTTAACTCCGCTGATTACATTGGGCTGTCTTTTCCTGCAAAAGGAACTGCCGACAACACAAATATCTTGCTGTAATCCTAACATTGACTGATAACCACTTAGAATAAACCACATCAACACGTTCCCGCCACTTATCAAAACTTTCCTCGTATTCAATTACATTTCGGTTCAACTCCATTAATCTATAATTTTGTTTAACTTTGTTTGACGTTTTACGGCATGTAAACGCATTGTGTTATTTTATGCCTAAGAAGTTTCATTTTATTCATTCTTGATGAATATTCAACATCGGTTTTAAACTTATTTTTTTAAACTAATGTTTTTTCTATTAACCCATAGATGGGACCCTAACAGGTACTACCACTCCGGGTCAGAGTGAACTTGGGAGTATTGTTCATGTAGGGTTACTCCAAAATCTCCAGAGCTCCAAAATTGGAACGCCATACCCAGGACACTAAGACACACGGGCCATCGCCAACTAGCACATGTAGGATAAAAAGGGTGGGGCTTGCAATAAAGGCGGGCAATAATAGAGGTGCTAGGTTTTTGAAGTTACCAAATGATTGATTTGAGACTGTCTAAATAAGGGTCAAAGTGGAATGTTGCATGTCATGAACTGCCCAACAACACAAGGTTCCATCCTAAGCATATTAGGTCAGCCCACGCGCCAACAAGTGGCTCTAAGGGGTCTTACCCCTCTTCAGAAGTGCAGTCGGGTATTCTAAAGACCCCACCGACAGGGCTTGTTTGTATTCTTATAAAATACGCATTTTCCATCATCATCTGATAACAATTGACCGAGATGCGATGACGAGAGTACAGAGACCTGCGTATATCAACGCGTGCTTTACCGGTTGATTTCAGTCGAATTAGGTGCAGCCATTTTCCAAGTTTAGATACCGTTTAAATTGTTTTGCAAGAAGACACTGGAGCGTTAGATAGTTGGAATTTAGTTTTATGTTTTCAACCGTAAACACACGATATCTATCGACAGGCAAAAACTCAGCTGGAGAGCCGGTTTCTGTCGGATCTCTAAAACTTTTTAAAACAATCTTCAGAAAGTTTGGTTTGGTGTGGTTTACGGCATTTCAACATCAGTGAGTAATTTAATGCCGACGAAGTTTTGAAATATATTTATTCCTAATGGATACCCAATTCTTTTTATAAATACATTTTTTATTTAACCCATTGATGGGACCCTAACAGTTACTAACACTCAGGGTCAGAGTAGACCAGAGAGCAATGGTGATGAAGGGGTGCTCCACATTCCCCAAACCTACAGAACTGGAACCTCGCCATCAGAGAGTTTAACGTCATTCCCAGGACATGTAGACCCGCAGCCACCGCCTTCTAGCACCCATATGATAAAAATGGTTGAGTCTTGATATAAGGGCAACATGGTTGGGGCAATCATATAGGTGCTAGGACTTGATGTGGAGAGCCGATTGATAGGAGGAGGCCTCTCTGACTGTCTGTCTAGTCCAAGATAGGGCCAAAGGGGAGTATTTCAAGTGATGGACTGCCCAACCACCTGGGTTCTATCCTTAAGCATCACGGGTCGCCACCCACGGCCAACAGGTGGCGCCATTGGGAGAGTCTTACCCCTCTGCAGTGGTGCAGTCGGTACATTCTAATGCCCCAACCGACAGGGCGTCTTCAGAAAGGTTTTCGACTACACCTTGAGTCTATAACAGACTTCATATTTTTGAGGCCCTCTGAGTGTACCAGTTGACGTCGAAGAAAATGTACTCGGTGACCCGAGTTCATATCTCCGACGAGTCTGGTGTAATTTCACATTACGCTAATACCATTGGGAAAGGTATTCATCCAACTATTCTCACTCCAGCTATGGGTAAATAGTAGACGAATTGGTATCTTTAACCTCGGAATCTTTCAAGCGGTCTATGAGAAGGAAAACACTGAATTCAAACAAGTTGAACAGCTTAAAAAAGAAACAGACCTTTTGTCATATCCTGTTCGTGCGGAGGAGTTGGCCAAATACATATATTAATTATGGATTTATGAAATCCCTTTTCTCTCCATACATATCTAAAGTTGAATTTATTTAGTTGTTTGCCGCCTGTGGTAGAATGGTTATCATCATAGGCAATGGAGACGGTGATCTGAGTTCAAATTCTGAACAAAGATATTTGTATTTTTACATAACGCTAATATCCCCTCAAAGGCCACTACGCCCGCGCAATGGGGGAGGGGGAGGGGAGACGAATAATAATCAAACTAAGTTCCAATTACCATCGAATTGGTAAGACACGGTAACTCAATACAAACCCGTCTTGTTGCAATTCTACTGCAGAATGACAGGGTATTATAAAACTTCACATATCATTGAACCAAAGCAACTCAATCAGAACTCAAGAAATGGAATCACCCAAATGCATGAATGGAATCATTCTTGATTCCATAAATACCAAACTCTCTTGGACACTGCTTCAGTTTTTGCTTAGCTAGTTGCTGTTTATTCAAACCAACAGTAGACTGACTTTCATAATTAAGGTATGTTATCTAGCGATTCTCCCTCCATCTCTGGGTAAAATAGTAGGGTAGACTGGACTATTTAATCTTAGTTTATAGCAATCGGTCTAGCGCACAATGAAATGTTAAAACCTGTCAAAATCCGTCCAAGAGTTGACCTTGTGTCACATCCTGTTTATGGGAGAGTGTTTGCGTAAATACATATAGCTTTGATAAATCTTGCACCTTCTGCAGAAATATTGACTTTTCTAAGGAATAAATAATTTATCTTCTCTGAACATGCATACGTCATAGTCACACGTAAGAAGCAAGAATAAAAATACGGAGTATTTACCCAACCGTTCACTACTGGTAGCATGTGACACAAGATTGCATGTATGGGGTCATACAATGATGATCGAATTCATTTTCAGTAGTAATAGGTCTGCAGAGATTAGCTTGCTAACCATTATACTACGATGAAAACTGGAATTACAAAGGGAGGATAATTAACTACCGTTATCAAAGAACCTAGTCCAAATTCTGAACGAGACTGATCCTCGGATTGAAATAACCTCGGTAAGCCTTGGTAAAGACAGCCAGTCACTGATGCTTAAACTTCCTTTTATTAAATCTTTTACCAAACTAAGCCCGGCCCTGTCGACTGGGAGTTAGAATGCACCGACTGCACCTCTGAAGAGAGGTAAGACTCCCCTAAAATGGGGCCACCTGTTGGCCGTGGGTGGCGATCCGTGATGCTTAAGGATTAGAATCCAGGTGGTTGAGCAGTCCATGACATGCAAACACAACTTTGGCCCTTTTCTTGGACGAGAACGGGCGGTCGGACAGCCCCCCCCCCGATCAATCGGCTCGTTACGTCAAGCCCTAGCACATATAGATAGACCCAATCCTATTGCCCTTATGGCAACCCCAACCCCTTTTTATCATATGGGTACTAGAAGTCGATGGCTGGGGGTCTTTCTGTCTTGGGAATTGACATTAAATATCTGATGGTGAGGTTCCAGTTTTGGAGGTTTGGGGAATATGGAGACACCTTCATCACTATTGCTCCGTGGTCAACTGACCCGGGTATAAGTACCTGTTAGGGTCCCGTCTATGGGTTAAATAGAAAAACATTGAGCTTATAAAAAAATTGATTATCCATTAAGAATGAATAATTATTTTCAAACACTTCGTCGGCATTAAATGACCTACTGAGGTTGATATGCCGTAAAACAAACAAACAAACTAAGCTCAAACTAATTGTAAAAGTGAACACCACGACATCTCTCTGGATTATTCTGTGTTTATAATAAATTATTTAACAGTGAATTTGATTCTCACTGCGTGCCTCATATTTCACTTGAACTAAGATAATTTAAGCTTCACAGTTTACATTAATGTCAAGTCACTTTGAAAGTATCGGTTGTTGACAAGATCAAAGTTAGGAAGCATGATCTCACCCTTTGCTTAGATAAGTCAAAACCAATTAGTAACAGGCAGATATCATGGGGAGCCACACATAAACCGAAGCTCATGCAGTGACCAGTACAAAAAGTGCGTGATCCCTGACCCTACCCGTTTTAGATAAAGGGACAGGTGTTGCTTGGAGGGTAACCCCCTCGATACGCTATTTAACTATATCTTACCGTCCAGACGCCAAAGCTACTGGACACAGGGCACAAATATATATATATATATATATAATATATAATATATAATAAATAATGAGTATTTGCCTCATACCCCACTTGTATGGCTGGGCACAAGGCCTCGTTTTAACGTGGGCCCACCCACAGCCACAAGCTCATATCTATATATAGTTATAAATGAAGGAAAAAAACTTTAAAATTGCTTCATTACAATAATTATTCAATTTGCATGCAGTTGAAATAAATTTTATATGTAATAAAGTTAAATTTAAAGTTTTTTCCCTTCGTTTATGAATATCTTGCTCTGTCCGTCCACTCACTGGCTTAGGCTCATTGAGCTCTCATTATGGAAAGACCTAACTACAAGAAAAAAAAAAAAAGTGTTATATATATATATATAATACCAAAAAAGTCCAGAGAAGAAATCTTCCTTACGACACAAGAGTTTTATTTTTTTAAAAACCTGTCGCAGTTTGAGAGCTCAATGTGTGCTCTTAATGTTAGAGTCACAGAGCAAATTTATAAGTAAAGAAATAACAAAAGACTTAGAGATTTTGCATTATAGTCTATTTATAGTCTATTTATTTATCATAGTCTAAGCTCCCTGAAATAGACTATAATGCAAAATCTCTAAATCTTTTATTTCTTTACATACGTATATATATATATATATATATATATTTATATATAACACAGATTGTATCAACTGTTATCTTCAATATATTCATCTAATTTTACCTAGTTCTATTCATCGACTAAAACTGGATCTGGTTTTCTGATCATGATTAAAGGTTAACATAAGTAACTGTTTAGAATGTGAAGCCATTATTTGAACACTCTTGTGCCAAATGGTTAAAATCTTCCTCCTTCTTTCTTTCATCATATAGATTGCTCTTGAAGAAGACCAAGATTTTGTGTCAGACTAAAACAAAGAATGATAAACCTTTAATATTGTTAAATAATAGATTAGCCTAATCTATTATTTGAGGCAGGTAGTGTTTGTAGTTTAAAACGGCAAGAAAGAAAACCGTTGAGAGCATCTAAATTGATTGATGGGTGA
Source organism: Doryteuthis pealeii (assembly GCA_023376005.1). Classification (NCBI taxonomy): domain Eukaryota; kingdom Metazoa; phylum Mollusca; class Cephalopoda; order Myopsida; family Loliginidae; genus Doryteuthis; species Doryteuthis pealeii. Next base: position 116,129,981 of record CM042143.1, on the reverse strand, counting down.
TGACACCAGAGGTTGTGTAGAACCAGGGTTTTCATTGGACGGAAAGTCACGGGAACAGCGTCACTAGGATTTAGAAAGAGAACACTGAAAAAGCTGTTAAGAAAATTTCCGTCTAACTCACGACATGCGTCCAGTCCGGTAAGATGAATTTGCCGTCGAATAAATAAAAAGATTATGTGCACATCAAAGTCGATAAAAACTCTTAATACAAAACCCACACACTCCTCTTGCATTCCAGGATACCTTTCTGTCCTGTTTTGGAGGAAGTGGAGTCCTATGACACTTCTGAAGGTTGATATTTGATTGGAATGGCACATCAACCGATCAAAGGGTCATTTTATGACAAACCGGTAATTGTGAAGGATAGTCTGAATTGTTAGGCTTTTTAAAGACTATTCTTGATTTTCACACTAAGATGTCTGCAGTTGTTTGATAAAGAGACGCAGGAGGGAGGGATAAAGAGAGAGGGGGAGGGATAAAGAGAGAGAGGGAGGGGGACTAAAGAGAGAGGGGGAGGGATAAAGAGAGAGAGAGGGAGGGATAAAGAGAGGGAGAGGGATAAAAGGGGGATGGATAAAGAGATGAGAGGGGATGATAACAGGAAGAAGAGCAGGGGGATGTATAAAGATGATTGAGGGGGGATGAAAAAGAGAGAGAGGATGGATAAAGAGAGAGAGGGGGTGGATAAAGAGAGAGAGGGATGAGTATAAAGATGAGGAGAGGGGGGGATAAAGAGAGGGGAGGGATAAAGGGAGGGATTAAGAGAGGGAGGATAAAGAGAGAGAGGGGAGGGATAAAGGAGAGAAGAGAGGAGGTGTGAAATCCGTGCTGCCAGCACTACCTGATGAGGATAAGGAATTGATACGTTCGATTTTCAAATTATTGTACGCAATAATTAGTAGTAAAAACGTTGATGCAAAGAGGCCCATTGATCAGACGAATAGTGAGGGAGTATAACCCCCTTTCACTAGCACTTGACCAGGAAGAATTGTTTTTGCTGAGGAGAAGTACTACACATCTACCGTCATTTCCCAGATGCTTTTGTCAGGAAAGATCCATTTAGCCAGCTGTTCTACACATGCGATACGGTTAGCGGGCGGTGGTATCGAACTCAGCTTCTTCCGATTCCTAAGTTTCGATGTTCTACCGATAAAAGACTATTTGTCTTTTGTTAAAAAAAAAAAACTGTTTTCGAAGTTACAGATAACATTATAAGGCGCAAACGTGCTTGTGCACTACGGCTTGCTGGAATTACAAAAGTAGTTTAAAAAGTGTGTGTGATATTATTTGAGCACACAAGAGTAGAATTGAAAAATTTCAATTCAAAAATTGGATAGAATTTATAAAAATAATTTTCTAATCCCGACGAAACCATGGCGGATCAGATTTCTGTTGAAATGGCCCTTTTTACTGTCAATGATAAAAGAATCGAACTGATAATAAACTAGCAATAAATGTCATTACTCAAATTTCTATTGCATTTAGGAAATGACCTTATGACCCTTGTTGGGATTTGTGTAAAACGTAGTTTCACGTCATTCTAAATGATAATGTGTCCCACATATCATCGTTAAGCATTATGATATATTTACTTTACTAGTATTAAATATATCGGACGGTCACGTCAAGCCCTGGCACCTATATAATTGTCCCAACTATTGCCCTTATATGAAAAAATGGGTCGGGGTTCCCATAAGCCAGAAAGGCGGGGGCTCAGAGATCTTATTGACCTGGGTTACTCTATAATTGTGGAAATCCCACTTATGGAGCTCGGGAGACATGTAGAGTACACTTTATATCACCATTACTCACAGGTTCAATCTGTCCCGGGGTGTAGTACCTGTCACATCTATGGGTCAATTAGAAAAAATAGTTCTAAATATTGAGTTAAAAATTTGTTGGTTGGTTTTGAAGGCTGTCACAATGCGAAGATGTAAAGAAAAAGAAGGTAACTATGATGTTTTTAGTTAACCTGTCATTTATTCTCAATATTTCGGGAAGAAAATTCCCAATCCCTCAGAAGAATACTGGAACTGAAGTTGTCTTAGCGCTGCTACATTCGTTCTGCCTTGGGTCTTCCAAATTCATGTCGTGCCTGTATGTGTATGGTTGAGTGCTTGCTCTATCTCTCTCTTTT
>CM042143.1:116095789-116127744 GCA_023376005.1 Doryteuthis pealeii | reverse complement strand
AGGAGAGAATTATCCTTGGTTTACATGGTTGCAGCAAATCTACGTGGACAGTTCTCAAAATATTAAAACACCCACCTGGACCTGGTGGATATACCACATTATGGTAAGCTATTGCAATAGTTCAATATGTAAAAGTATATAATAATCTTCATTTAACTCCCACTTTTCTTATTTTTCCATCTTTTCATCATGTTCGATTGAAAGAGATTAGCTTTATCGCTTCCACGCGCACTCTTCTCTCTATTTTCCTCTATTTTCTTTCTTTCTTGTTATATTTTTTTGGTAGCATTCACTTAATTCTTTATAATGAAAACGGATTGGTCCATAATTTAGCTGAGGTGACACTCATAAGAAATAAGAATTCCTCGGATATGCAACACTAGATAATCAGGATTTACATTTTTGCGTTTCATCTTGGACGACTTGGATGGTCTCATTTTTACCCAGACGGTATTGCAAGATAATAACGACCGTAATTTTAAGGAACATGAGTATTAACATATAGATTGCTGTATACTGTTCAGACAGACGTCATAGAGACGAGTCCACTGTCTGAATATTACAACAAAACAGTCTTCATTCACCTTTTTAGGTGTATCTCAGCTAGTTCGTCTTAAATAATATATCAAATATGTTTTGTATTCATATGAAAATTAAATTATATTTCTTAGAATTAAAACGACAAATTTAACCTCTTTGTATTGTGTCCTTAGTTAACATTGAAACTAAAAACCAAGTTAACACTAATTCTTTATACATCCGATCACGTTTAACCATTCAAGATCACCTAACAACAGAGACAGTTTCGTTGCAATTCATTATGTTTCTTGTGTTACTCCTGTTCATAAAAATACAAGTTGAAATGTCACTTAACACGGGCCTTCCTAGCTCTTTATCTACTAGCACAATTACTGAAAACATTTTGGGCGTCTATTCACACTGTGTTCAGACAACATATCCCAAAGGGAGTAAGTAATACAAATCTGAAAGCTAAAACTCTCTCTCTCTCTCTCTATATATATATATATATATCTGCTTGCCCTTGTTGACTCAATCGGGGAACGAGTCCATTTTTTTACCTGGTAATAACATCAGCCAAAACAAAGGCGGACAAGTGAGCCACAGAGAGACACGATTGTAATAAGATAGAAGTGCTGTACTTGAATTTAACGAGTCTTTTTCAGTTGCACAAATGTATTAATTGCTTTTTTCTTCTTATTTACCCTCGCAACTGAATTGTTAGAAATATCTGATTTCTACGTTAGAGTCTATCTTAACTACACACCTAATGTTCTTTCCTTAAAAAACAAAAAAACAACAAAAAACTTGTTGACTTGACTATTCCAGTCATGCATAACTGACTACAAACCTCTACGTTACGCCGGCAAAAAAAGAATGAATCACATACTGAATTTTACCCATGAATACAATGTATTTTCTATCTACTTTTATCTTAACTATGTCTATCGCTATATATATTCTTTATCTATCATTTTTTCTATCAATTTCTATTTATTTATCTATTTTCATTTAAATATATCTATCGATTTCCCCCTCTCTCTCTCATATATATATATATATATATATATATATATATATATATATATGTGTGTGTGTGTGTGTGTGTGTGTGTAACTACCTATCAATCTTTCCATTTCATTCTGTTAATAGCATGGTCACCCACACAATATATGTATGACCCTAGATAAATAACTATCTGAGATAGAAATATACACACACATTATATATATATATATATATATATATATATATATATAAACGTTGTGTTTATTTCATATTCTTCCAATTATTGTTGTTGTTATTATCATTTTTTATAGGCATTTTAGAACATTAGTGTTATTGTCGAAGTTTATTTTGTTTAGTTTTGATTTTAGAAGCACTGCATATTAGAGACAAAAATCCAAAACTAAAACAAAATAAACTTCGACAATAGCACTAATGTTCTAAAATGCCTATTAACAATTTATACAATAATATTAATATTAACAAAATAATAATAATAATGGAAACAATGATAATAACAACAATAATAATAACAAATATATATATATATATATATATATATATATATATATATATATATATATATATTATATATATCTGAATCCATACAAACAGATGAGAAATAGGTGAAATTAGATATTTAACAGACTGTGCAGATATGATGATCAACTGAGATAGATGGATATGAGCATACTGTGATAGTAACACGTACAAAGCAAATATATATATATATATATATATATATATGTGTGTGTGTGTATATGTATATATATATATATACTTTCATTTAGGGTAGCCAATTTTCATCCATTATTGAAATGTACGTATTTCCTTTATTCCATTGTGACAATTAATATTTCAGTTAACCATCAAAAATGCTATAGAGGTTTTTTTTTAACCTCTTTGAAACTTTAATGACATATTAGCACACACACTCTATATAACATATTACTTTGCTTCCTTTTGTTAATCATTAGGTCTTTAAGTTCAGAAGTGATATTTGAGAAGTCAGCTACACAATCTATCAGCACGCATTATCCAAGGTGATCACGCACAAAGTCCAACAACTAGGTATACGTCGATACATGTATATGAATAGACACATACGTATGCTCATATGTGGATGGATATATAGTTATTTAGTTATATACTGGCACTCAGAACATGCCAGTTGGACACAAGGACCATTAATCTGGGTAAATATGCACAAACCGAAGTTCATGCCTGGCCAGTGAAAAAACTGCGTCGATATCTTCGGCATTCCTCTATTGAGGTGCATTAGGCATAGGGCGAGTTGAACACATGAAACAATGGATGTGAGGGTTGGGTCAATACAGTTCTATAGTGACGATCATCTGGAGGTCGCAGGATCAATCCTGACTATGGGCATATGATTGCTACAAACATATTCAACATAAAATCGCAAGAATACTTAACATAGCTTAAAACTTGTACCTAGTCATGGTTAATGAAATGAGAATAATGTACCCCAAATGGATTTAATGAAGGGTTCGGTTTGAAGGTCCCTCAAGACACCTGGGTTTGATAAGAAACACCTGAAAATTCCTTTATAAAAAGAAGTTAGTAAAATAGATCACTAATTAGGACTGAGTGTATTTTAGTAGTGACCATCACAAGCAGAGTTCAACAGGTTTGAATTCAGACTTTTCCTTCTCCTAGAGTGGTTGTCTAACCATGGTTAAAGAGTCCAGTATGCTCTAATACTTACCCATAGCTGGAGGGAGAGTAGTTAGATTCATACCTTTCCCAATGGTATTAGCGCTATGTGAACTGTAGCTTCGTCCAGGATTCGAACTCGGGTCGACGTGTCCATTTTCTACGACTAACTATTAAACCACGCGCCTCCTAAAAGCACATCGACCGAAACGTTGTGTATATAACAAGATAAGGATAACAGTTCGAAAAATGTAAATAATTCTAATCTATACATTACTCCCCTTTGTTCTTTTAATTTCAAACTTTTTTTTTGGGGGGGGAGGGGGCTTTTCATTCATTTCTTTCTTTCCACTTTTTAAAATTCATTTTTTTCCGTTCTTTCCTCATTGTCACATGCACAACTGATTGCCGGTTTCACAAAACATTGACTGTTGGGCGTAAACATTAGATTTATAATTGACTTAATATTTATCAATAAACTGGTAGAAATAATTTATATTAACTTGCAAAAAGATCTATTTGAACATAGATGGGACCTTAACAGTTACTGCCACACCGGGTCAGAACGGACCTTGGAGGAATAGCAATGAAGGGGTACATACTGCCCATAACACCAGCCGACAGATATATATATAAGTTAAATCTAATGAGTCAGATATACCTACTAACAGTTTCACTTAGTGCTCTTCAGGGCAAAGATCTGACTAAAGAGACTTGGATCAAACGCACTATTATCCAAAACCTCCCATCGTGATTCAAATAAATTAGCATAAACTAATATCAACCAATAAAAAACAAAGACAGAACACCATTTAAATCTATTATTTCATTTTTATTATATATTTCTAAAAAAAAAAAATTACTTATTTTTTATATAAATTTGAACTTCTCCACCTTAGTTCCAATGTATACCCCAAATCACACACCAGTATCTTACATTGCAAACAGATACCTTATTGCTATCCCCCAATAAATGGGATCCAGCACGTCGACGGCAGTTCGCATCTCTGCCTCTAGTTATACGGTTTATCATATTCGATTATATATATAAGGTGTGTCAAAAAAAGTATCGAGATCAAAGCTGTATTTACCAACATAAAAATGAACAATGAAGGGGACGTTAATTCTTTTCAGAATACAAGGTGTGTTATAAAATTGCCAAATTTGAAGCTGTATTTACCATGATAGAAATAAACAATGAATAGAACGTTAATTTTTTCAGAATACAGGGTGTATGAAAAAGTACAAAAAACTAGTTACTTTTTTGACACCTTATATATATATATATATATATATATATGAATTGGTTATGATTGCCCACAGCCGCCGTATTAAAACCGTATTCGAGCGGATAAAATTTACGGACCAGCAAACGGAATGTAGTATGATAATCAACTATTTATGCACACAGCACGATAAGTGTAATTCGACGCAGGGAAAAGACTAAATTAAAGAAGAAGTTAATCCCGTTTCATTATTTTTCTACTTAGTTGCTGTGGTAGAAAAATGTTAAGAAGGAAAATGTTTTATCTTTTCTTAGATGAACATAAATAAACATTTAGTTTCAATGAATATCACACCGACAATGTCAACGGATTTCAGTCACGCTTCCTTTGTCACTGTCCCAATTTTAGTCTCCCGGGAGGCAAATTTCGTGTTCACTTTTTGTTAATGTGCTTTTTCCACTGAGACTTTTCTTGTCATTTTATGTCTGATTTTCTGTTTAGTGTGACTATAATTTGATTTTTAAAAAGATTGATAAAATATAATTATAATAACGATGAAGATATGAGTGGATGTTATTAGATAAACTTTAACTGTTTTGAACGTTTAAAAACAACGAAATATGAAATTAAAGTGAAATATAGAAAATAATGATATATAGAAGAAATTTAAAGAAATATAGAAGAATAGAGAAAAGTTAAAAATATAGAAATACATTTTCTTAAATATAGAAGAAATATAGAAAAAATAAGATATGAATGGATGTAATTAGATAAACTTCAACTAGTTTGAATATTTAAAAACAACGAAATATATGAAATTAAAGTGAAATATAGAAAATAATGAAATATAGAAAAAATTAAAGAAACACAGAAAAATATAGAAAAATATATAGAAAAGTTAACAATATAGAAAAATATAGTAATACAATTTTTTATAATATGAAAAAATTATAGAAAAAATGAAATATGGATAAAATAAGATATGAGTGGATGTTATTAGATAAACTTCAACTAGTTTGAACATTTTTTTTCAATTGCATCGTATTGATAAGTAAAATATAAAATCATAAGAATTTTCGAACGCCATTAAAATCGATGAGACGAAACGAAATACAGGTATATATATGGAAATACGCTTAACAAAACGGGGAAAATTAAAATAGGTTTCTTTGAATAATTTTGCGATAATACTATAACTGTAGGAGAATAAAAAAATACCTTAGAATTTCAGTGATTTTGAAACTTAAATTTTACACTAAATGTGCATTTCTACGTAGATATATTTTTTAAATAAGTGCATAATCTTATAGACTTCTTTTCAGATTGCTTGTTAAAACGATGACTATACGAATATACCTTTTTATTAAGACTGATGTTTTATAGACTCCTTTTAGAAACAAAAGTTTGGAGTTAATAGAAAATTATATACTTCTAATGTTGATAGTGACAATTTAAAAAAGATAAAGTTTAACAAGCCCTGTCTATAGTATAATAGTTATCAAGTTGCAAGCTGAATTAACAAAACATTGTTGTAAGTTAGATTTCCATTGGGTGCTCCATACTTGCGGCCTTATCCCTTTACTAAGCTAAGCTTGGTAAATGACGATTATGTCTTCGTATTTCATAACAGAATACATATTGCATTACATTATACTAGCAAATATATGCACCCTCAGGGTGCAAGTATTTAAGTTTTAATGTAATAAAACATTATATTAAATTAGAAAGGCTAATGAAACTAAATAAGAATGCAGATAAAAAGATGTGAAACAGGGGGTGGTATAATCGAAAAATAGAACAACTGAAACTTACTCTTCCATCACTCTTGTCTTTCATTGTTATTTTTTCTAATTTAAGTATTTAGTTAAAAGAGGAAGTGAAGAATAAAATGACAGTTATTTTTTCTTGTTAACGGATTTCATTTAAGATTCATTGAAGAAATGTTGGCTTATATTCATTATAATAAAACCAAACAGTTAGAAATCAATAATATTAAGCACATATTTATTAAAATCAAATGTTTAATATCAATATGCAAATTAGCCTTCCCATTCACACTGTAACCCGCTATTTTGTTGTATATATAAATATAATTGCATGCTATTAGTATGTAGATATGGTCAACAGTATTAATAATGTAAAACAATTTTATTAATAATTGAGGTTTAAATAAAAATAAAATCATTGAGAATGTGATATAAATAACTAAGGGAAAAGTGACTTGAGTAGTAATATAGTTTCGGTTACAGACAGAAAATCACACAATCTCCATTATAATAAGATATCATATTTTTATTCTCATGACTCGAACAAAGGAACAAATGGATCTTCCTATTTGCAAATAAAGACATTTTACTAATAAGAAGCGAGAGAGAAAATGCAATAAAATGCAAATAACGAAAAAACAGAATCATCCGTACGATTAAAAAAAACCATCAAAATCCACAAAAATGATCGGCAAAAAAAAAAGCAGTCGAAAGGGTCAACTAAGTTAATATGTAAATTGCTCAATACACGAAGTAGAATGTAGAATTATATATATACACACATATATATATATATATATATATATAATATATATATATATATATATATATATATATATATATATATATATATATATATACAAAACTTGTTGGTAAATCCTCGCGGTGAGAAAAAACCCTGCAAATAGTTTGATTGTAAAAATATACTACCAAACATCACCCGGGGAGAAAAAAGATTTTTGGGAAAAAAGAAAAAGACCAACATAATCGTACCAACCAAAAATAATCTATTGTACAATATTTGGCCAAAAGAAAAAACAATATATATATATATATATATAATATATATATATATATATATAATATATATATATAAGATATGTATATTCATACAAAACCACCAGGAAACTAAAGCTAATAAGTAAAAATTCCTCAATACCTAAGTAGAGCAAATAATAAAGATAAATTTAATGAGTCAGATAAACCTACTAAAAGTTTCGCTTAGTGCTCTTCAGGGCTAAGATGTTAGCCCTGAAGAGCACTAAGCGAAACTAGTAGGTTTATCTGACTCATTATATATATATATATATATATATATATATATATATATATATATATATATATATATATAACCTGTTTAGTCAGATATTACCAAGCGAGGTTTTACCTAAAGGATCTTCCGCATAAAACTGATTCATTATTATCCTGAAGATGCTTTAAGTGAAACCTAGGTAGGTAGTGTCTAACACAAATTGGAATAAGAAAGTGAGAATCTGAGTGAGAGAAAAATTTGAATACCCATCAAAAATGAATAATACAAGATATCTTCGACATATTATAACGCAAGGATTGACATGCCATAAAATCTAACTAACCAATCAGTCAACCGTTGTGCTATAATGATAAATTATTAGCTACAAGCAACTATTCTTAATATAGATAATTTACGCGCTTATATTGCATTAATTATGGAGGCATGTGGTCTAATGGTTAGAGTAATAGGAAATGGACTCGTCTACTCGAGTTCAATTCCTTGACGAAGCTGTTTGAACTTCACATTGAGCTAATACCCTTTGGAAAGGTATGAATCCTACTCTCCCTCCAGCTATGGGTAAATAGCAGGGCAGACTGAGTTCTTTAACCTTGCCTAGGTAACAAGTCTAGGAGAAGGAAATCTCTGAATTCAAACCTGTTAAACTACGCTTAATAAATTGACCTTGTGTCACATCCTGCTCGTGCGGAGGGGTTGGTAAATATTATATATATATATATATATATATATATATATATATATATATGACATTATTTCTATTGAATACGAATTACTTTTAAAAGGGTTTGTTTTACTCTTAGATGAAACTGTACCTAGAAAATTAATTCAATATAAGAGTCTACCTGGGAGTAATGGAAAATAGTGCGGTATACCTAAATCAACAGGTCTACAAAAAATGAAATCTCAATATCAGATGCAGTTCAGCTTCATACCCGATTCACCCCTTTACGAGGGTCTTACTCCTCTGCCGGGTATAGAGGCAGCGTAATCTAATTCTCACCGACAGGAGAGAAAGAAGAAAACAAATTAAATGCCTTGATGTCAGTACGTTACATAAAGAAAAGGAAAAGGACAGAAAGAAATACAAGCAGCATCTATTCATTCTTTAAACACCCCACCCCCCAAAAAAAAAACCAAAAAGTACTTTGGCATTAAATAAATGAAAAAAAGCTCATATTGCTTTCAATATAATACAGGCAAAATACTTTCCATATTTTAGTAAGTTTATAATAAGATCTTATGGCCAACTTGTTTTACACGTGTAGTATAAAGAATAATTATGTCGTACTAAACTATCAGAATTATATACACTGATATATCCGGGTTAAGGGATATATTATCAAGTTGGTAGTAAGGTATATCATCGTAGTAGTAGCTCGTGCGTCGAATGGCAGAACGTCTTCCGAGCAGTCGTGGTGTACCACCACAGTGTCGAATATCTATAGAGGACACTGTCCAATCAGATTATAGTGAGGGGGTACGAAGGTATTTACATATTCATTCATACACAAATAGAACAATTCAAATGTGATACGAAGGCAAAATTGTTTCGTGTATATGTATTTTTATTTTTACTGACAAACTAACAATATTTTATAGCAAGGACCAATTGAGCTATAGTTGTTTCCTTAGCTCAGTTGAGGCATAAAGATGTATGCGTCACCCAGTGGGACTCGAACTCTCTAGAAAGGATTTGATGGTTAAGTTTGCTAACCATTGCACCAAGTGAGGTGCCATATTTTTACCAAACATTACTTAGATGTCTCATAAGGTCGGGTGTATGAGGTACCCAGTGAGGCTTTAAATCAATTGAAATGGTTTGCTAGTCTAGCTTGCAAATCATTTCAACTTTTGAGATGTTCTGCGAATGGAGCTATAGCCAACAAACATGGCCTTACGAAACAATATTTTCCTGTCACAGTTTTGCAAAATCTTTAAAAAATTAACCATCCTGCACCTCTACAGAGGGTTAATATCCCCACCAATTAATGGCCATCGACCGACCCTAAACGTTACGCCCTCAACGAGCTTTATTAAATTTTGATATCTAAAATTTTATAAAGATATCAAAATATAATTCGAATTTATGTCTATTTATTTAATGACAATGAATATTTATTTTTTTAAATGTATTTATTTATGGTCCTGACATGTCAGGAGAATAGAAAATGGCCGCATCCCAAAAGATCTTTTGTATGACGAATTATTAAAAGGCTCCCGATCGGTTGGTTGACCACGACTACGAATCAAAGATGTCTGCAAGAGTGTCATGAGGATATGCCATATTGACACAAACACGTGGGAGGTAGATGCAGAAAAATAGAGCCGCCGGGCGCCTTAACGTTAAGCAAGGCACGAAGAGGGGAGGCGGATAGGAGAATAGTCTCAACGGCAAAGAGAGTCAGAAAGAGGAAGAAAAGACAGAAGCCCCAGAAAGCATCTCAGTTTGTGTGCATTCAGTGCACCAAAGACTGTCACTCAAGAATTGGCCTGCAGAGTTACTTGCGCAGAAGAAGATATTCTTTTCGACACTACGCCAACGTCCTTAGTGGAGGGAAAGGTGTCAAAAAATTATTGCTGCAATATAAAGGTTTGCTTTCTTTTTTTAAGAGCATATCAACCTTGGTGGGGTATTGTAGCGAAATTGAAAGGCAGAACTGTGGACGAGCAGATTCCCAACCACGAACAAAGCGCGTCCAGATATGTTTGGCCTATGCGAGAGGGGAGAGGGGGTGGCGAATGGCCACGGATATTTGAACTCGCTACCTCCTCGTCGCTGAAATGCTGTTGGCAGTAACCCGGATGTAAACAGTATTGACGCGTACTCAAAATGCTGGTGAATATCGAAGTACTAAACGGGCAATGCCAGACCAGAGTAAGAAGCCCGGATGTACATATTAACTTGTATTTAAGAGCCTGTACTCCCAGACTGAGGGAGAATGATAGGAGTTTTGCTTTTAAGAATAGAGTAGTACTTTTGCGAGAGATTGTTGCAGACTAAGGACTTTGTCAGTTGGGAGAACATATACGTCGGACTTGACTGTACCCCCATCGAGTTTACTTTCATAATTTTATTTCGTTTGTTAGATTTATTTACTGTCAAACCAACCTTGTAGAACTACAGTAGTGCTTCTATTCCATATTTAGATGGGGTTCAATTTAAAGGCATGCATATATCTATAATCAGTGTACATAAAAACAATCTTGAGAACAGGTTTTCGGCTATTAGATATAATGGAAAAAAAAGATCATGTTTTGTTGATTCATTGGGGAAAATATTGCCCTTTTTAGTCCACTATTTTGTCACTTCAGGTGTTTTAGCATGAAATCAATGTCCTAATGTATATTGTTTGGCTTCTAACTTATAAGAATAGATATCAAGAAATACGTCTATGACAAACACCTGATGTGATCCATGGATCTGTAGGTGTTCACGGTTCTACGACATCATACACCCTCGCCTAAGTGACACAACCGGTATTGATCAAGCACAAGTTTATGGTCAGGTAACAAGATCTCAAACAGCGAACCGAACTATGATGGCCAATTTTGAGTCGTTTTTATCATGTGTAGAGCCAGTGAAACCACCAATCAAATGAAAAAGGAGTAATCCAAGCTGATGGTAGTTCCCCTGCTCCAGAGAAAGAGCTCGAAGACATTTGCCTATATATATATATATATATATATATATATATATATATATATATATATATATTTACCAACCCCTCCGCACGAGCAGATATGACAAGGTCAATTTCTTAAGCGGAGTTCAACAGGCTTGAATTCAGAATTGTCCTTCTCCTAGACCGGTTGCATAACCAAGGTTAAAGAGCCCAGTCTGCCATACTATTTATCCATAGCTGGAGGGAGAGTTGGATTCATATCTTTCCCAAGGGTATTAGCGTTAAGTGAAATGCAACGTCCAGGATTTGAACTCGGGACTACGAGTCCATTTCCCATGATTTTAACCATTACACCACGCGCTTCCTATAAGCAATAAAAGCGGAATTTGATATTAGTTTTAGAGTTTAATCCAACAATTGGTATTTCACGCACCATTCTTCATGGGGATTACGATAATTACCGTATTTATAAGACGAACTTCTTTAGATAAAAAAAAGAAAACAAAATCTGTCCCAAAAAGTACTGCTTCTTCTAATGAAATAGATTCGGTAATCAGAGTTTAATTCCGGGAAGAGGCTATTTACATTTCACAGCGCTAATACACTTAGGAAACGTATGTATCTAACTAATCTTTCGCAAGCTATGGATAAATAGTAGGGTAGGCTGGGCACTATATATTTAGATAAGCAACCAGTCTAGGAGAAAGAAAACTGAATTAAATCCTATCAAACTCCACGTAATAAACGGACCTTGTGTCACATCCTACTTGTGTGGATGAAGTTGGTTTATATATATATATATATATATATATATGGGGGGGGGGGAGCGAAATCCTTTGTCTTTTTCGATCACACAGACTTGAAACACTTCGGAATTTTAACTTTTAATTTCTTCATTTTTACATCTCCTTGTCCCCACCCTCATTTAGAGACTACTATATTTTCCTCATTCTGAATCTAATTTTACGTTTAAAAAAAGCTTGACTAAAACATATTTATATTTTAATGAAGGTCATTCAGCTCAAACTGGTCTGACTAGAAGAGCAGACCTCTTGCTAATTACCAAGAAGTAAGTATTATATCTTCCTTTAGTGAATTTTGTCATTCTAGAATACCATTGAGTACAAATAAAAGAAAGTTAAAAGGTAGAAAATACCTGCATTTCTCCAGTTGTTATATAAAATGTTCAATAATTTTTTTTAAAAAGAAGCTTTCTATGGTTCAGTACAGTTAGGATCATATAGAATTCGTAGATTCCAGGTGTCTTGAAAAAACTTGCTGGCGTTCAGACATCAATAAAAAAAACTTTTAAAAAACTGTCAAAACAAAGTGCATACAATGACATTTTTTTAGGCTTACAGAAAATCAATCAAATTATGATATCAATACACACACACACAATATATATATATATATATATATATATATATATATATATATATATCATCCACAGACACCGTGTTTCGACGTTTCAGGTCTCTTCAGTGTGGCTAGAAACAACAACTACCTCTGACTAGGAGAGAAACCTCTCAGCCATTTGACAGCTGCGGTAAAGGGGTGGTGTTTAAACTATATATATATATATATATATAGTTGTAAGAAAGTTTTTCCCTCTAGCACGATTTTGGTATTCAAGCTAAACCTTCAGGAATTAATATATATATATTATTATATATTAATTATTTGAAGGCAATTACAATGCATATAAAAATAAAAACAAAAATATGCTTTTTAGACAAAGTTTTTTTTTTAATTAATTTATTATTTATATGCATTTTAATTGACTTCAAATCATTAATATATAATAACAATGCTTCACGCAAATTACCAATTACTTTATATATATATATATATATATATATATATATGTATGTGTGTGTGTGTGTGTGTGTGTGTGTGTGTGCTCACCTCCTAATAGAAGTCTTATTACAATTAGTTTCCTTTATTTCTATCATTAATAAAAATAACATCAGATGAGGCATCTGATGATCGTATATCTTTTTATTTAATATTCTTTTCAAATTCATGAAATTAATGGTAAAGAGACTGCTATAAAAAGGCAAGTGGATATTAATTAATTTTTAGGTCTTATCCTGTTTCACCAATGTTATATATATATATATATATATATATATATATATATATATATATATATATATATATATATATATATATATATATGTGTTGTGTGTGTGTGTGTGTGTGTGTGTGTGTGTGAATTCGTGTAGTGTAGTTATTTATCCGACCCGTTCAGCATTGATATTATGTGACAAAAGATTGCAAGTATAGGGGATCCAGCGAGAATCGAACTAGCTATTTAGTAGAGATTGATCTGCAAGTCTAACTTGCTAACAATTAAACCCCAATTGGATGCCTTAATTGATGTGTATCAATAGCTATTACATTAATGAATTCAGGATCTGCCTTAAATATGATCAACCGTAGGAGTTATCTAATGTTTAAGAGCACAGAATATGAAACCGGTAATCCGAACTTCCTGTGATATATTGTATTCAATTAGCATTAATGATAACAGCTATGTGTAAAATATCACGGTAGTATCTCTTTGCATTGGTAGGTGGTTAGTCTGGGAGTTAATCAGTTTTTAATTTCAATACCAGGTGGGATTAAGACCAATAACTCCAACCCGTGAAACCTATAGTGCAAACAGTGATATGGTTTTGTAGCAGTCCTACGTGACCCTATGTTGTGTGTATTAGTGCATATTTTTCAACTTAATTATTCCTTCTAGTCGAACGAAAATTATAAGTTTAAGTATCATATCTTATTTCAGAATAAAGTACATAACCATTTAGGTATTTATGTAAGACAATGGCATTATACAATGATTTATAGATCCCAAGGCTGAGACAATAATTACATGAATTAATTTTGATCTAAAGTTTTCATTTATTATTTTTTATCAATGTGATCTATAGAATAGAGCTGGGTAAAGTGCATTGACATTAAAGGAGATTATGTGGACACATTTTGTGTAATATAAATGAGGTTTTCATTATTAAGCTAGAAAATTATTAATGTGATTACTTAGCCAATTTGAACAATCAGCATCTTAAAATTATTGTGTCAAATAATTATATATATATATATATATATATATATATATATATATATATATATATCAATAAAGGAAGAACTCAATACAGTAATCCCATAATAAATTTATTTCGACGAAAATTGGGGCCCATATAATGTTTAAATTTAAAATCTTTTTATTTTACTTGTCTATTTATATTTTAATATACTATTCTGTTTTTTTCTGTCATATCACCTTTTTGTCTGTCTAGACACCCTAGAAATCAACTTTGAGATGTATCTCTTTTTTTTTTTCATTCACTTCCTGTTTCTATGGTTACACTCCCACACTGTTAAAAAAAATATATAATTTTTTTAATTATTTTTTTGTTTTTGTTTGAATTTATATATATTCAGCTCTTTGGGGTTTTTTGTGATATGCTTGTCCATAAGTGAATTGAGACCCATCTGATGAGGCGAAAATTTGGGGAGCCGGTTTAAATCAACTTAGATTTATATAGGCCCCAATTTTCGTCGAAATAAATTTATTATGGGATTACTGTATTGAGTGCTTCCTTTATTGATAAATATTGCTCTGTATATAATCTAAAAGGTTATTTTACATTGAGCTCTCTTTAGTGATTTAATGATTCACCGTATTTATACATACTGGATCATCAATATTAGTACAGTGGATCTTGAAATCACATATAGAATCATCCCTTACTACCAAGTTTTGGATATATATATATATTATATATATATATATATATATTATATATATATATATATATAAGGATCATTAGTAGTAGTGGTCGTAGTAGTAAAGAAAAAAGCTTAAGCATCTGCTATTTTTTCTTTACTAATTATATTAAACATCGATCTCTCAAATTGGACATGAACTCTAATATTTTACAATTGGAAGAAAGGACCAACTTAGAATCATCCTAATATCAAATTACCTGGTAACCAACCTATATATATATATATATATATATATATATATATATATATATATATATATATATATATATGTAAAATGAAACTGGAAGTGAATCCGACGGTATGTAGAAAAAATAAATAAAGAAAGTATAGAATGGATAATATAGGATATTTTAATCAATTTTACTTACACGTGTTTCGGACAGGATATTTTAATGTACACATGGATAAACTCCTGACCGAAACACGTGTAAGTAAAATTGATTAAAATATCCTATACTATCCATTCTATACTTTCTTTCCTTTATTCATTTTTTCAACAAACACACACACACATATATATAGGGGGTTATGATGAGAGGATGACTTAAAAGAGAAGGTAAAATATCAAGCGAGACCCAACTTTGTCGATAAAATAATCAAGTGAATAAATCAGGGTTATGAATGAATATAAAAATGCTGAAAAGAGAGAGAGAGAGAGAGAGAGAGAGAGAGAGAGAGAGAGAGAGAGAGAGAGAGAGAGAGAGAGAGAGAGAGAGAGAATGTATGTGTGTGTGAGAGAGAGACATATAGAGAAAGAAAGAATACGACGATTATGTCAAAAATTATATTATGTTTGTATCATACAAAATAGTTTAACTTATGTGACTGAGTGGAGATGAGTTCTATTAATCCAACAATACGATGAAATATGGATCCCAATAGTACTTGAACGTTTAACGATTCCTGAATATATATATATATATATATATATATATATATATAATATATATATATATATATATATATATACACACACACACACACACACACAATGGTTGATATCCTGACGTCAAATATAGTCATTACATTAAACATTTTGTAAAAATCCTACAGTTTTACGTAATGATTTTTTAAAATAAGATTTTCATAATGAGCAAACGTGATGAACTTGACGTATCACACAGTAAAATTCAATATAAAACAATTCAAGAGAGTGTATAAAAACAGAAAGAAAACCCTGTGTATTTTTGTTGCTATAAGGAATCTTTTGATCATTTCCACGAACCCAGACTTGATATAGTTTTTTTTGTCAATCGATATGGGAAATGTGACATTCTTTTACCTATAAGCCGTTGCCCCCCCCCCTCTAATAGTGGGGTCCATTAAGTTTTTATTTAGACGACTTTCTTCTTTCGCTGGCTTAGTACCAACCCAACTTATTTTTAAAACTTATCAAATCTTTCAAATCAATTTGACTATTTAGAGCCAAATAAACAATACTGATTCGTTTCCCACTCGTGTTCTGCAGCGATGGTGAGCCCTGAGGCATCCCCTGCCTATCTTGCCTTCGCATATGTCTGATCACATCCGTTATAGTCGGGTGCCGAGTATATCTAGGGGGGGCATTGATCCTTGTATGATTCTTGTATTATAAAAAGGATACTCCTTGTGTCTCATCCTGTTTCTGTGATGGAATTGGGTAAATACATAGGAAAGTATTCTGCGAATGATCACTTACATAGTGGCAAAACCTGTTTAGTTTCCGATCACTGTAACATGCAATTATTTATATTGGCCCACATGACACTCTTCGAGAGAACAGACTGATAAATACGTACAGTAAGTATGGGGTAGATTTTACAATAAAGGTTAGTGGAAAAACACAGGAGGGATGATGGATACTTTAAATCTGTGTTGGCCTCTCTTCCGGTTCGCCAACGCGAGCCATGGGAAATTAGTTTAGAAAATCAGATTTAGCCGAGTACTAGGACGAATAAGACGGCCATGGCGTCTGTGGTCCGCATAGTCAAAATCTCTGCGTTTATTTCTTGGTCTTGAAAAAAAATATGAGCTCAAAACAAAAAAAAAAAAAAGGAAAGTTTTGTGTCGTTAATTGAAAACAAAATGACAACACAAAACGTACCAGCTCAGATCCAGAATAACCCAATATACAGCTAAGGCCACAAGCCTAGACCAGCTCAGATCCAGAAAAAAGTAAAAGCTAAGGCCACAAGCCTAGACCAGCTCAGATCCAGAATAAAACGAGATACAGCTGAGGCCACAAGCCTAGACCAGCTCAGATCCAGAATAAAACGAGATACAGCTAAGGCCACAAGCCTAGACCAGCTCAGATCCAGAATAAAACGAGATACAGCTAAGGCCACAAGCCTAGACAGCTCAGATCCAGAATAAAACGAGATACAGCTAAGGCCACAAGCCTAGACCAGCTCAGATCCAGAAATAAAACGAGATACAGCTAAGGCCACAAGCCTAGACCAGCTCAGATCCAGAAATAAACGAGATACAGCTAAGGCCACAAGCCTAGACCAGCTCAGAGGTAGAGAGATCCAGCCTAAGCATGATAGAAGATGCCATAATAGCCATAAGAGAGCTGTCCAGAACTATCGAAGAAACACAAGATAAGTATCTCAAGATATATACAAGTATGCTATACAATAAAGAGACGTTATAAATTTCACTATATAAATACATATTAAAAATATTGGAATATTTTGTAATATAAGGTGTGCTGAGGTCCACCACTTAAACTTATAGACTGCGTGGGCGCGTAGAGTAACGCCAGCCAATCAACAACTCGAATACATAGTTAGTTGACTATTTAATCACCGGTATTGAAAGCCGTACATTTGCACGTATTCGACATTGACGAACTTACCTGCAAGCAAGGAAGAACCAAAGCTTTTTACACAATACTAAGAG
Source organism: Doryteuthis pealeii (assembly GCA_023376005.1). Lineage (NCBI taxonomy): Eukaryota > Metazoa > Mollusca > Cephalopoda > Myopsida > Loliginidae > Doryteuthis > Doryteuthis pealeii. Next base: position 116,109,974 of record CM042143.1, on the reverse strand, counting down.
ACATCGAGGAACAACTTCTGCTTAACGCAAGGAATCTCCACTTTAAGTGCTCTCACTTGAAGATTAGAAACGGCCACAAAAATCGTAACAATAAAGAGACTACATAAATGTATATTAAATACAAATGTAATCGGAAATGTTTTATTTATCTGATGGAAAGAAAGTCCAGAAGAATCTAGAGATCTGCCTGTGTATTTGAAAGGCTTATTCAAACTACGACTGTTTAAAAATAAAAACTCTCGCTACTTTTTTAGTTGTAGCAATTAAGGAGAAGATATATATTCCTCATTCCCTGCAAACGACGACCTTGTATAAATTGTAACGGAAGGAGAGAGAAAAAAAGAGTTTACTTTTATAGATCTTCTTAAACAAACAAAAATTATTACAAGACCACCCGAATAAATCTTTCCCCCCATACCATCATTTTGTTTTAGTTTTTTATGTAGGTCAGGCGTGTATTTTTATTTATTTTTTTCAAAGAACCTTATCTCACGGCATTTTGCAGGCACACTGCCAGTCGAGACCCATACTTTTTTACGTCTGACCTTTGACCTGGCCCATATATCCCATGCTGGTGGCAGATGCTACGAGTTTAGAATATGGATAGTCTTAAAACTGGACGTGTGACTGGTTTGATTTCAGAAATAGGAAAGCTGTTTACGGAGGAGGACGTCACGACCAGTCCATAAATTTTAGGTCAGGACATAAGATGTCTTCTTCGAGGCATATCTAGAGCAAATCCATTCTATGACGCCTTCTGGACTTTGTAAGAGTACCTGTGATTTTCTGTGTTATCGGGTTGCAAATCAAACTCGCAGAAAAGTAAGACACTTACAATATCTTATGGCCTTTTGTATTTCTTTCTCACTGGAGTACATCTTGATCATCAAGGCGTACATACAATCTTTCAATTACCAGGCTATTTCCACGAGGTATCGCAGATGCTCTACGGACTTGCCTTAAAATACTCTGATTGTGTCTCCTGCAGAGAGGTAAGGCCCCCCTCATGAAAAAAAGACATGTGGGTAATTCCATGTCAAATCATCCAGGTGATGTCACCCACCCCCTTCAAATGTTTTGATTTTTTCCAAGTGTTGATGACAAATTTAGACAATTCCCTAAATTTGAGCTTCCAATTCCCAAAATTGCGGAGTTATGTTAATTTTTAGCTCACCAAATTTGATGAGGGTCACGAAAAATGGCAACTTTTTGCAACCTATTTTTGTCTGTAAAATGAATTCTAAGCTTTCCTACTCCTAAAAATTGGTTTATAAGAGCATTTCTGTCGACGGAATCCGAAACACAATCAGAAATGTTTTAAAGTCATAAATTGGAAGCTCAAATTTTGGGGATTGACTAATGTTAACAGTCCGCACCTAGAAAAAAAATCCAGAAAAACTGAAGTGGGTGGATGATAATTTTACTTTTTTCTTGATGATCTGACATGGAATTACCCATGCGCCAACATAGATATGGGAATCCTTCTTGGATCTAAAAAAAAAAAAAAGTAATCAATGATATCATTCATATCAGCTCAAACTGTTTTTTTTTTACTGGATTGTGAGTGACAGCAAGTCTTCTCAGATCTTCAGTACTCTTTGAATTATCATGAATGCTGTGGTCTGTATGTCCTTATCGACTTATTCCAATTTCTGTTTTTTTTATCCACTCCAATGTCTAACTACGATTGGCATCACTGTCACCTTCCAATTCCACTACGTTTTATACTCTGTAAAGGTCCTAGTATTTATCCTTTTTGTTGCTTTTTTATTTTCCTTCTGTAATATGATAGAACGTTAAAATTCATGTCAAAAATTTAGAAGCAAAATCATTATAGTGGCCTGTGCATAATAATGCAGATACATTTTCGTTTACGGTCAAGTATTTTGAAAGCACTGGCTCCCGCTACATCACAGAAGTAAAGTTCAAAATGTGACCGTTCAAATCGTTGCTTCTCCGGTGAATTCTTATTTCTCATGAATGTCGTCATCTCAGATAAATAATGGACTATTCCGTTTTTATTATAGATAAAGAAAACAAAAGGGAAAAAAGACATGCAAAATCTTATTATAATGGAGATTGTGTGTTTTTCTGTCTGTAACCGAAACTATATTCCTACTCAAGTCACAATTCTCTTAGTTATTATTGACATCACATTCTCCATGATTTTATTTTCATCTAAACCTCAATTATTAATAAAATTATTTTACATTATTAATACTGTTAACTATGTCTACATACTGACAACATGCAATTATATTTATATATACAACAAAATAGCGGTTTACAATGTGAACGGGAAGGCTAATTTGCATATTAATATTAAAAAATCGAATTTAATAAATATGTGCTTAGTATTATTGATTTCTAACTGTTTGGTTTTATTTTAATGAATATAAGCAAAAATCTCTTCAATGAATCTTAAATGAAATCCATTAATAAGATAAAATAAGTGTAATTTTATTCTTTACTTCCTCTTATAACTAAATACGTAAATTAGAAAAAATAACAATGAAAGACGGGAGTGATGGAAGAGTAAGTTTCAGTTGTTCCATTTTTTATTATACCTCCCTCTGTTTCAAATCTTTTATTATACTCCCTCTGTTTCAAATCTTTTTATCTGTATTCTTATTTAGTTTCATTAGCCTTTCTAATTTAATACAATATTTTATTGCATTAAAACTTAAATACTTGCACCCGGAGGGTGCATATATATGCTAGTAAAATATAAGAAAGAGTATGGGAAAGATAGGGGATAAAAGCACGAAATCGATAACGCTATTCTATTTCAATTGAACACAATGAAAAGATAAAAAGAAAAGAAAGAAAAATGTGAGAATTAATTATTTCACAATAGCTTTTAAGTAAACGTATCAACTGTAATAATTACCGTATTTGACGGCATATAGGACGCACTTTTTTTCCCAAAATCTTGGCTCAAAAATTTGTCCTGTGTCTTAAACATCGTAGGTGAAGTTTAAGACCTCCCGTAGGCCTAGACTAATTTTCTCTGTGATGCTTAATAAGGCAGATTACGCTGAGTACTTTTACCTACCCTAAACTCCATGCATCCTTATTTTATTGCTAGTATTGTTTTTATACAGCTATGTTTTGCTTGTGCAATGCACAGCTAGACTGTTTTCAACAATATAGGCTTAAATAAACTAAACACTTTTTTCATGAATCTGACATGCTGAAATAGGGGTGCGTCTTATATGCCTTCAAATACGGTAAATTTTAATTATGTGGTACATTAACAAGTCCTGCTATGGTATTAATATTCTTCCTAATCCTTCCTAGTGCTCCTATTACAACTATATTTATGATCTGAGTTTAAGTGTCACATTCTTAGAATTTCTGTTTCTAGATCCTGATGTTTAAAAAGTTTATCAAATTATTTGGCTAAAATATTTTTACGAGAGGGAAAGTTCATGTATTTGGTTTCTTTGAGGTTGACTATAATTATAACGGTTCTATTGACTTGTATGTTGTCTTCTTTATTACATTCTGCAGATCTTAAAGGTATTTAAGCGTTCATAAAAAATTGAATTAAAGAAAAATTAATAACCACCAAGAATGAATAAAATAAAATGTTTTCGGCAGGAACCATATAACGTGTTTTTATGGTTCCAGGCAACATGAACAAACTGAATAGTTTTAAATTGCATAACCACCAAGAATTAATAAAATATTTCGGCAGGAAATAACCCAACAAAGTTTGACATGCCATAAAAGTTTAAGATACTGACTTCACTATCTTTTCTGTGGTTCTCAACCGTGGGCTATATCTCAACCGGAGATATACATTTTTGTTTTGGTTCCAGGCAACCAAAAATATATTCATAAAAACACTATGATTTTAAAACACCGAATCGCTATGGTAGATATCACCTTGATAAAATAGGAATCAAAGAGATCCATAGGCAAAAAAGGGTTAAGAACCTCTGGTTTAAAATATGACTAACTTCTGGAAGACAGTTTATAGAATGTGTAGAATTTGCTGGTTTCTGAAATCTGAATAAAAGTGCCAGCGTCAAACTAAGCAGCATTTCTTTCCTTACACATGACAGATGAGCTTGTTTTTATGAAAGTGATCCCTTGTTAATCTCTGGTTATGGCTTTATATAATCTCGTAGAATGTCTATCATGACCTCTGCGATTAGAATCGGTTAGGGAAGGCATTGGCTTAGGCATGGAGAAACCAAACAAAACTGGCCTAGAAATCTGATATTTCCAATTGATGGACGAGGCCAGAGACAGGCAAAGACGAAAAGATACAAACCAGGGATTTCTATTCTAATGGTCGGTACATGAAGTAATTTTAGAAACATAATCCAGCACATTTGGGAAAAACAGGAAGGACGCTGAACAGAAGAAAATAAATGGGTCTTCTGGTTGTTGTTGTTTTAAGGTGTGCTTGACGAGCTACGGTGGTCAATGAACCCGACTGATTTCCTTGTGTTTGTGGCAATAACTTTTATTCGTAATTGTTTTCATTTTCAAAACTAACTTACTGAAACATTTTATTATACTGATAATAAAGTTGCTGAGACCGACAATAAAGATACAACTTGCCAGTCTCGTTATGAATGAAATACAAAAAGTGGGTATGAGTGCCTGCACGTGTATTATTCTATGTGGTGTGTACATGTACTGGTAAAAGAGTGGGGATTAGGGACAGGCCACTAAATGAAATGAGCGGTTAGAATTTATGGCCAGTCTCGCAGTCCATTTGAATTTTATGTGTCAGCTGACAGCAAGATCTCCATTTAATGAATTCCGGTTGTGAATACACTCCCTACTGAAAAGTCCTTCCCTGTTATCTGTATTTCCCCCAACTTCCAACCATGAGCCCTTTGTGTTTTTTTCTATTTTTCTGTCTTTCGTTTTCGTAGTGAAGACACTGTTATTGGACCAATCACTATCTTCAAAGATTGCTTCAGCCATTTTATTTTGAGTATTTCATGCTCAAATAAACAACACTTCGCTAATTTCAGAAGTGAGCCATTCATTTCTCATTTTCTATGTTTTCACTGCTTTTCTTTCTATTTTTCTGGTCAGCTATTATTTGATTTCTTTTGTAAAACTATATCTAACTGGTGTTATGATTTTATTTTTCATATATTTTCAATCTCTCTTCCTCTTATATTTCGTAATATTTTCTAGTTCCCATTTTTCAAGATCTCGTTATTTTTTTTTTTTTTTAGTTTTTATTTATCACATTCCGTTTTTGTTTTCCTAAACTATGCATCTCCAGATTGTTACGGAACTCTTGATGGCCTCAACGCATTCAAAATTGGTCACCTTGATGAGCTCCTTCAGCTTGGGAAGTGCGCGGGAAGGCAAGTTAGTTGTAGCAGGAGTAATCTTGACTTTTCATTTTTCCCAATCTGAAGAGGCTCATCAAGAAGGCCTGTTTTGAATACATTGAGGTCATCAAGAGATCTGTAACGACAGAGCTGAGAGACAAATCAGAGGAATCCTTCCAGCAGGGCAGAGAAGCATGAGAGAAGGATAGGAAATTGCATTAGATTTACGAGGAGATTACTTTGGAGGATAAAACATTTAGTTTTTTTATTGGATTTTAAATTGAGTATCCATCTATTTCAAAACTTTGTCGGCATTAGATTACTCACTGAGGTTGATATGCCGTAAAGCAAAACAAACCAAACTATTCAAAGCAAGCCAAAATGTCTTGAAATTCTTAAGTCACGAATCGAACAAGAAAATACGCTTCAGCAATTAGGTTTTTATCCTGAATTATGTCCTACTCTGTCCTATTATCATTAAGAGAAAAAAAGAATATCCTCTCATAATTAAACTCCTGAATAGATTATACACGATGTCTAACTCTAAGGAGATTATGATATGCTGGATCCCAAGCCATATTGTAGTGAGGGGGGTAATGAAAGATATGACTCTGCTGCAAAATCAGCTTTAGATTTGATCATCAACAAGTTCCAGATTCCATATACTGACTTGAAACCTAAAATTAGGAATAGATTCCTTCATAAAATAGCAACATCCACAATAAACTCTTCCTAATCAAACCCAATTTGGGAGACTGGAGACCAGCCATATTAAGGAAGTTAGAAACGAACAAGACATTGTGTCTCGATTACGCATTGGTCACACAAGACTTACGCACTCCTATATACTTAAAAAAGAACAACCACCACAGTATGAAACATGTAAAACACCTTTGACTGTTAAACACTTATTCATAGAATGCAGGTATTTTGCTCACATCAGAAACCGTTATTTAATGCAAACAATAGGAAAGATCTCTTTGAAAAAGTCAACATAGAAGACATTCTATCCATTTGAAGGAAATAAGATTATACCATAGAATATAGACATGAACCCAATCAATACCATACAACAATCCCAATGGTGCTAATATTTTTAAAACCAATTACTACAAAAGTGTAAATATAGATACACAACACATCTTACTTCCTAACCGCTAGGCATGACATAACCCTGGACGGGTTGATATGCAGTTAAAATCAACTAACCAGCCAACTGAATTATGTGGAAATGTGATGCAAAATATTTACAATGGTTAATCTGGATATTTTGTGCATTTATCTGACCCCCCCCCAGTCGCTAGAGTGACTAGAACCACAAGTTTCCTCGTTCAATACCAGCTCTCGCCGTCTCAGCGTTGAGTACCACAGGGATCTGTGTGGTAAAGAAAGGAATGGATTGTAGGTGTGGTGCTCCACCTCAGATGAAAAAACAATCTCCTTCGTCTATCCCAAATGAAAGGGGATAGGCTCCCTCGCTGTTTGACTGATACAGACTTGTCAACGACGGTGGAGTATCTTTCAGCGTGAAAGTTACTGCATGGATCTTGGTAAACCATTTTTGACAAATTCGATCTGTCACACAACCTTCTCCCTAATTTTTTTCTTTTTTAATATAAGTGAATTTTCTTAAAATAAAACGATATAATTAAAAACAAACTATTTTCTTTTTTTAAATATTAGAAGGAAACAAAACGAAGAATTGGTTTTTTGGCATAGAACATTTCTTGGTATGGTCAAGATTATAATCTCTTGCACAATTCCCAGTAAATTACCTTTCCCAATCAGCTGTGCCTTCTGTACCATTTTGCTTATTATGTAATTAACCGATTCATCTTTGTCCCACATGGCATATACTTGCTATTCTGTTGCGTACTATCAATATTCGCGCGATATAATTGGTCCTTATGGAATTATCTTGTGTTGCTATTAATAGAGATTTAATTTCTCTCGAGGTTTCATTTTCTTATCAATACTCATGTCTTTTCGGGTGCATTCTACCCAGATTATCACTTGAAATATCCATACAGTTCTTTTCATATTTTGCGTTTCGTTGGATTTATTTGTTTATTATCATTTTTAATAATTTTCATTTCCTTAATAGTGACACACAGATATATATATATATATATATATATATATATATATATATATATATAAGTTTTTGGTACAGGAAAATTTATAGAGTATTACAAGTAGTGGAATCATATGTATGTTGGGAGATCATACGAAAATGAGGGATGGAAAAATAAAACGATGTTTTAGAACAAAAATGATATAGGGGGTGGAAATACAAGGGCCCTTTCGTCCGGTTCTTTTCAATTATAATCACCGGTGGCAATTAAAAATTAGATTGTATCAGAAAATATTCATGAAATTATATATATATATATATATATATATATATATATATATGTGTGTGTGTGTGTGTGTGTGTGTGTAGTTAGTGAGAGAAAAATGAAAATAAAACCGACAGGTACGTGGAACAGATAATTGGAAATATATTTTGATATAGATAAAATTTATTATCGTAATTTGTCGACACGACTAAAATTCCTTTACACCCACAGTATTCTATTTAAAATATATAATCAAAATGAAAATTGAAATCACAAAAATAAGCATGCAAGCAGAGGTCATCATCAGGGCAGAGTATATAGATAAAAAGAGGCATATGTATAAGTATAAAAAATGTATAAGACAAAGCAAATAGATTCTACGTGTTTTCTTTATTAATAAGTCGATAGAGCATGTCTGTTTGGCTAAACGTTATATTTTTTTAACACATTTTGAACTTCCCGTTTCTCTTAGCCTTTGTCTAGTAACTTAATCGGTCTCTTTTCTCGTAAATAATTTCTTCTTTCTCGTGTTTCTTTATTTTATTACATCAAAAACTATCGGCCATTATTTTTTCTCTCAGTAGACACGTGCCAATTATTCATTTACTTTTGGCAAAATGTCTATACAGAAATCTAATCGACTTCTACGCTTTTATTTTATTGCTTCACACATTCTTAGAACTGGACCATTCAACACATCATATATATATTATATATATATATATATATATATATATATATATATATATATATATATATATATATATTGAATTTAGCGCCAAAATGTTTTTAGTAACAAAATCTTTAAAGTGCCTTGTACACAATGTTCTACCAGATTATAGAACAGCGCGGCGTAATGGTTAGAGTCGTAGGAAATGGATTCGTCGACTCGAGATCAAATCCTGGACGAGGCTGTTTGCATTTCCCATAGAGCTAAACCCATGGGAAAGTTATACATCCAACTGCTCTCCCTTCTAACTATGAGTAAATAGGACAGACTTGGTTCTTTAACCTTGGATAGGTAACAGTCCAAGAGAATGAAAATCTGACTTCAAACATGTTAAATTCCTCTAAAAAAACGTGATCCTGTGTTATATCCTACTCGTGGAGGGGTTGGTAAATATACATACTAATATTTTCGCTTACAGTCAAATCGCCTTAAAAGCCGAAATGACGTAGCGATGTTCAATATTTAGATTGGTGACAATCTAAGCAAAAACAAGTACTGGAAGGAACCGAATAGCAAATTGACTTAATTCGGCATTAAATGACCTGGAAAATAAAACACATATTTACAACAGTAAAAAAGAATTTCACGTAAATTTTCAATCCTGTCTCGCCGGAGAATCGTCGAAATAAATTTGACATTCGCTAGTTTTTTTTATCATGTTTATATTGTTATTCTCCTTCCCTATATTATATATACATTTTTACACACACACACACACATATATATATATATATATATATATATATATATATATATATATATATATATATATATATATATATATATATATATATATATACATTTGACTATGTAAGTTGATAGATCCTCATACATCCAATCGATGTACATATGTCATCCGCAGACAGTCCAGTTTCGTCATTTAACCCCAGTTAAATAATGGACCCTTCCGTTTTCATTATAAAGAAAGGAAAGAAAAATAACAGATAAATATAAGAAAGAAAGAGTGAGGGAAATGCAGAGTGGGGTTGATCACGTGGAAGCGATAACGCTATTCTGTTTCAATCGAACTTAACGAAAAGATGAAAGGGAAAGTAAGATAAAACACGGTGAGGGAATGTTAAATCAAGATTGTGATAATTTTTACATATTGAAGTATTGTAATAGCTCTTAAGTAAACATATCTAAAGTTGTAATAATTAAAGTATCATACTGTGATATATTCACAGGTCCCTATAGTATCTATTGATATATTGCTTAATATCATTGGTTTAGAAGAAAATTGTCCTGTTCTTTTAATAAAAATGAATAAACTACTAATGAGTTTAATAAATATTTTATTGAATTAAATATCAGAAAATTGTTATCATTCAGTACACGGAGAGAATGATCTACATGTATTAAGAAGGCATGTATGTGAAATGGTTGTCGTTGTAGCAAGTGGATTCGACGACCCGAGTTCAACTGTTGGACGGGGCTGTTTGCATTTCACTTCGTGCAAATTCCCTTTGAAAAGTCATGCATCCATCTGTTCTCCCAATAAATAGTAGGCTTGTAGTTTTATTAAACTTGGTTTGGCAACTAGTCTAGGAGAAGAAAAACTGATTTGAAACCAGCGTTACTCCACTTAGAAATTGATATTGTATCATATCCTGAGGCGTAGCACGGGGATTGAGTAAATGTATGTATTAAAAAATACGTGGATACATCAGTACGTCTGCAACCTTTTCTAAATAAATTTATCTATTATCAACTAGAAGCGGCTACCCCGCATCGTCTGGGTGAAGGTGGTGGTACAAAAAAATGAATAAAATAAAACAAACCTATTTCTATGTTAATTTTAATCTTTAAATGTCTTTAAATATGAATAAAATCTATTAATAATGGAGATTCGCTTCCGGGTTTTGTCTGTAACAAAAATTACGTCACATTACCCAAAATCGTCATACCATAGAATAAATACACTCAAAATTTGAACATGCAGCATTAGACAATCTTCATTGTTTTTTAAAACGAGTTTTAATAAATACATGACTGGTATTATATATCTATATATAGTTTGTTTTATTTTAATACATATTTAAAGTTTACATTTCAAATTGTTTTATTTTTTAATCCTTTAATGAATTTGATTTTTAATTACTTAGGGTACAAACTCGCTGACATTGATTTTTTTACTCCCACTACTCAGGCAATACGTTTCAAAAATCTATTTTTACATCTCCCGGAGGGTGTTTTCTATTTTGTACTAGTCTTCATAATTTTTGCACAAAAAAGCAAGAACCGGTGATATTTAATGTGTATATAGCTATCGGTAGATTGTTCGGCTGGGAACCTCACGGTTTCGGGTTCGATACCGGCCCTCGCCAACTCAGCTCATGAGTAGCATAGCGATCTGCGCGGTAAAGTGAGGTGCTGATGGTAGGTGTGGTGCTCCACCTAAGAAGCCAAAACAATCTCCCTCGCTGTCTGGCTGATACCGACTTTAGACCACATAAACGACTTTATATTTACTTTGTTAATTGTAGTATTTTGACAGACTCTTTCAGATAAATGGTATCATTTATATGTTCAGGTTGTATAAGAAAAAAATGATATAATTTCGTTCAAAGAATTTCGGGTTTTAACATCATGTGTAAAAACACAAAATACGTTTTTTGTTTAAATGCCTTTTCATTTCTAGTAAAAACATTTTCTACATGAAAAAACACATTAAGCATATAATTTCTAATTGTTTGAGCACAACATGTAATGAATTGTAAAGAAATTCAACAGCTCGATATTACACAACTGTCAACAAGTTTCACTCAAAATAACCACCATTAGCGTCGATCACAGCCTCAATCCTGCTCCAGGACCTGGAGCAAGCTGATGCTACAATTTCCCTGGGAAGGGTCTCAAAAACTACCTTAATTCTGTCGACTAACTGGGATTTTATAGTACTGGTACGGCGATTTGTGTCTTTCTCAACAGCGTCCATACCTAATAATCCATGGGGTTAAGATCTGTTGAGTTCGGAGGCCAAACATTGGGACTGGTTTAGTCGTAAAAATTCACCGACAACAATTTGTATATATATATAAATATACAAGTATTACTAAGAACGAACTCCCTCTATTCAGAATTCGAATATTTTGTTTGACGGCCAATTTGGCAAAGTTCCTGATCGAAACCTTAAAGCGTGCAACCTCTGAGCTCATTTTTGGAACCTTCTCTAAAAGTGCCGTAAGAATTATTGCATCTTCGCACGAAAGTCCGGACGGAAATTAAAGAAACACTAATTATAATTAGTGGCATTCACTTCAAAAGAAAATCTCTCTTATCAGTCGTCGTAGATTTGCGATACTGACAACGGATTTCCTTTTCAAACCAGACACAACGTCTCGAAAGATTTTCCGGTCCGTGCAACCCGATTGGACAGATCACGTGTCCTGTTGCTTATTAACAAAATTTTAAGGAAAACAACAAACAATATGTTTATCTACCCAAGTAGATGACAGTTATTATCTGTCTGCTCTTAAGTACGATTATTGGTAAAGACTACAAACCTGAAACCTTATCAAAAGCAACAAGTTCTTTTTTTTTTTTTGTCTGGAATGCTTGTCGGACAGTGGATCGATTGATTGATTTATTTTAATGGAATGCCAATCTTTCTACAATTATTTTCTGTCTAGTGGTTAGGAATTTATGTAAGTAAAGTCCTCGGGGTCGCTTAAAGTCGGTATCAAACAGACAGCTAGGGAGTCTATTCACTTTTCAATAGCACTAGATCAAGGAGATTGGTTTTGGCAGCTTTTTCCTCATCTTCATTTTTAAATACACAACGTTTGGCCGATGTTCCCTCCGGTTTTCTTCAGATGTATCTTGTCAAAATCGGGTACGTTTTGAACTCAGAAATATTCTCTTCTAACTCGATAGCCTTCACGGAACTTCGAACCGACCTTTATTCAATCCATCGGGGTATACCGTTCTCGTTCCATTAACCATGACCGGTTCAACATGTTAAGTTATGTTAAGTATTCTATGTTATCGCCCTTGGCCAGGATGGAACCTGCAACTCCGATCAATCGGGTGTCACGTCCAGCCCAAGCACCGATATGATTGTCTCAGCTGCTTTGTCCTTATTGTAAACTGTGAACCCTTTTTATCATATATGTGCTTGAAGGCGGTGAATGTGTGTCTTAGTGTAAGGGTATGACGTTTACCTGCATCTAATGGTAAATTTCAATTGGAGCTCTGGGGAGTGTAAAAGACCCCTTTATTATTCCCAGCTTTCCTCTGACCCGAAGTGGTAGTACCTGCTAGGGTCCTATCTATGGGTTAAATAGAAAAAAATGAATTTTAAAACGTGTTTAAAAATTGAGTTTAAAGAATTTTGAATACTTAATCAATAATGAATAAAACAAAACCTCTGCGGCACAAAATAACCCAACAAAGGGTGATATACCGTAAAATCCAACCAACCTATTTCATAATATGTATCAATACTTGCAACCTAGAAAATTTTGTTATGTCATATATACACCATCATCTGTTTTATTATCTATATATTCATACATGTTTGTATCCTTGTCTATATATTACACATGACAGCCTCTTTATTTTTTAATACGTACACATATTCTGACCACTGTCTCTCACACATGTATACAAATATTTATACCCTTACTTGGGCATATTTTACAACATGAATATATGTCAAGATAAGAATATATATAAGTGCATATGCAAAAATGCTCATCTACCTTTTAGCCTATCTCTCACTCTCTTTAACTACTTCTCTCTCTTTTTTTTTCTTTTTTTGTTTTGCTCTCTTTCATTTCTCTCCATAAATTTCCTGAACTACTCCTTTCCAGCCAGGATCTTCTTCGCCATATCTCCAAGACTCAAAGAACCCTTCCAGTCCGCATTAGCAGCATTTCCCCCGTCTTTCTGCAAGAGGCCACTACCATTACCAGACATCCACCCCCTCCAACCACTATCCGCTTGCACACCACCAACCCTTAACCTAACGTAGCACTCTCGCCTGCCGACCCCCCCACTCATCTCAACTGAGACCAAACCGCGGCCAGGGCCCTTCTATTGTGTTCTTCTCCATAGCCGGTGCCATAATTTGCGTCTTGTTTCCACGTAATTCATAGTGATTTACAGACTACAATTTCCGTGATGCACCAGCCGCTGTCTTTTCCGGATAAAGGGGGGGGGGGGAGAATGCTGAATGTTGGCAGAATAAATTCAAGGTTGCTAATATCAGCAAATCCTAGAGTAGTGGCAGCTATAACCTAAAAGATGAAGACGAACCCTCCAACTTAAAAAAAGAAAAAAGAGAGAGAGAGAGAGAAAAAAGAGAGAGAGAGAGAGAGAAAAAAGAGGAGAGAGAGAGAAAAGAGAGAGAGAGAGAAAAAAGAGAGAGAGAGAGAAAAAAAGAGAGAGAGAAAAGAGAAACAGAGAAAAGAGAAAGAGAGAGAGAAAGAGAAAAGAGAGAGAGAAAAGAGAAAAGAGAGAGAGAAAAGAGAAAAGAGAGAGAGAAAAGAGAGAGAGAAAGAGAGAGAGAAAGAGAGAGAGAAATAGAGAGAAGAGAAAAGAGAAAAGAGAGGAGAAGAAGAAGAGAAAGAGAGAAAGAGAGAGAGAAAAGCAGAAAAGAGAGAGAAAAGAGAGAGAGGAAAAGAGAGAGAGAGAGAAGAGAGAGAGAAAAGAGAGAGAGAAAGAGAGGAGAAAAGAGAGAAGAGAAAAGAGAAGAGAGAAAAGAGAGAAAGAAGAGAGAGAGAAGAGAAAAGAGAGAGAGAGAGAAAGAGAAAAGAGAGAGAGAAAAGAGAAAAGAGAAAAGAGAGAGAGAAAAGGAGAAAAGA
>CM042143.1:116083289-116093289 GCA_023376005.1 Doryteuthis pealeii | reverse complement strand
TTATTGAAGTCAGTTAGCCTACTGTTGGTTTTAATAACAGCAGCTAAGTAGAACTTTTAGCAGTGTCCAAGACAGCTGGTATAAATAGGAATCAAGAATGATCCATTCATGAATCTGGGTGATTTGGGTCATTCCATTCCTTGAGTTCTGATTGGTTGCTTGACTGGTTGATCTGCATGACACTGTGGAGTCTTATATATACTTGGTCATTTTGCAGTGAACCTTGTGGCATTTCGAGTTTGTATTGAGTTACAATCGCATGCTACCTTGTCTTCCCAGTTCGACAGTAATTGGAACTTATTCTTCACGATGGTGAGTATCATTGTTTCTACAGATATGGCAATAAACATTTGATGAACCTCAAACTTTTATTAAAAAGCAAAATAGGAATCAAATGTTGTAATACGACAGTTTATAAACATTTTAATTGAATCGGATCAATTGCTCCGTAGGTGCAATATATTTATCCAAAACAATTTCGCACCTTACACCTGCTGAGGGAAGTTCAACACTAGAGACTTCAATGCTTTTTTTTTATCATGGACTTTTGGTGATTCAAATACCCCAACATGAAAGAATGTTTCCACTCCTATTTTGAGGCGTGTACACGTAACGGTTATCGTCGTAGGAATGGAGTTCAAATCTTAGATAAGGCTGTTAACGTTTCACTTCGTACTAATTTCCTTGGGAAAAGAATAAATCCATCTGTAAATATTTAGGCAGACTATTTTTTAGCCTTGGTTAGGAGTCTAGGAGAAGGACAATTTTAAATTCAAATGAACTCGACACCTCTTAAAAAATTACATTGTGTCAACCCTTTTCATGCCACAGGGTTTGGGTAAATACATACTTATCTGCGACATTTTACAAACCCGCATAGGAATCACCAGGTTCCTGATTCGATTGATGATTTATAAGCACAAACCCTCTTTGTTTTTCTTCCTGTTCATAGAATAATTTTACTATCGTCGACCCAGCACCGGCATGCCAAACTGTTTATACTAGGTATACCCAATTCGTCGTCTGCTACAAATTTTAAAAACTAAGTAAAATCAATTAAATCTATTATTTGAGGTCAAACTTAGTAGTAACATAATGACCATCATTAAAAAAAGAAAATATCATTACATATGTAGTTTATTTTTAATACATTTAAAGGGATTTGTTTTGGTCAATTTCGACGCGATCCGCCATTCTGTCTCTTTTTCAATGGCTTTAGGCGCTTGTTTACAATTTTAATGTAACATTCGCGATTGCATAAAAATTTACCAAAATTCAGGAAATTATCCGATTTTAATGAAATTTTCAGTATTAATTTATTATTTAATGAATTTTATAATGCATTAGTTATTTTATTTCAAAATTTTAATTTAGTATTTTTGCTATGAAAAATTGATATATAAAATTCATTTAAAATATGAAAATCCTGATGTTAAGATTTTAGATTCTAAAAATAAATATCTATTTAATGCAAATATAATTTTTTTAAATATATCCTTTATTTATACCATTATTGCAATTTTCATTGAGCTTTTCTTACAGAAAATGAGGAGTAAAAAGTTTAACCCACCCACTTCTCGGACAAAAATAAGGGGGATATTTTACTGAACTTTATAAGGGGGTGTGCGCTAAGTCGTTGTACAAACCAACATACATACATACAAAATATTTTAATTCTCTCTCTCTCTCTCTCTCTCTCTCTCATATATATATATATATATATATATATATATATATATATATGGCCGGCTTAGCTCAGTCGGTAGAGCGTCCGACTAGGAACCACAAATTCCTAGTTCGATACCGGCCCTCGCCAACTCAGAGTATGAGTGGCACAGTGATCTATGCGGTAAAGTGAGGAGCTGATGGTGGGTGTGGCGCGCTCCACCACAGACGTCAAAAACACTCTTCTTGGTCTAGCGGTATTGAAAAGGGGATAGTCTCGCTCGCTGCCTGGCTGATACCGACTTTATATATATATTATATATATATATATGTATATATATATATATAAAATCTTTTACAGCGAAATGCATATGAAATGTAACTTATATGATACGCAAGTCTGGTACAGGAAATGGGGCACATAGCGTGTTAGCAAGAGTTTAACCTACGAAAATCTTAACTCAACTTGGAATTCGTATAAATGCAGAAATTGAAATATGAATGAATGAATGAAACCCTAGAATCGTCGAAAACAAGAAAACCTAAACGAGGAAGCTACAAAAATGTTGAATATTTTCTACACAAAACTCCCCCACCAAAACCCTTCACACTTTCCCGCCAAAAGCCCTATCCTTCCTCCCATCACCACCTCCAACTACCTCACTTAGCCTTACTTTTTCTCCTCTCCCTATTTTTTTATACCTCGACTCAGTCTTCCTTTCGACAAACTGGAGTGTGTATCTTTGACATTTTTCAGGACCCTTTTCCGTTGTCTTTTTGTCTTACTTTCACAAGACGATCACTTCAAGTATTTGCGGAAACCGGATATCTCCGGCCATCACAAGTAAACTTAGAGCAGCGAAAATGTCGGAGAGGCGGAACTGCGGCTTGATTTATTCACTAACAATCTTCAATGGCACAGATATTTTTTTTCAGTAAGGGCATACATTGTGGACTCGACAAATACACATATACTAACATGAATTGGCGCCTGCCAGTAAAAGACTGTAACCAAGTAAATCTCGGAAGGTCATGTGTAATGAGTTCGATCCTCACGAGGTATTAAATTATGAATTGTTTTTATCACACTAAACAAAACACGGTAAATGTTTACAGAAATTAATTATTATAAAAATAAGCCACCACTAATTACAATTAAAAAAATTATTTCAAAAGAAATAACACTTGTAATATCATTTTAAATAAAATCACTTCTAGGATAGAATTATTACAAAAGAAAAATAACCTGTAATATCAATTCAAAAGAAAAACAACAACTAATATCAGTACAGGAAAAAATTTGCAATATCATTTCAAAAGAAAAAAAACCTCTAATATAAAATTATTACAAAAAAAAACAACCTAATATAAAATCATTTAAAAAGATGAAGCTCGAATATAAAATCAATTCAAAAGATTAACAGCCTCTAATAGCAGCACAAAAGAAAAAATATTCTAATATCCTTTCAAAAGAAAACGAATCTCTAATATAAAATCTTTAAAAAAAAAATCCAAGCTCTAATATTCTTTAAAAAAACAAACAAACTCCAAGCTCTAATATTCTTAAGAAAAAAAAACTCCAAGCTCTAATATTCTTAAGAAAAAAACTCCAAGCTCTAAATAAAGAAAAAAAACTCCAAGCTCTAATATTCTTTAAAAAACAAAATCCAAGCTCTAATATTCTTTAAAAAACAAAAAACAAACTCCAAACTTGAATATTCTTTAAAAAAACAAACTCCAAACTTGAATATTCTTTAAAAAAACAAACTCCAAACTTGAATATTCTTTAAAAAAACAAACTCCAAACTTGAATATTCTTTTAAAAAAAGATCCAAGCTCTAATATTCTTTTAAAAAAAGATCCAAGCTCTAATATTATTTTTAAAAAAGATCCAAGCTCTAATATTATTTTTAAAAAAGATCCAAGCTCTAATATTATTTTTAAAAAAGATCCAAGCGCTAATATTATTCTTTTTTAAAGATCCAAGCGCTAATATTTTTTTTTAAAAGATCCAAGCGCTAATATTTTTTTTAAAAGATCCAAGCGCTAATATTTTTTTTTTAAAGATCCAAGCTCTAATATTTTTTTTTAAGATCCAAGCTCTAATATTATTTTAAAAAAAAAAAGATCCAAGCTCTAATATTATTTTTTTTTAAAAAGATCAAGCTCTAATATTATTTAAAAAAAAAAAGATCTAAGCTCTAATATTATTAAAAAAAAAGATCCAAGCTCTAATATTATTAAAAAAAAAGATCCAAGCTCTAATATTATTAAAAAAAAAAGATCCAAGCTCTAAATATAAAAAAAAAAGATCCAAGCTCTAATATTGTTAAAAAAAAGATCCAAGCTCTAATATTGTTAAAAAAAGGATCCAAGCTCTATATTGTTAAAAAAGGATCAAGCTCTAATATTATTTAAAAAAAGGATCCAAGCTCTAATATTAGTTTTAATAAAAGATCCAAGCTCTAATATTATTTTAATAAAAGATCCAAGCTCTAATATTAAAAAAGATATCCAAGCTCTAATATTAAAAAAAAAAGATCCAAGCTCTAATATTTTTTTAAAAAGGATCCAAGCTCTAATATTTTTTTTTAAAAGGATCAAGGGATCCAAGCTCTAATATTTAAAAAAAAAGATCCAAGCTCTATTATTATTTTAAAAATCGAATCTCTAATATTCTTTTAAAAATCGAATCTAATATCCTTACAAGAAACCCACCTCTAATATAAAATTATTACAGAAAAAAAAAAAAAAAAAAAACCCCAACGCAAATGTAAAATTATTTCAAAAGGAAACCACATCAGTTATAAAATCATTACAAAAAAATCTCCTATATCATTGTAAAAGAAAGACAACCTCTAATATCAGTACAAGAAGAAATAACTAATATTTAAAAAGAAAGAAAAACTCTAATAGGAAATCATTACAAAAGAAAAACAACCTCTTATACGAAATCATTACAAAATAAATATCTCTTACAAGAGAAAGGATCTCTAATGTCATAGAAAAAGAAAAGAACAGCGCTAATATTACATTTTTACAAAAGGAAAACAGACTCTAAAATCATTACAAATAAAAGGAAAACACCATTTATTATTAACAAATCAATATTAAAGAAAAAAACTGATAATAAAATCATTACAAATGAAAAACCACATGTATCATTACAAAATTAATGGTTCCCGCTAGATCAATGAGTTTAAGCAACGATGAATCTGTTCAGTACTTAGATGGGTAACTATTTAAGCAACAGCAAGTGCTGTAAGCAACTTGACATCAAAATGACTTGATTCGGTAATAGATTACCCGAAAAGGGTTGGTATGCCGTAAAACACCAACAAATAACAAATCAAATAGGCAACAATCATTAAAAGAAAAACAAAAAAATAAGACAAAAGAAAACGCCACTAATATCATTAGAAATCCAGAACAAAAACGCCAGAAATATTACAAAATTATTTCAAAAGAACAAAAACACCACTAATATCATTACAAATTAAATATCGCTAATATCATTACAAAATAAATATCGCTAAAATCATTACAAAAGAAATATCACTAAAATCATTACAAAAGAAATATCACTAAAATCATTACAAAAGAAATATCACGAAAAATCATTACAAAAGAAATATCACGAAAATCATTACAAAAGAAATATCACGAAAATCATTACAAAAGAAATATCACTAAAATCATTACAAAAGAAATATCACTAAAATCATTACAAAAGAAATATCACTAAAATCATTACAAAAGAAAAAAAAACATCACTAAAATCAT
This sequence comes from Doryteuthis pealeii, assembly GCA_023376005.1. Taxonomy (NCBI): domain Eukaryota; kingdom Metazoa; phylum Mollusca; class Cephalopoda; order Myopsida; family Loliginidae; genus Doryteuthis; species Doryteuthis pealeii. The sequence goes on along the minus strand of CM042143.1, from coordinate 116,087,841 downwards.
TACAAAAGAAAAAAAACATCACTAATTTTACAAATGAAAAAAATTATTACTAAAACAAATATCGCATGAATGTCATTTTAAAGGAAATACAACTCCTAATATCATTACAAAATTCTAAATAAACGCCAATGATATTAACTAATTATCGACAGTATCAAAAAATCTTAAAATACTCTTATTAATCTTTAAATTTATTCAACTGAGTAACATAATCTCCACTGCTTCATGACCAATGAATTTTATGGTCGTCTACAGAAACATGTATAATCTGATAGTGTTGATAGTATGCTAAGTAGAAACATGCTTCTTAACATCACAAAGCCAAGAAATAGAATCTTCTATATAAATAAGGTCTAAGAATCTAATCAGTTTTGCTTAGTTTAAAACAGTGGTCTCAAATTGCAAATGGTAACTTGTTATGTATCAAGATTGTCTTAGACGGAGAGAAACAGCTGATCACGTAATCTCAGTTGTTCACCTATATGGATTTACCCAACTTTTCCACTACAGCCAAGATCTGACACAAGGTCAGTTTTTTTTAAGTGGATTCAAGCTGGTTTGAATTTTAAGTGGATTCAAGCTGGTTTGAATTTAATTTTAAGTGATTCAAGCTGGTTTGAATTTTAAGTAGATTCAAGCTGGTTTGAATTTTAAGTAGATTCAAGCTGGTTTGAATTTTAAGTAGATTCAAGCTGGTTGAATTTTAAGTAGATTCAAGTGGTTTGAATTTTAAGTGATTCAAGCTGGTTTGAATTTTAAGTAGATTAAAGCTGGAATTTAAGTAGATTAAGCTGGTTTGAAGTAGATTAAAGCTGGTTTGAATTTTAAAGTAGAGTAAAGCTGGTTTGAATTTAAGTAGATAAAGCTGGTTTGAATTTTAAGTAGATTAAAGCTAGTTAGAATTTTAAGTAGAGTAAAGCTGGTTTGAATTTTAAGTAGAGTAAAGCTGGTTTGAATTCTGTTTTTCTCCTCGAAGACTGATAGCCTAACCAACACAAACATAGTGGACCTGGGAGTAATGACAATGAAGGTTTATTCCACACTCCCCAGAGCTCCGAAAGTCAAACCTCACCAATAGATGCAGTTTTTGAGTGATACCCAAGACATCGAACACGTGGATACACCAATATATCAATAATGAAAAATGCACTTATTTTCATTTGCATTTATGGTATCGATCAACATCTTAATCTCAACAAGGGTCTGGTCTAGGATGTACGAACGTTCAGCAGTTGCCCAAGTAGCAGGCCTCTCCGCATTTCAATGTTGTTCAAGCGAAGGCCAAGGAGTAAATGATTTGCCATTAATATCAAGGTGTTTCAAGAACGAGATTGGACACAAAGTATTTCTTTAAGGAATCAAGCTCATGGATATGAATTGAGAGATTTTCCTTTTGCTTCCGCTGGTTGCCCTACAAAACTAGAGAGCCCAGTCTGTCGTACCTATAGATAGGGGGTGATGAGATGAATTTATACATTTACCTCTTCGCGGAAATTAACTATTACACCTTCAAGTATAGATGACCAGGCCTCTAACAGACAAGGTTGGTGAAACACGCACCGCACAGGAACTGAGCTGCTCACTATTAAATTTGATAGGGCTACAGAACAACGACGTCTTCGTCGTAATGCACCACAGAATGCAGAAGGACATTTCCCTTGCAATGTGTGTGAACCGCGTGCTGGGTCCATAACCTGTTACGATTCTTGGGACAATTTTTAGGCTGTAGGTGAGAGCAATTTACAATGGAGATCCTTTGTGTTAAGCAAAGTCCTTGGTTGTTGATCCACTCGTCCTTGTCGAATACGAGCAACTGAAAGACTTTCAAGAACGGCGATTAAATAGTTAACTAACCACGTATTCGAGCATGTTTATTGGCTGATTGAATCCACGCGGCCATGACGTATAAATCTATAAATTTAAATCGGGCCTACAGCACACTTCATATCTCGAAATAATCCAACAACCGCATCTACAAATCCAGAATTTGATTATTTAGCCATTAAAAAGTCCATAACTAATCAACGACATGGATTGAGGTAATCGTCATCTGCGACGGACTGCTAAAATGAAAAAAAAATGGGACTGTTGCCAGAGGCATTAGTGCGAAGAGAAGCGCGAATAGCCTCGTCTAGGATTAGAACCGATATTATTGACGTACTCCACTTGTACAAGGTCAGGCACAAGGCCCTTATAACGTGGGACCACCCACAAGCCGAGACTCATGGGTGGCAGGTTGAAAAATTGCGTTGATCCCGTCGGCATTCCCCCTTCAAGGGGGCGCCTCAGGCACTGGGCAATAAACCCAGACCTGCCCCTTTATATTGAGGGGGCATGTGTATCCTGGAGGATATCCCCTTGGGATCAACGCTATTAATTTGATCTTTGAACCCCCGGCTTTGCCCGGAAACCGGAGTTTTCGTCCAGTATTAAAACCTGTCTCATCGGGTTCATTCAACGTTAACCCTTACGCAACCTATTCATCCAATATACTTATTTTACGCAACAAAATCTGTTTTTCAACATAATCTCCTTCCCTGTCAATGCACTTAATTCTATCATTAATCACAGACCGAATATTACATAGTGAAAATTCCTGATGAATATTCAGCTGATAATATTGTCAATCAAAATAGCCGTATTCTAGTGGTTGGTGTGGGGGGGGATCGAATTTTTTGGATTTATAATTTCCATCATTTGTGTTTTAGTTTTCCATCGTTATTCTGTTCTTTCTGGTGAAAAGAGAGTAATGCCCTCAATTCATCGCACTGTCTTGAGAGCCTCAATTTCATTCATCATTTTATCTCTTTTCGATGCGAAATACATACATCATGCCAGAAAGCCCTTCCCGTTTAAACAGTTTGAGAAGGTTACGCTTTCGCGTCGGCAATAATAAGCATACTTACAAGCAAAAAACTTTCACCTTCTTTTCTCCCCAAGCTTCTACTCCTTACTCTTATTCTTACCCCCCTCTATCTCTGGTTCCACTGTTTTTTTTACTTTTACTTACAATTCCCTACTAGTGCTCCATCTGTCTCTCACACTCACCCTCTCATGCCTTATGCACGCTGTCAATCACACAGAATTTCTATATCCAACTTTTTTCCCTATGACATTTACTTATATTTTATCATGAAAATATCCCCCTCCTCTCCATTACACACACACACACACACACACACACACAACTTCAGTTGCTGCCTAATTCAAACACATGGGCAAGTGAAATATGGGAACAAAGAAACATGTCTATAAAGATTGGCTTCTGACCCAGAGTGGTAGTAACTTTTAAGGTCACATCTACGGGTTAAATAAAAAAAATCGTTGGAGGGGTATGGTCTAATGGTTAGAGTAGTAGGAAATGGACTCATCGATCCGATTTCAAATGCTGGACTAGGTTACATTTCACGTAGCACTAATACCCTTGGGAAAGGTATGAATCCAACTACTCTTCCTCAAGCTATGAGTAAATAGTATGACCGACTTGGCCCTTTAACCATGGTTAGGCGACCAGTCTAGAAGGAAAAGTCTGAACTCAAACCTGTTAAACTCCGCTTGGTGTGGTCTCCACTAGAATAGGCTTAGTCTTAATTAGCGATCTATTTCACTAAATTAAAAAAATAGTTTAAAAGTCAAGATTAAAAAAATTAGTACCCATCAAGAATGAATAAAACAAAACGTCTTCGGCATGAAATAACCCAACAAGGGTTGTCATGCCGTAAAATCCAACCAGCCATAATGATTAGAGAATTGTGGTTGTTTTTAAAGCTAATCTAAAAGTGACTGTAAAAAGTCGACTTTTAATAGTGAACAAACTAATCTCGCAAACTTACCAATGAGTAGAGGGTTCGACCCTCAGTAGGCTCCCAATAACTTTGGTACTGAGTCAAATCTATGAAAGCTTAATTTGCCAGGGCACCAGAAAGGTTTAAGAGTTAGGAAGCTCCACTAATAAATCTGTTTATGATTTTGATATTCAAAGTGGGTCCATGGACTCTTTAGCCGATTTCGACGCATGAGGGTTCATCCAATGAACAACCGACACAGTGTTTTGTTTATAGTGGCAAAGGCTTGTGTTGAACAATCCATACTTTTTGACACAGTCGATGGGAAAGAATTGGTGCACAAGGGATGCCACGAACCCAATCAACGACTGACCTCAGGTTTTTCAAATTCAGATTTTTCCTTATCTTAGACTGGTTAAAGAGCCCAACTAGCCCAACTATTTTATCCATAGCTAGATGGAGAATATATGGATTCCTACCTTTCACAGGGGCATTAGCGCTATATGCAAACAGCTTTGTCTAGGATTTGAACTCGGTTTGACGAGTCCATTTCCTACATATTCTACGAATCTAATGCCACGTCCCTCCATAGTGGGTTCAAACTTCTTGTTGACAAACCAGCTTTCAAAAAAGGGAGCAAAAATGATGAGTACTACATCATAGTGATAGGAAGTAAGTGGCCGTACAGCTGCTCTTTTGTGGGGTGCTATTTCTAGGATTTGTTCAAGACGGCACGCAGCACAATTATGCAGTTATCAAGCTTTTTC
>CM042143.1:116055789-116078289 GCA_023376005.1 Doryteuthis pealeii | reverse complement strand
CCAGCTGACAGGGCTTGTTTGTATTCTTGTAAAATACGCATTTTCCATCATCATCTGATAACAATTGACGGAGATGCGATGACGAGAGTACAGAGACCTGCGTATATCAACGCGTGCTTTACCGGTTGATTTCAGTCGAATTAGGAGCAGCCATTTTCCAAGTTTAGATACCGTTTAAATTGTTTTGCAAGAAAACACTGGAGCGTTAAATAGTTGGAATTTAGTTTTATGTTTTCAACCGTAAACACACGATATCTATCGACAGGCAAAAACTCTGCTGGAGAGCCGGTTTCTGTCGGATCTCTAAAACCTTTTCAAAAGGTTTGGTTTGGTTTACGGCATTTCAGCATCAGTGATTAATTTAATGCCGACGAAGTTTTGAAATAAATTCATTCTTAACGGATACCCAATTCTTTTTATAAATACATTTTTTCATTTAACCCATTGATGTGACCCTAACATTTACTAAAACTCCTGGTCAGAGTGGAACAGGGAGCAATGATGATAAAGGGGTGCTCCACATTCCCCAAACCTCCAAAACTGGGACCTCACCATCAGATAGAGTTTAACATCATTCCCAGGATATGAAGACTCAGCCACCGCCTTCAAGCACCCATATGATAAAAATTGTTGAGTCTTAACATAAGGGCAACGAAGTTGGGGCAATCATATAGGTGCTAAGACTTGATGTGACGAGCCGATTGATAGGAGGAGGCCTCTCCGACCGCCCGTCTAGCCCAGGAAAGGGACAAAGTGGAGTATTGCATGTCATGGACTGCTCAACCACTTGGGTTCTATCCTTAAGCATCACGGGTCGCCTCCCACGGCCAACACTTGGCCACATTAGGGGAGTCTTACCCCTCTGCAGAGGTGCAGTCGGTGCATTCTAATGCCCCAAACGACAGGGCGTCTTCAGAAAGGTTTTCGACAACTCTTTGAGTCTAAAATAGACTTCATATTTTTGAGTCCCTCTCAGTGTACCAGTTGACGTCGAAGAAAATGTACTCGGCGACACGAGTTCATATCTCCGACGAGGCTGGTGTCATTTCACATTGCGCTAATACCATTGGGAAAGGTATTCCTCCAACTATTCTCCCTCCAGCTATGGGTAAATAGTAGACGAACTGGTACCTTTAACATTGGATTCTTTCAAGTGGTCTATGAGAAGGAAAACAATGAATTCAAACAAGTTGAACAGCTTAAAAAAGAAACTGACCTTTTGTCATATCCTGTTCGTGCGGAGGAGTTGGCAAAATACATATATTACTTATGGATTTATCACATCCCTTTTCTCCCCATACATATCTAAAGTTAAATTTATTTAGTTGTTGACCGCCTCTGGTAAAATGGTTATCATCATAGGCAATGGAGACGGTGATCCGAGTTCAAATTCTGAACAAAGCTATTTATATTTTTATAACGCTAATATTCCCTCAAAGGCCACTACGCCTGCGCAATGGGGGAGGAAGGGGAGATGAAGAATAAACTAAGTTCCAATTACCGTCGAATTGGTAATACACGGCAACAAGCGGTTTTAACTCAATACAAACCAGTCTTGTTGCAATTCTACTGCAGAATGACAGGGTATTTATAAAACTCCACAATATCATTGAAACCAAGCAACCAATCAGAACTCAAAGAATGGAATCACCTAAATGTATGAATGGATCATTCTTGATTTCTATAAATACCAACTGTCTTGGACACTGCTTCAATTGTGCTTAGCTAGTTGCTGTTATTCAAACCAACAGTAGACTAACTGACTTCAATAGTTAAGGTATGTATCTAGCGATTCTCCCTCCATCTATGGGTAAATAGTAGGGTAGACTGGACTATTTAATCTTAGTATAGCAATCGGTCTAGCACAATGAAATGTTAAAACCTGTCAAAATCCGTCCAAGAGTTGACCTTGTGTCACATCCTGTTTATGGGAGAGTGGTTGCGTAAATACATATAGCTTTGATAAATCTTGCACCTTCTGTAGAAATATTGACTTTTCTAAGGAATAAATGATTTATCTTCTCTGAACATGCATACATCATAGTCACACGTAAGAAGCAAGAATAAAATACGGAGGTATTTACCCAACCGGTTCACTACTGGTAGCATGTGACACAAGATTGCATGTATGGGGGCATACAATGATGATCGAATTCATTTTCAGTAGTAATAGGTCTGCGAGATTAGCTTGCTAACCATTATACTATGATGAGAACTGAATTACAAAGGGAGGATAATTACTACCGTTATCAAAGAACCTAGTCCAAATTCTGGACGAGACTGATCCTCGGATTGAAATAACCTCCGGTTAAGCCTTGGTAAAGACAGCTAGTCACTGAGTGCTTAAACTTCTTTTATCAAATCTTTTACCAAACTAAGCCCGCCCTGTCGACTGGGGAGTTAGAATGCACCGACTGAACCTCTGCAGAGAGGTAAGACTCCCCTAATAGGGGCCACCTGTTGGCCGTGGATGGCGATCCGTGATGCTTAAGGATAGAATCCAGGTGGTTGAGCAGTCCATGACATGCAAACACAACTTTGGCCCTTTCTTGGACGAGACGGGCGATCGGAGAGCCCCCCCCCCGATCAATCGGCTCGTTACGTCAAGCCCTAGCACCTATATGATAGACCCAATCCTATTGCCCTTATGGCAACCCCCAACCCTTTTTATCATATGGGTACTAGAAGTCGATGGCTGGGGGTCTTTCTGTCTTGGGAATGACATTAAACTATCTGATGGTGAGGTTCCAGTTTTGGAGGTTTGGGGAATATGGAGGACCCCTTCATCACTATTGCTCCGTGGTCAACTGACCCGGAGTATAAGTACCTGTTAGGGTCCCGTCTATGGGTTAGAATAGAAAAACATGAGTTTATAAAAAAAATTGATCATCCATTAAGAATGAAATTATTTCAAAACTTCGTCGGCATTAAATGACCTACTGAGGTTGATATGCCGTAAAACAAACCAAACTAAGCTCAACTAATTTAAAAGTGAACACCACGCACTCTCTTGGATTATCTGTGTTTATATAATTATTTAACAGTGAATTTGATTCTCACTGCGTGCCTCATATTTCAGGCTTTGAACTAAGATAATTTAAGCTTTACTGTTTACATTTATGGTCAAGTCACTTTGAAAGTATCGGTTGTTGACAGATCAAAGTTAGGAAGCGATGATCTCACCCTTTACTTAGATAATTCACTAATTAGTAACAGCAGATATCATAAGCAACCTCAGATTTTTGTGTCAGACTAAACAAAGAGTGATAAACCTTTAATATTGTTAAATAATAGATTAGCCTAATCTATTATTTGACAGGTAGTGTTGTAGTTTAAAACGGTAGAGAAAACCGTTGAGAGCATCTAAATTGATTGATGGGTGATGACACCAGAGGTTGTTTGAGACCAGGGTTTTCATTGGACGAAAGTCACGTGAAACAAGCGTCACTAGGATTTTAGAAAGAGAACATTGAAAAAAGCTGTTAAGAATGTCGGTCTAACTCACGACATGCGTCCAGTCGGTAAGATGAATTTGCCGTCGAATTAAATAAAAAGATTATGTGCACATCAAAGTCGAAAAACTCTTAATACAAACCCACACACTCCTACTTGCATTCCAGGATACCTTTCTGTCCTGGTTTGAGGAAGTGGAGTCCCTATGACACTTCTGAAGTTGATATTTGATTGGAATGGCACATCAACCGATCAAGGGTCATTTTATGCCAACCGGTTAATTGTGAAGGATAGTCTGAATTGTTAGCTTTTTTAAAGACTATTTTGATTTTTCACACTAAGATGTCTGCAGTTGTTTGATAAAGAGATAAAGGGGAGGGGGGAGGGATAAAGAGAGAGGGGGAGGGATAAAGAGAGAGGGGGAGGGATAAAGAGAGAGGGGGAGGGATAAAGAGAGAGGGATAAAGGAGAGAGGGATGGGAGGGATAAAGAGGAGAGGGAGAGAGAGGGAGAGGATAAAAGGGAGAGGGATAAAGAGAGAGAGGGGGAGGGATAAAGAGAGAGAGAGGGGGAGGGATAAAGAGAAGAGAGAGAGGGGAGGGATAAAGAGAGAGGGGGAGGGATAAGAGAGAGAGGGGAGGGATAACGAGAGAGAGGGGGAGGGAGGTGTGAAAATCCGTGCTGTCAGCACTACCTGATGAGGATAAGGATTGATAAGTTCGATTTTCAAATTATTGTACGCAATAATTAGTAGTAAAAACGTTGTATGCAAAGAGGCCCATTGTATCAGACGAATAGTGAGGGAGTATAACCCCCTTTTCACTAGCACTTGACCAGGGAGATTGTTTTTGCTGAGGAGAAGTACTACATCTACCGGCATTTCCCAGATGCTTTTGTGGAAAGATCCATTTAGCCAAGCTGTTCTACACATGCGATACGTTAGCGGGGCGGGGATTGGTATCGAACTCCGCTTCTTCCGATTCCTAAGTGGATGTTCTACCGATAAAAGACATTTGTCTTTTGTTAAAAAAAAAAAACTGTTTCGAAGTTACAGATAACATTATAAGGCGCAAACGTTGCTTGTGCACTAGGCTTGCTGGAATTACCAAAAGTAGTTTAAAAAGTGTGTGTGATATTATTTGAGCACACAAGTAGAATTGAAAATATTTCAATTCAAAAATTGATAGAATTTTAGAAAATAATTTTCTAATTTTCTAATCCCGACGAAGATCCATGGCGGATCAGAGTTTCTGTTGAAATGGCCTTTTAATGTCACGTGATAAAAGAATCGAACTGATAATAAACTAGCAATAATGTCATCTCAAATTTCTAATTGGCATTTAGGAAATGACCTTATGACCCTCGTTGGGATTTGTGTGAAACGTAGTTTCACGTCATTCTAAATGATAATGTGTCCAACATATCATCGTTAAGCATTATGTATATATTTACTTTACTAGTATTAAATTATCGGACGGTCACGTCAAGCCCTGGCACCTATATAATTGTCCCAACTATTGCCCTTATGGGAAACCCCGACCCATTTTTTCATATAAGTGCCAGAAGGCGGTGGCTCAGGATCTTATTGACCTGGGTTACTCTATAAATTGGTGAAGTCCCACTTATGGAGCTCGGGGAATGTAGAGTACCACTTCATCACCATTACTCACAGGTTCAATCTGTCCCGGGGTGGTAGTACCTGTCACATCTATGGGTCAAATAGAAAAAATGAGTTCTAAAATATTGAGTTAAAAATTTGTTGGTTGGTTTTGAAGGCTGTCACAATGCGAGTGTAAAGAAAAAAGAAGGTAACTATGATGTTTTTTGTTAACCTGTCATTTATTTCTCAATATTTCGGGAAGAAATTCCCATCCTCAGAAGAATACTGGAACTGAAGTTGTCTTAGCGGCTGCTACATTCGTTCTGCCTTGGGTCTTCCAAATTCTGTGTGTGTATGTGTATGGTTGGGGTGCTTGCTTATGTGTGTGTTTGTGTGTATAAGTGTGTGTGTGCGCGTGCTTGTGTGTGTAAATGTAAGCGTATGTGTGTGTGCATGGTGCTTATGTCTGTGTGTCAACATAAAGTTGTGTCTGAGTTAAAAATATATGTACCCATGAAGGATGAATAGAACAATAAGTTTTCGGTATAAAATGACCCGGAAGATGTTGACATACCGTAAAATCCAGCCAACTAACCAGTATTAAATTATATTAAGTTTATCACAGGCATTCTTTCTTTATCCGGAAATTAAAACTCTTATTGAGATTCGATCACAGATTTCAAAATACCATCGCTGACCGAAAATATAAATTCACTTCTTAGTCAAGTACATAATGAATTCAAAAAGTCCACTGGATGACGTGACTAAAAAACTTGGAATCGATTTTATTTGTGCAATTTATCGCTGTAGAGATGAAGGTGAGACTCCACTCTAAGAACCCAAGATTAGATAAATCTTTAATTAAGAATATTTCCTGCCAGGCAAAGATAGTTACTGAGTTTTTCTAGAAATTTAAAAATTGTGGAATTTTATTCAAATGAGAAAACGTTGAATCCCCCACCCTTTAAGTGAAAAAAGTTTTCTTCCGGCTTTTATTTAAATAAAACAAACTATTTATTATAAAAGGAATCATTGATGAATAACATGCTAAAATTCTAATTCAAATTGGATAATTTCCTGATTTTTGGTAATTTATCTATCTTAAATCTAAAAAGGTACAAGTTTTTCTTTACTGAAGCAAAGAATCAAATAAACTTATAATTTTCTCTGAGTAAATAGAGTAATTTAGAGAGTTTGAAATAGATGTGTATGTTAATTTTCAGAAGCAATTAGTCCAGTTTCAGAAGCAATTAGCCCGTAGCTTAAATTAGGTCAAAGTTTCCTTTCTAAGAATTCTTACAAAATGATATCAATGTTTTTTTTTGTTTTTTGTTTTTTGTTTAATTCTTCGGCTGCATTTATTATAAAAAAATTAATTCGCTTTGCAAACTTACTTTTCCCTTTATATATATATATATATATATATATATATATATATATATATATATATATATATAATATATATATGTGTGTGTGTGTGTGTGTGTGTGTGTGTGTGTGTGTGTGTGAGAGAGAGAGAGAGAGAGGGGGGGATAAGGTTCTACGATATTTTTCGTGTGTTTGTAAAACAAAAAAAAAACAAAAAACAATTAGGTTTCCTTAAATGTAAAGTCTTCATTGTTTAGAATTGGTTTATAGAAAATACTATTTTGATTACACAGAAATATTTGTTTTGAGGCTATTAAAAATGGCAAATAAACCAATGTTCTAGGCTTGAATACATGTCTATTATCAGATTTCAAGAGAAATATCTGATGTGTAAAACCATTTTTTGTAAGAAAAATCTTTACAAACTTTTTAGATGTTCTACTGCGAAAGACAAAATGCTAAAGCTTGGTCCCTTTTTTAATCCCATATCAATCTACGTGTATTATATAAAGATATCCTTGTAGAACAGCAGTAATGGTAATATCTAGCCCATTGCTTGCAGAAGGAATTCATATATTTCCCAAAGCTATTTGTCGAATAAGGGCCGAGCGTTCGGATAGAAATCACAGGGTTCAAATTTCGATACCGTCACTCGCCAACTCAGCGTATGAGTAGTACAGGAATTTGTGCGGTAAAGTAATGAGCTGATGGTATATGTGGCACTCCACCTCTGTCGCAAAAAACAGTCTCCATGGTCTAGCTCTTGGGAAAAGTGGATAGATTCCCTTGCTGTAGGGCTCATACCGACACTAGGCCGCCCCGACAACTTTAATTATTAGTCCGAAAGTAAGCGTAGGAGTGTGACTGAATTTCGAACTCACTCACAAGGATGTTGTAGTCTTGCACATAAGCCACTACGCCACAGTGACTCAATCCCCTAACACACGCAAAATGCTTAGGGAAAATAATCAAATAAATAGATGATTTAAAAAAAACAACACACACACACACACACACACAATGATATATGCAATATTCTACATTTTTTGGGATAAAAAATCTCCAAGCTACCGATTTCCCCATCATTTCATTTCATTCTCTGGTTTACACGTATTTAAACGCATGAATACACACTTTATTTTTCTTAAAGTGAATCCCGGGAAACAAACGGAGAAACCTCGAGTCGTTGGCCACCACCGCAGGAGGACAATCTGATTGGCTGAATGCTGGGACGGAGGTTCAATTCTACATTTGTGTCGCCAGTCGAACAGCGCTGACTCACAATGATTTAATGGCCAACCTCCATTTGCCTTTGTAAACTGACTTTTCGAACGAGTCAAGAAAATTTATTAGCCACGCACGGGGTTTAACTAGAGTTTACGTGTACATGATCCTTTCTAGACTAGGACATTTAGACTAATGCCTTTTCTGCCTATCACTTTTTGGTTAAAGACATTGTTCATTTTCTTGAACGAATACTTTCTCTTTCCTTAATTCCATTGTTTCGTTTGTATATTCACTCAGTCTCTTTCGTTATTTCTTTCTATAGAAACCCGTTCCGTCTTTATCTCATGACTCTCTCTCTTTCTTTTCTCTCCCTCTTTTTTTTTCTTACCACAGTGCCTCTTTCTTTATGTCTATTCCTTCAGTTTTATTTTATTTTTTCTACATTGCAAAATTATATTTCTTTCCTCCCTTATATTTTAACTTTGTTTTCCCACATGTCTTTGTATTTTCTATATTATTTTAGTTTCTTTGTAGGAAGGGCATAGCAACCTACGTGGGTTATTTAATGCTAAGGTCATTCCTGTAGAAGAACAGTAGAGGAACGCTTTAATGGCTGGGAGATTCATACCTTTCATCTTTATATATACTAGCAAATATATGCACCCTCCGGGTGGAAGTATTTTAGTTAAATTTTATAATAAAATATATATTAAATTAGAAAGGCTAATGAAACTGAATAAGAATGTAGATAAAAAGATTTTGAACAGAGGGGGTATGATTGAAAAATAGAACAACTTTGAAACTAACTCTTCCATCATTTTCCGTTACTCCCGTCTTTCATTGGTAAATTTTCCTAATTAAAATGTTTAGCTAAAATAGGAAGTAAAGAATAATATTACAGTTATTTCTTCTTGTTAAGGGATTTCTTTTAAGATTTATTGAAGAGATTTTTGCTCATATTCAATAAGATAAAACCAAACAATTAGAAATCAATAATACTAAGCATATATTTATCAAAATCAATTTTTTAAGATCAATATGCAAATTAACCTTCCCATTCACACTGTAAACCTCTATTTTGTTGTATATATAAATACAATTGCATGTTATTAGTATGTAGATATGGTCAACAGTGTCAGTAATGTAAAACAATTTTATTAATAATTGAGGTTTAAATAAAAATAAAATCATGGAGAATATGATGTAAATAACGAAAGGAATTGTGACTTGTATAGTAATATAGTTTCGGTTACAGACAGACAAACCCACAATCTCCATTATAATAATAATAATATTAATATATAATATATATATATATATATATATAATCAGGGCCGGTTTAGCTCAGTCGGTAGTTCGGCTAGAAACCTCAAAGTTCCTGGTTCGATACCGGCCCTCGTCAACTCAGTGTATGAGTAGTATAGGGATCTGCCTATCACTTTTTGGTCTCCGTCTCTTTCTATAGAAATCTCTCTCTCTCTATCTCTCTCTCCCCTTACCACAGTGCGTCTTTCTTTATGTCTATTCCTTCAGTTTTCTTATCTTTTATTTATACTACATTGCAAAATTATCTTTCCTTCCTCCTTCCTCCCTTATATTTTAATTTTTTTCCCCTACATTTCTTTGCATTTTCTATATCATTTTAGTTTCTTTGTATGAAGAGCATAACAACTAACGTGGGTTATTTAATGCCAAAGTCATTCCTGTAGAAGAACAGGAGAGAAACGGTTTAACTAATGGCTGGGGGATTCATACCTTTCAACTTTATATATATATATATATATATAATATATAATCAGGGCCGGTTTAGCTTAGTCGGTAGTGTTCGGCCTGGTTCGATACCGGTCCTCTCAACTCAGCGTATGAGTAGTACAGGGATCTGCCTATCACTTTTTGTTTAAAGCCATTGCTCATTTTCTTGAACGAATAATTTCTCTTCCTTTCTTCACTTTCATTCTTTTGTTTGTATATTCACTGATTCTTTCCTTCTTTCTTTCTATAGAAACCTGTTCCGTCTTTATTCCCCCCCCTCTCTCATCTTTCCCTCCATTTTTCTTTTCTTACCACAGTGCCTCTTTCTTCATTTCTATTCCTTCAGTTTTTTATCTTTTATTTATACTACATTGCAAAATTATTTTTCTCCTCCTTCGTTTCTTTCTGTTCCCCTTATATTTTAATTTTGTTTTCCCACATTTCTTTATATATTCTATATTGTTTTAGTTTCTTTGTAGGAAGGGCATAGCAACCTACGTGGGTTATTAAATCCAAGGTCATTCCTGTAGAAGAACAGTAGAGGAACGGTTTAAAAATGGCTGGGATTCATACCTTTCATCTTTTTTATTATATATATATATATAAGGCTTTCTCTTCCATTTCATTTTCTTCCATTGTTTCTGTAGAAATTATCAACATCTTTATTTCCCATCTTTTTCTTTCTTTCTTTCATTTGTACTTTGCTTTTTTTTTACTTCTAATTCTTCTGTTTTCTTATATTGTTTCTTCTCCATGCCAAAATCCTCCTTCTCTCTTCCTCCTTCCTTTATTTTCCCTTATATTGTTTTATTCTAAAAATTCCCCATATTTTTGTTTCTTTCCTTGTTCCGAGTTTTTCTATACAATTACGTAGATTTATAGAAATATGGATGATGTTAACTATTCCCATATTTCTTTGTATTTTCTGTTTTATTTTAGTTTTTTGTTTTAACGGCTTCGCCTCCATCGTGGTTCATTTAATGTCAAAGCCATTCTTGTAGAAGAATAGGAGAGGTACTATTTAATTTAACCAATAAGTGTGGGATCCATACCTCTCACACACACAAACATCCAAAAATATTATTTCCTCCACCGAAGAGCTTAAAAGCCCGAGTTTGTTATTGTTCACTCAGCGACCCCTTGCCTCATATGGTAGACACGTCTCAGTATCATTGACAGGTTAATTTCGCAGGAATTTCTCAGTGCTGTATCGTGGCCGAAACAGTATAGTTTCTGACTATCCTGCTGAAGTCCCTGTTTCGATTTCTGTCGGAGGGAAATCGTTAGTATATATCGCTGATGTGACTTAATAAAGTTGAAACAGTCTGTACGATATTCTACACACCGAGTAATTCTTTGCCAAATTCACTTGTCATTATTATCTTCTATAATTATCGAATTTTATGCGATATGCGCATTGTAATGCCTTCAAGCACAAACATACATACAAGGTGTATCACTTTATTTACACGCCTTGTATTTGGGAAAAAATAACATTCCACACATTTTTTTTACAATACAAGGTGTGTCAAAAAAGTATGAAGTTTAAAGCTGTATTTACAGGGTGTCGGCTCTGCATTCTGTGATCAATGGTTCTATTTTATTATTGTCGATTAAAACAGATTAGCGTTATCACTTCCACGCGATCATCCCTCTCTCTTTACCCTACTCTTTCTTATATTTTCTATGGTGCGTGTCCCTTTTCTTTCTTTCTTTCTTTCTAATAAAAATTGAATGGTTGATTATTTACCTGAAATGACGTCACTAATAAGAATTCGGCGGATAAGCAACACCAGATAATCAGGATTTACATTTTTGCATTTCATCTTGAACGATTTGGACGGTCTCATTTTTAACCACATGGTGTTGCAAGTTGATACGGTGGTACAATCAAGGAAAACGAGAATTAACATAGATATTTGCTTTATTCAAGGAATAATAAATTCAGCGTAAATAAACCTATTTCGAGAAGCAAAATTCTATGAAAGATCGGATTGATAACATAACCTAAAAAATAATTGAGGCGCCTCGCGTATAGTTTTCGTTATTTATAATGTACTCGTCGACCAGAGTTCAAATCCTGAACGAGGCTTTTTGCATTTTATATAGTGCTAATATCCTTGGGAAATATATAAATCCAATTACTCTCCATTCATATTTGGGTAAAACTGTAGGGTTTACTGTTGTCTTCATCTGGGATTAGGAAACCAGAATTGGAGAAGGAAAACTGAATTCTAACCTGTTATACCATGCTTAAGAAACTGAACTTGTATTACATCCTGTGTAAATAAATAAATATATACAAGTAATTTGGATTACCTTACACACACATTATATATACTAGTAAATATATGTACCCTCCGGGTGCAAGTATTTCAGTTTAAATGTAATAAAATATTAGATTAAATCAGAAAGGCCAATGAAACTAATTAAGAATTCAAATAAAAAGATTTGAAACGGAGGGGGTATAATCGGAAAATAGAACAACTGAAACTTACTCTTTCATCACTTCCGTTTTTCAATGCTAAATTTTCCTAATTTAACTATTTAGTTAAAATAGGAAGTAAAGAATAAAATTACTGTTATTTCTTCTTGTTAATGAATTTCTTTTAGGATTTATTGAAGAGATGTTTACTCATATTCATTAAGATAAAACCAAACAATTAGAAATCAATAATACCAAGCACATTTTTATTAAAATCAGTTTTTTTTAATATCAATATGCAAATTATCTTTACGTTTACACTGAAAACTGGTATTTTGTTGTATATATGAATACAATTGCATGCTATTAGTATTTAGGTAAGGCCAACAGTATTAATAATGTCAAACAGTTTTATTATTAATTGCGGTTTAAATAGAAATAAAATCATGGAGAATGTGACGTAAATAACTAAAGGAATTGTGACTTGAGTAGTAATAGAGTTTGGGTTACAGACAGAAAAACACACAATCTCCATTATAATAAGACTAGCAAATATATGCACCCTCCGGGTGCAAGTATTTAAGTTTTAATATAATAAAATATCATACTAAATTAGAATGGCTAATGAAACTGAATAAGAATGTAGATAAAAAGATTTGAAACAGAGGGAGTAAGATTGAAAAATAGAACAACTTTGAAACTATTCCATCATTTTCCCTTACTCCCGTCTTTCATTGTTAAATTTTCCTAATTTAACTGTTTAGCTAAAATAGGAAGTAAAGAATAATATTAGTTATTTCTTCTTGTTAAGGGATTTCTTTTAAGATTTGTTAAAGAGATTTTTGCTCATATTCATTAAGATAAAACCAAAAAATTAGAAATCAATAATACTAAGCATATATTTATTAAAATCAAATTTGTAATATCAATATGCAAATTAACTTTTCCATTCACACTACAAACCGCTATTTTGTTGTATATATAAATACAATTGCATATTGCTAGTATGTAGATATGGTCAACAGTATTAATAATCTAAAAACAATTTTATTAATAATTGAGGTTTAAATGAAAATAAAATCATGGAGAATGTGACGTAAATGAACAAAGGGAATTGTTACTTGAGTAGTAATATAGTTTCGGTTACAGACAGAAAAACACACAATCTCCATTATAATAAGATATATATATATATATTACTCAGTTCCACTGACGCTGAGTGCTCGTATCTATTAGGATCCTCTCTATAAGTCAACTTGATCGACTTAAAAATTGATTGTATTCGATAGGACCGAGTGCAAAAGAACTTGAGAAACATATACACAAAGGAATCAAATAAGAGCTTACAGTGAATGCCATTCTCTAACCTCTTGGCAAAAAATAACATGATATAACCAATCAATCAAACCAGTGATTATCAAACCATTTCTATATATGGTCATTCTGACTCATAACATTCTGATTCGAGGTGAGGAGTTGGCAAATATTTAACATAAATACGCACTATATCTTATTATAATGGAGATTTAGCGTGTCTTTAACCTAAAATACGTCACTGCTTACGTCACATTACTCTCAGGAATTGCCTAAATTTATCAAGTATTTCATAGAATAAATCGTATCTATTTTATCTTTAATAATAATGTCTATGGAAATCTAAGTTAGATTCGCCTCAAAAGAGCGTTAAAATACTGCAATATGTGTTACATAATACTAAAAAATAATACATATTATGTGTGGTTAATTTTCATGTTGGTTTTAACAAAACCGGGTTTAGTAAATAATATTTGGTGTCATTGGTCTATAATGTTTTATTCCCCAAAATATTAAAATCAATCCAACAAAGGAATTTAAATAGAAACCAATCAAAATATAATTTTAAGTGTAATCTGTTTATATGCATTCTTATTTGATTTCGTTAGTCTTTCTAATTTGAAATATTTCTTTACATTAAAATTTAGATACTTATAAGCGGAGGCCACATATTTTACTAGAACAATTAAAAGAAAAATACATTAATGTTAGTGATTTATTCTGTGTGAATCCATGTGCTGTTACTGATCTGAGACGGGTATATTTTGTGTTTTTTATATCTGTCTTCAGTATTGCTCTGTAGACAAAGAAACGTTGAAACAATTAATCGTTACTAAACAGTATGTAAGCATATCTATTCAAGTGTTGAAAGACATCACCTTTGAAATTGATACTGGGTGATGAGATAAATATGCGTATTGTGATTATAACTGAAGTAAATTGGCATGGCCTATTAAAATGTGTAGGTGGCTTCCCAGTATACTTTTTTTCGCTAAGGGAGCCATATGGCTCCTAGTTGACAACCAGTATTTTAAACAAATAAAATATAAATTATAATGCCTTAGAAATAGTTAGCAAGATTATATTGGCCATCATAATTCTAGTGAATTCGTTTATTCCTGAGTTCTTTTCATCTATGGCATTGGTAATCTCACCAATGTACTAAAACTGATGGTTAACGCATCATAATTTAGCAAAAAGCCTCAGATTACAGTGATATAAAAGGACATTATTTGAATAGAATGTGTTCTGGGTTGAATAGATAATGAAATTTAAAACACCCCATCATACAGGCAAATAATACCAAAAGAATGTGGTACTGTATTCGAGGAAATTTGGTTGGGAAAGAGTTGATATGTTTACTGATGTTCATTAGGTGAATAGTATGAATTATCCGCACCAAAACAAAAACGTCTTCACTCTTTGCCTACCAAATTTCCTCCATGACTGCACCAAATTTCTTGGAATTTTTAATTGCATGATAGGATATTTCAAAATTCACTATCTATTCACGCTAGAACTCATTCTATTCAAATAAATTCTATTATTTTAAACTGGTCCTTTTGCTCAATTATAATGAGATGCTGCTAGCGGTTTACGGCAGGGTTGCAGTGGTGGACGAGCCGCTATGAGTGGCTTGAATTAAGCAAAGCGGTAATGTTGCATTCATGAAAAAAATAGTGTAACACGTGGATAAACCACAGTGGAATAATTTAACTACCACAACGTTTCATATGCATAGTTAAGTGCAATTGTAAAAATGGTTCAATAGGTAAAAAGTATTTACCCAACCCTTTTGTCAAGAGTAGGATGTTACACAAGGTCACAAGTATGAGCATTGGATTCGCGAGGCTAGCTTGCTAACCATTATACCACATTGTGGCACAAAGTATAAGACATCCAGTGATATATATATATATATATATATATATATATATATATATATATATATGGGCTCTCTCGTCGATTTTTTGACGCATGAGTGTTCATTCGGTGAACAAAAACACAGTGATTTGTTTATTGTGGTGAAAGACTATTCCGCAGTTTTTGGCACAGTCGATAGGAAAGAATTGGTGCATCAAGGAATACCACAAACCCAATCAACGACTGGCCTCAGGAATTTTGAATTCAGAGTTTTCCCTCTCCTAGACTGGTTATCTACCCAAGGTTAAAGAGCCCAGTCTACCCTACTATTTTACCCATAGCTGGAGGGAGAATATATGGATTCATACCTTTCCCAAGGTTATTAGCGCTATGTGAAATGCAAACAGCATTGCCTAGGATTTGAACTCGGGTCGACAATTTCCCACGACTCTAACCATTATGCCACGTGTGTGTATATATATATATATATATATATATATATATATATATATTGTTATGTAATGTCCTTCCACCATCATCTCTGAACATTGATGTAGAGCAGAGTTTTCAAGCGGCGTGTGCCGCGGCGCTAGTGTACCGTTAAGTTTCCATGGGTGTGCTGTGAGTGTTGAGGACGGTCGATCATCCTCTTATATTTTTATTCTATTACTATTTTTTGTTTTGTTTTACTTATGCTATACTGTAACACATTTTCACGCATCCCTTTCTTTTAAAATTTAAATAATAAAATAATTATATGGTTATATACTGATGGTGTACCTCGATCAGTTTATTGCCCAGCTCACTGTGCCATTAGATGAAAAACGTTGGAAAACTGATGTAGAGATTTAATAGACGGTGGAGTTAAAGGTTACCTGAAAGTAAGCGTTGAGAAAGTGTGCGTTTAGAGGTTGAGCAGTAAGATTTCTGGTATACGACAGAGCGCGCAACTGTTTTCGTATTAAAAGATTCAGCAATTCTTCATTAGGGGCTTGGATATTTCTGTATAAAGATTCAAATAGTTCATCCTCTCTATGAAAAACGGTTTGGAAACTCCCGTAGATAGCCGGTATGAATTATTGACACATTAACAAATGTCGGGACAGGGTTGTGGATGTGCCTTTTCTTCGTTTGTTTGTTAACAGGGTCAATTGATAATCTCTTCGACAACTTAATTTTCAAGAGACCTAAAACACACACACACACACACACACACACATATATATATATATATATGTGTGTGTGTGTGTGTGTGTGAGGGCGCGTCAAAAAGTCATGCTATTTTGTGTAGGACAGGTATAATTACCAATATAGGAACATGTCTCATACATTAAAATGAAGCTGTTCCTCTGTGGATTACATCCATACTACTCAACAGTCACCGTTTATTCTCACTAGCAATGTTCCACCTTCGAATGAGAGCATGTATTCCTGCCCCGGAGAATACTCTTGACTATTTTTTGAGCCAATTCTTCACAACAGATTTCATTTCCTCGTCACTGGAATAATGTTAACTGTCAAAACCTCTTTCGTGAAGCTGAACAAAGACAAGAATTATTCCGCTGACGAGAATGGGAAATCTGTAGTGGAGAACAGTCAACATAATTTTACGGGGCAGATATACATGCTCTCGTTAGAAGGTGGAACTTTGCTATTGAGAGAAACGGTGACAATGTGGGGAAGCTTTTTATCATATAGGTTCTAGAAGGCGTTGGATGAGGGTCTAAGTGTCCTGGATATGACGTTAAACTGCATTTAATAGTGAAGTTATAAATGTGGAGTGTGTAGAACCACTTCATTAGCATTGCTTCCAGGTCCACTGACCCCTAGTGGTAATACCTGTTAGGGTACCATATATGGGCTAAATAAATCAAAATGATTTTTTAATTAAACTTTAAAATTGACTTTAAATAAGAATTGAATATCCAACAAGAATGAATAAACGAAATGTTTTTGGCATAAAATAACCCCAAAAATGTTGACATGCCGTAAAACCCAATCAACCAACTAATCAACCAATATCAACATCTTAAAAATTTACAAATACATAAAAATGTCATGTGCACTGGAGACTTCAGGTGAAAGGTCTCTCCCTAAGTATGGCATCAGATTATAGAGAGAAATTTGATCTGGTATGCAAAAACAGTTTAAAAAAATAAAGATAAAACCAAGAACAGCAATAAAAACCCAAACCGAATCTCTTTACAGGTGGTCTGTAATATTACGAGCTTGTAGAATCCGAAATGACCACGAAATTTTAGTACTAAACAATAAACCGGATTTTTTAAAAGAAATTTTCCTTATTCTTTGTAGTATCACTGGGTGTAGATATTTTTGCATTTTTTTTTTCATGCCAACTGCTGTTATCGTTCAACCGAAACAAGTAAAGGTCGCGTCATGACAATTCAGTGAAATTAATCGTCTGTTCCCATCTCAGCACGACATAGTGGCAACTATGGATACACGCTATTTTTGTACATACAAAGGCTTGGTCGAATATTTGCTTTTATATATATATATATGTGTGTATATATGTATATATATATATATATCAACCCCTCCGCACGAGTAGGGTGTGACAAGAGGTCAATTTCTTAAGCAGATTTTAACTGGTTTGAATTCAGAGTTTTCCTTCTCCGAGACTGGTTACTTATCCAAGGTTAAAGAGCCTGGTCTGCGCAGGAGGGCATATTTGTATGCATACCCTTTCCAAGGGTATTAGCACTATGCGAAACGCATACAGCCTCGTCCAGGAACTCGGTCAACGGATGTTATAATACACACACACACACACATATATATAATATATATATTATATATATATATATATGAAGAAAAAAAAGAAAGAAAATATGTCAAGGTTGACATTTAGAAAGCCAACGCTAAAGTGTCTCGGTTTTAATTAAAGCATCGACGGGACTCAACTGGGTTAATAATAAATCCCATGAAACGAAAATTGTGAAACAAACAAAAGCTTGTGGGCCTTTGTTTATGATGTTTAAAGGCTCCTCTCGACACTCGAAATGTAAGAACAATGTAAAACGAAAAGCGACGCAATGATAGCGTTCCCAAAAATCGTTGGTTTTAGAAAGTCCGAAAAAAGGTTAAAATGAAATACATATTTCAAATATTTTTGTTGTGTTGTTAGGTATAATAATTTATGTAAAATAGAACGTACGAAAATGTTATGTAAAAACAATTCTTCAGACTTTCTAAAACCAACGATTTTTGGGTCTGGTGTTTCGTCATCACTTTTTGAATGGAACGCAATCATTGCGTAGTGTTTTGTTTTACATTTTTCTTACATTTTAAGTGTCGAGAGGGGCCATTAAGCATCATAAACAAAGGCCCAAAATATTTTGCTTGTTCCACAATTTTCTTTTTATATGATTTGATTATCAAACCAGTTGATCCCCGTTGATGGCTTAATTAAAACCAAAACGCTTTAGCGTCGGCTTTCTAAATGTCACATCAATGATATTTTTTTTTCACCAAAAATACACATTTATATTGTTGGATTTTATATATATATATATATATATATATATATATATATATCACGCAATTTTATTGTTATTTACAGAGGTTGAATGAGGTAGTATTTGGTAAATGGTAATCCTTAATATCTATTTGTACTTTGTATAATATTCCACTAGCAATAATAAAATCCTGCTATCTGTGGCTTAGAAAAAATATTTCGAAATCTAGAGGAAATAGTTATTGATGGGTAAGAGAAATAGGCGTGTGATATGGAAATCAGTGGCTTGTTACTTTTAGGGGAAAAAATCATTTTAAAATTTCACGTTAAACTTCAGGTTATTGATGTTGCTACTAAAATTAAGCCATCGCGGTATTTTTCACAGGAAATTTACCTAAAATCGCATATTTTGCAATGTATAAGTTGCAGCACCATAGTTTAAGGGCTGAAATGAATGGATAAAAAGTCCGATCGACTAGAATTGGGATTTAATCACATAAAGAGAAAGTCTTTTTTATTTTGGTAGGAGCCTTTCACGAGAAAGAAGTCATCCAGATATTCGTAAATCACCTCACAAACAAATTTATAAAAATTAAATTTGTCTCTTAAAAACAACTGACTGGAGATATCGGATTTTGACACAATTTTCGTAAATCGTCAAAACATTTGAAGAAAATTAGTATTATTTGGATTTTTCGGACTATTGTTCTCATCTTCATTGTTATCTGTACAACATTTCGGATGATGTACCCTCCGGCCTTTAGGTATTTCTTGTCGGACTCAGGGAGCCATCTCGAACTAGGGAACCTTTTTACCGTAATCGGGAGCTATCACGGAACTTTAAACCAAAACCATTATTTGATCTACGGGGGTGTCCAGCACAATTCAAAGAAATTTGAAGAAAACTTTAGAAACGTTTATTGCTGGGTGGTCTTTGATGTCACTGGCGTAAACAGACACAGTAAATTAAAAAAATGTAACCCTGAAGCGGTGTTTTCGAAACAGTTTTTTTCTTCATATACTAGGCGCCTAGAGGTGGGGGACGATAATACGCCGCCTATACCTGCAGTGGTCTTTATTAACCTATAAAATCCTATATATAGTCAGGTATATAATTTAGGGCAGACTGCTGGAGAAGTAAGGAAGAGCTCATAAGCGATGTCCTTCGGAGGAAACCAGCACATGGACATGCTAGTGCGGGTCGTCCAAAAAAGACATACATGGACCAGATCCCTGTGGATGCTGCATGTTTTGCAGATGAGCTCCCGGGGTCAATAAATGATAGGGATGTTTGGTGGGAGATTGTCATGGATATCCGTGTTGTTGGTGTGACATCATGATGATGATGATACTCGATAAGGCAACACGTATAAAAGGGAGATTCTACATTACTCCTCTTACAAATTGACCTACTGTCACATCCTGCTCGTGACAGAGGGGTTGGGTAAAATTTATTAAGTGTCTTTATAGTCTTGTAAAAAATTTCTGGTAATACCAACCCTTTTTAGACGTATGTAGCTCTAAAGGGATCTTTCGTGTTGCGCTGACACTACGGAATCCCGTGACTCTCGACCCCGTCCCTATCTGTCACTCCTGGCAAGTCTTCCACAAGACATCCAGTATCTGTACATAGCTGATCAATGTAAGTATTTACTGTTCGGTTCACTCTGGTGTGTCCTTGTGTAGGTGTCCACAGGAGAACTTTATTTGTGAGCTCGTCCTTACTTCTTCAGTAGTGTCTAGCGCGTCTTGTTCGTCTCACATGAATGATTTTTTGATAGGAGGTAAGATACTATAAATCAGCATTTTTGTGAGAATTATTCTAAGCTGTAGTGCTACGGTATGACTGCACCACTTGGATTTTAACGAAACGTATGGGGGTAACTAGATTGGAACTACACAATGATGCTTTGTGTTGTCCTGAACAAATCCTAGAAGCAGCACTACACAATAGATGTAAGGTCATTAGAATCATTAGATCTCTCTTATTCAATCTGTTATTTCCTTTGAGCACAAAATCTTAGAAAGTTTTAACATGATAGAATAAATCCTTCCTACAAATAGGCAATCTGTGATACACTTTGTGGCATTTTTTCTTCTTTTTTATTTGATAGACTGTTCTAATTAAGAAATAAAATAAAAAAAAGACTAAACGAAAATACTAAATATTTACTAAAAGCAATCGGCTACCATTTCTTTTTACTTAAGAAAATCCCAAAAGAATATCTTACGAATTTTTGTCATTTTTAGGTACGAGCACTTTACAGTGGATATCCTCTGTGTTACTTAGTGTTAGGTAGAATACTTGCTTGTTGATTCGTCCGTCCGTGCCAAATACCAGCAACTGAAGGGGCTTTCAAGATCGATGATTAAATAGTTAACTAACAACGTATTTGAGCGTGTTAATTGGCTGATTGAATCCACGCACCCACGCAGAGTCTATAAGATTAAGTGGTGGTCTATAGCACACCTTATAAATATGGGCACCTCACATGGTTGAATGGTGAGCAAGCTAGATTTGCAGACCATTGTTAGTGAGTTCGATTCTCATTAGGTGCCCCATACTTCTGGTCTTGTGCCACATTTAAGCTAAGCTTGGTAAATAACTATAAATGTGGGCACCTCACGTGGTTGAATGGTTAGCCAGCTAGATTTGCAGACCATTGTTAACAAGTTGTTAGTGAGTTCGATTCTCATTAGGCACCCCATACTTCTGGCCTTGTAAATAACTATGTCCCAAATATTCTAACAATATGTTGGTCAAAACAGTTACAAACACAACAATAATAAAGATGCTATTATATGATATTTTTTATAATATTAAGAATATTCTTAATTGGTATGACAATAAACTTTATCTGAGGGCGAGGCTCCAGTTATGGAATGTGTGAAGAATTTCTTTATTGCCATTATTCCCAAGTCCATACTGACCTGGAATGATTATACATATTACGGCCCCTTCTATGGGTCAAATATATAGGTTTGAAATTTATTTGTATTAGATAGGAATACTTTATATCGTATAATTGTGTGCAAATCTCTTAAGAAACTATGGGAAAATATAAATATAAATCTTCAATATACGAAATTCGCTAATATATAGGTATAAATAATTCCTATCGGTTAGACATGCCGTTAACATCGGTCAATCAATAATTTTAATTCCTTTTGATATTTCATTTTAAAACTTTATTTTAAAATTATCTGGGGTATTTCTTGTCGGACTCGAGAACCTTCTCGGACTCGGGAACCTTGTCGTATTCGGGAGCCATCAAAGTTCCGTGATGGCTCCCGAATACGACAAGAAAGTTCCCGAGTTCGAAAAGAAAGTTCCTGAGTTCGAAAAGAAAGTTCCCGAGTTCGAAAAGAAAGTTCCCGAGTTCGAAAAGAAAGTTCCCGAGTTCGAAAAGAAAGTTCCCGAGTCCGACAAGAAATATCTGAAGAAGGCCGGAGGGCATATCGGCCGAAACGTTGTACAAGTAACAATGAAGATGGGGACAATGGTCCGAATAACGTAGATAATACTTATTTTAAAATTACTTTCATTGTTTTTTGTTTTTTGGGGATTTTTTTTTTTGGGGGGGGTGTCGGGTCTTATTTTATAGTCTTTAAGTGTCACAAGCTCTTTATTCTTTATTTTAATTAGTAAGTTTTGACAAGTCTGGCACATAGGCCTCAGTAGTCATAAGGCAGTAGAATATTCCACTGCACCTCAATGTGGTCACACGTTGGTCATGGTTGGTCACATGTGATGCAAGTGGATGAAACCCAAGTGATTAAGCAGTACATGACATGCAACACTACTTTGGCTCTTATTTAGGCTGGACAGTCGGTCGGAGAGGACCCTCCAATCAATCGGTTATTCACGTCAAGCTCTAGCACCTATTAGATTCTCACAATCCTATTATCCTTATGGTAAGCCCTAACCCTTTTTATCATGTGCCACATGGCAGTGGCTGAGATAAGTTTTTTCTAAAAAAATTATGAAGATGTACGTTTTGCTTATATATATATATATAT
>CM042143.1:116000789-116053289 GCA_023376005.1 Doryteuthis pealeii | reverse complement strand
TTATTTCCCATTTTACTGTAGGTGTTCTGCCCGTTTTTTCCTTGATCTGCCATATATATTTTGATAAGGTGGTACTATTTTCATATCTTTTGTTGTTGAAACTTAAATTGTGGTTGTACCACCGACTTTTCCAATTGTTTTTCAGTGGCACCAATGTATGTTTTTTCCTCGTTGTTATTTACATTGTCCTTATTGTGGCTTTGTAAATGATGTTGTTAGCCAAACAATTGCCACTTAATGGGCATTCATTTTTAAGGCGACAGTTGCATCTATTAATCTGGTTGTTGTTGTTACGATTTAATATTTAAAAGTTGTGTTTATCGATAATGCTTTTAATGTTGTTCATGCAGCAATAACTTATTTTGAGATTGTTTTTTGTTAAATAGTTTGTTTAATGTAGGCGATTTGTCTAGGTGTTTTTTTCCTTAATTGGAAAAATATTTTACCCACATTCGTTATCACGGTTTTGCTGAAAGGGGGTTGAACCAAATGATGTTTCTCTTTCTTGATTTGTCATTATTATTATTTTCATAGTTGTTATTATTTTTGTATATACTAGTTTGGAGTATAATCCACTGTTTTTTAGGGCGTTTTCATATATCGTTTTTGATTTGTTGAATATATCGGCATTGGTGGAATTAGTGGCGAGTCTATGTTCTATAGACTGTGAATGTGTTTAGTAATTGTTGGAGGATGGTCTGATTTTATGTTAATATATAATGGTGTATTATTTTCTTTCCTGTACGGTTTGCACGTCCCTTTGTTTAGGTCGAAAGTTACGTCCAGGAAATTAACTGTTTTCAAATTAGACTTTATGTCTAATTTTAAATTATAATTTTTGAAAGTTTTTATTAATTTTTTCCTTGCACAATCTATATTACGGTTATTATTGTCATTTAAATATAGCAAACCGTCATCACGATAAATTCCAAAATTTTCTTTATTGAAATCTTGAGCTATTTCCGAAAGTAGGAAACCGGATTAATAAAGTAATAAAAAAACCAGCTTTCATCACCATCAAAGATCATAAGGAGGATTTTCGTAACAACCCAAATTGTAGACTCCTAAACCCAACGAAAAACCAAATTGGTAAAATAGGTAAAACCATATTATCAGAGATTTGTTACAAACTAAGGAGAATTTTAAATCTAAACCAATGGAAGAACACCAAACATGCTATCAATTGGTTCAATGGGATTACAAATAAAAGTAAGTGCACTTTCATTCAGTTTGACATAAACCAATTTTACCCATCTATCACGGAAGACTTACTCAACAAATCCTTACATTTGGCTCAACTTTATATCAATATAAATGACGATGATATCAAAAATTATCAAACATTGCCAACAATCTTTTATATATTACGATAACTCTATTTGGGGTAAGAAAAGCACCAACAATTATTTGATGTTAGTATGGGAAGTTTTTGTGGCGCTGAGACTTGCGAAATTGTAGGAATATTCCTACTTTCGGAAATAGCTCAAGATTTCAATAAAGAAAATTTTGGAATTTATCGTGATGACGGTTTGCTATATTTAAATGACAAATAATAACCGTAATATAGATTGTGCAAGGAAAATTAATAAAAACTTTCAAAAATTATAATTTAAAATTAGACATAAAGTCTAATTTGAAAACAGTTAATTTCCTGGACGTAACTTTCGACCTAAACAAAGGGACGTGCAAACCGTACAGGAAAGAAAAATAATACACCATTATATATATTAACATAAAATCAGACCATCCTCCAACAATTACTAAACACATTCACAAGTCTATAGAACATAGACTCGCCACTAATTCCACCAATGCCGATATATTCAACAAATCAAAAAACGATATATGAAAACGCCCTAAAAAACAGTGGATTATACTCCAAACTAGTATACAAAAATAATAACAACTATGAAAATAATAATAATGACAAATCAAGAAAGAGAAACATCATTTGGTTCAACCCCCCTTTCAGCAAAACCGTGATAACGAATGTGGGGTAAAATATTTTTTCCAATTAAGGAAAAAACACCTAGACAAATCGCCTACATTAAACAAACTATTTAACAAAAACAATCTCAAAATAAGTTATTGCTGCATGAACAACATTAAAAGCATTATCGATAAACACAACTTTAAAAATATTAAATCGTAACAACAACAACCAGATTAATAGATGCAACTGTCGCCTTAAAAATGAATGCCCATTAAGTGGCAATTGTTTGGCTAACAACATCATTTACAAAGCCACAATAAAGGACAATGTAAATAACAACGAGGAAAAAACATACATTGGTGCCACTGAAAACAATTGGAAAAGTCGGTGGTACAACCACAATTTAAGTTTCAACAACAAAAGATATGAAAATAGTACCACCTTATCAAAATATATATGGCAGATCAAGGAAAAAACGGGCAGAACACCTACAGTAAAATGGGAAATAATAAAAAAAGCCCAGGCATACAAAGGCGGACAACGTTGCGATCTTTGCTTAGAAGAAAAGTTGTGCATACTACAAAATGCAAGCAATAACTTGTTGAATAAGAGAAGTGAACTCGTTTCGAAATGTAGGCATTTAAACAAATTTTTACTGTGTCACTTACCACCTGACCCTAATTGATCCCTGAATTTTCGCTCTCCTTTTTTTTTTTTTTATTTTTTTTATTTTTTTTTTTTTTATTATTTATTTATTTATTTATTTATTTAAAAAAAAAAAAAAAAAAAAAAAAAAAATTCATCTGAACACCGCGTGCATTAACACCAATGCAAGTTTGTTGATTATAATGTTTTTTAAATACAAATTTAACGTCATGACATTACATCACGTGAATACAATCCACGTCACATAAACGTTAAACAAGCCACAGTTTAAAAAACAATTTTTAGCTTTGCATTTCCCATCGCGTGAAAAACGCTGCATATAAACGCTACAAAATTTGATTTTACCATTTCACGACTGGTTTTTTACATCTCAACCACTTCTCATCTGATGATTGGACTACCAAAAACTTGAAGTTATGAGTGTGAAATCATAATATCAACATTAATTATATATATATATATATATATATACACCTTTTCTTTTTCTTTTTTTTCTTTTCCTTTGTTTTTCAGTAAGAAAGAAATTCAGAGGAATTACAAACCGTGAGGGGGGGGGGTCGAAAATTCCTGGTCCCACCTTTCGAATGGTTAAGGCTTGAGGTGTTGAAAAGAAGCAGTTGATGGAATTGTTTCTGCACACAAAGGATAGGTTGGAAGTGGAAAATATATAAGGACTCAAGGATTCTCAATTGGTGATCACTGTTGGAAACGTGGAGGATAGAAAACATGGCAGGATGGTACGCTCGAGCGCATGTGGGGTGACTTAACAAGTGTTGACCAATGGCAGATCGATAGTGGTAGGAGAGTCCAACTTGCCAGAACGAATATTAGAGGGTATATGTTGCTAATCCGGGATTCTAATCTCAGGGTGGTTCGGCCTACATAGCAAATTTCACATTTGCAAGTATATTCATAAATGAGGTGACTTTTATGGTGGGAGGCCACTTTATCCTTGAGATTACGAGGTAATAGGACATTCGATTTGAGAAAGTTTGAATTCATGCCTGTTAAAATTGTCTACAAAATTAATGTGGATACGCCCATTATATATATATATATATATATATATATATATATATATATATGGGCGTACCCACATGGATTTTGAAGACGTTTTTTCATAATGAAAAAAATGATATAATTGATGAACAAATTCAACTTAGCGATTCATTCAGAATGACGTCACCTCTTATTTCTTGTATGACACTCACACGAACCATTTAATCACGGTAATTCTTTTTGCATTTGATGAAATAGTATATATTGCCATTTTGACTTCTTTTATTCTTATTTTACTACGATATGTCACTGCACGTCAGGATCGAAAAATATTTTGTAATTGCATAGAGATATATTGAAGCTCCTACGAAGAGACGTTGCAAAAGGTCAGAAAAGATCTTGTTGCTGTCATTACGATAATAACAAACAACAAGAGATAAATCTAGATAACAAATCGTCTTACATAGAGGATGAGCCCAACAGTTAACATTTCATTGTAAGACCAGTGTATCGAATTTCGTTGAAGATACTGCAAACATATTTCATACTCTTGATATGGTCTATTTTATTTACAATTTATTTTCTGATCACTAAGTGGATATTATTTCAATGCATTTTAACTAGTATCTGCGTTATTCGGACTATTGTCCCCATCTTCATTGTTATTTGTAAAACGTTTCGGTCGATATACCCTCCGGCCTTCAGTTATTTCTTGTCGGACTCGGGAACCTACTCGGATTCGGGAACTTTCTTGCCGTATTCGGGAGCCATCACGGTACTTTGAACCTAACCCTTTATTTATTCCACGGGGGTATCCTGTTCTCATTCCGCTAACCATAGCTGGGGTATGAGTTGTGTTAATTAATTATTTTTCTAACTGATTTCACTCAGGATTGAACTCGGGTTCCAGAGATAACTGTCACTTAGAACTGTCTTAACCTAATTGCCTTATCTACTAGGCCATGTGTCCAATTGGACAATTGAGTGTGAATTTTGGGAACTTATAAACCTAATGTTTTGATTTGGCTAGAATATCTACCTATTTTTATTTATGTATGATTTTTTACCTAGACTCATATTGTGTGTGTGTGTGTGTGTGTGTGTGTGTGTGTTGTGTGTGTGTGTTTTGTAACAATGAAGATGGGGACAATAGTCCGAATAACGCAGATAATACTAATCTTCAAGCCTCATCTCAAACATTCAGAGAAATAGCATTTTAACTAGTTTAAATATTGTGTCTTGATCATTTAACTTTTAAAAGAATTATGAAAATTAATAACTACTAGCAGGACCTGTGGATGTACCAGAGTATGATAATATAATAATTAAAATGTACAATATGTTTACTTAAGAGCTACTGCCAAATAGTTTAATATGTAAAGTGTATAATCTTGATTTAACTAATTATGCTTCATTGAAACAGTCGCGTTATCGCGTGCTCACCCCTCACTATTTCTACTGACTTTTGTCTTTTTATTTTTTCTTACCTTTCTTTATAAAATCAGAATGACCCATTTAGCTGAGGTAATGGCACTCATAAGAAATAAGAATTTGGCAGATAAGTAACACCAAATAATTAGCATTTACATTTTTGCATTCCATCACGGACAATTTGGAGAGTATTTCAAAATGATAACAGGCGTAAAATTTAGGAATACGAGTATTAATATATAGATTTTCATTTTCCTCAGAAGGTTAAATCTGAAAGAGTTGTGATCTATCCATTGATTAATTTTAACGGCATGTCAACTGTCTTATGTTATTTTAAACCTATTATCATTATCACTATATATATTGCAATAGCTCTTAAAGACATTAGATGTTGTAATAATTGAATTATCATACTGTGGTGTATCCACAGGTATAGCGAATATATAATTATTACTAAATAGGAAATATAAAGATATGGTATTTAGCTCTATATTTGGCGAATGACAGGTCACAACTTGTCGTAGATATCTTGTTCGACAAAAAGGAAAAAGATGAATATGAAACTAAATACCAAAATAATCTTTAATAACACATGCGTACAATAGAATACAAGGTGTGTAAAAAAGTATCAAGATTTTTTTGTACTTTTTGACACCTTGTATTGTGAAAGAAAATAACGCTTCATTATTTTTTTCCAGAAGACAAAGTGTGTTAAAAAAAATACACATTTTAAAGCTGTATTTACGAAGATGTAAATAAAAAATGAATGTAACTTGATTTCAGGATACAAGGTGTGTCAAAAAGTACCAAAAATCTCGATACTTTTTTGACACCTTTTATACTGCGTAATTGCCTGAGGGTTGCCCAGCTTGAGGCGGGCGGTAGCTGTTCATATCACTGGACAGTTAACAAGTGTGTCAAAAAGTACAAACATCCCTATACTTTTTTGACAACTTATATACTGCGTAATTACCCATTATATATATATATATATATATATATATATATATATATATATATATTATATATATATATATATTATATATATATATGTTATTATAAGAATGTATAAACTTGCGAGCCCCCTTCTACTAATTCCTACCGCAATTGTTTGTTTAAACGAACCCTGTGAGCCCCTCCTACTACTAATTCATACTGCTAATGCTGGTTTTAAAAACGAGACAATGGTAACATCCCATCAGTTCCACACCTGATGCTGGCACAAAGTCGTACAGAAAGCTCTCGTGAAAAAAACCTTTGGTGGATTCCTACACCAATTCTAGCCGGATATTAAAAAGATGGCCAGAAAGTTAGAAAGGATCGTACAAAAATTAGTCCGACAAGAATTGTCCGTTGACATTATATATATATATATATATATATATATTTGTGTGTCTGTGTGTGTGTGCGCGCGCGCGTGCGCGCCGAGATGGAGAGTACCGCATACCTCCAGCTGCCAGTACTTTAGCGCACGGATCAGATTATAAAAGTTCTGTTACTGATACACTGAGTTAGCTGAAAGTGGTATTGAACCTGGAACCTTGCTATGACTAGGCGAAAGCTCTATCGACTGAGCTATATTGGGCATAAATGAATATTGCTCAATATTGGTAATACACCATGTGTATGCGTTTGTGTAGAAGTTAGGTATGACATTTTATAACTTAGCTGATATTGAACAACACGGATTATAAACAAGCTCTGATGACGATTTTCATAAAATCGAAATAGTGTTCAATATCAGCTAAGTTATAAAATGTTTTCACTTTAACAGCATTGTGTGGTGTTTTCATATCTATCTATATATATATATATATATATATATATATATATATATATATATATATATATATATATATATTCGTTAGTTCTGTCTTTTGAAAGGTTTTACCTTTTTCTGTTTTTACTTTCTTTATATGTCTACAGTTTTATTGTTAAGTTACGGCAAATAAATAGATAAATAAATAAATTTATATATATATATATATATATATATATATATATATATATATATATATATATATATATCTATCCTCCTTCAATCAGTAGTTCAGGTTTTGCAAGGTTTTATCTTTTTATTTTTACTTTCATTATATGTCAATAGTTTTAAGGTGTATATATATATATATATATATATATATATATACACTTCTTTCTTTCCTACCTGAAATACATTTCACCGAATAAATAGAACATTTTTCTCGGTTATCCTAATTTTTGTTTTTCAACTTCTATCGTAATTCGCAGCACGTCGTCCACTGAGAGACGCAGACACCCGCTCGAAGCGTGAATGTTGCGTCCTCTCACTATGCTTACCTTATGAGACGGAATCGATTAAACATCGCTTGGCAACCGTCAACGCTTATGCGTACCCCGGACTCGTTGCCCGACCCCCCAAAAAAGACACCCATCTAAATGTAGTCTGAAGCTTTTATATACAATGTGTAACGAACACAATGGAGGAATTCAACATCTCCCACAAGCAATTATACAAGATAAATTAATAAATGTAAAAACGTCTAACCAGATGAGAATTAATTATAAAAGCACATAGATATAAAAAGAAAATGTATGCTATATTATATATATATATTATATATATATATATATATATATATATATATTTAGCGAGACAGAGACAGTGTCTGTGTGTGGCAAACACATGGGGGTTTAACGGTTTTTAAGGAAATAGTCATTTATATCATTGTTACTAATTTCAAACTTTAACTGAATAGAATATTTATAGTACTAGTAAAAAAATAAAAAAACACGCTCCGGGCGATGTAAAAATAGATTTTTGAAACATATTGCCTGAGGGGTGGGAGTTAAAAATTCAATGTCATCGAGTTTGTATCCAAATAAGTAAAATCATCAAATTCATTAAAGGATTAAAAAATAAAACAATTTGAAATGTAAACTTTAAATATGTATTAAAATAAAACAAACTATATATAGATACATAATACCAGTCATGTATTTATTAAAACTTGTTTTAAAAAACAATGAGGACTGTAATCTTGTATGTTCAAATTTTGATTATTTCTTCTATGTTATGACGATTTTGGGTAATGTGACGTAAGCAGTGACTAATTTTTGTTACAGACAAAAACCAGAAGCGTATCTCCAATATTAATAGATAAGTAAGTAAAGTCATCGAGGTGGCCTAAAGTCGATATTAGCCAATCAGCGAGGGAGTCTATCCCCTTTTCACTAGCGCTAGACCAAAGAGATTGTTTTGCGTCTGAGGTGGAGTGCCACATCTACCATCAACTCCTTACTCTACCGTACAGAACCCTGTACTACTCATACGCTGGTTTGCGAGGATCGGTGTCGAACTAAGAAGCTTGTGGTTTCTAGCCGAATGCTCTACCGACTGAGCTAACCCAGCCCCTATAGTTTGCTATAATCATGATTAAAGAGTGCTCAATATCATTGATAGAGCATGTATATCTTAGGTTTGCGAAAAAAATAATCAACGGCACTTGATAACTGTCAGTTTCTCGCCTATGGATTTTTCCAGAGAAATTAAATAAGTGAAATTTAGATATAAATAAAATATCAAAAGGCACAGAGTCTACGTTTCATACGCTAAATTAAACTGAAGAAGAAATGTATATACTCAGTGGCAGACAGACGTAAAAAAAAAAAAAAAAACGGAAAATCTTATTATAATGGAGATTGTGTGTTTTTCTGTCTGTAACCGAAACTATATTCCTACTCAAGTCACAATTCTCTTAGTTATTGACATCACATTCTCCATGATTTTATTTTTATCTAAACCTTAATTATTAATAAAATTGTCTTACATTATTAATACTGTTAACTATGTCTACATACTGACTAAATGCAATTATATTTATATATACAACAAAATAGCGGTTTACAGTTTGGACGGGAAGGCTAATTTGCATATTAATATTAAAAAATCGAATTTAATAAATATGTGCTTAGTATTATTGATTTCTAACTGTTTGGTTTTATTTTCATGAATATAAGCAACAATCTCTTGAATGAATCTTAAATGAAATCGATTAACAAGAAAAAATAACTCATTTTATTCTTTATTTCCTCTTTTAACTAAATACTTAAATTAGAAAAAATAACAATGAAAGACGAGAGTGATGGAAGAGTAAGTTTCAGTTGTTCCATTTTTTCATTATACTCCCTCTGTTTCAAATCTTTTTATCTGTATTTAGTTTCATTAGCCTTTCTAATTTAATATAATATTTTATTACATTAAAACTTAAATACTTGCACCGGAGGGTGCATATATTTGCTAGTAGATATAATAAACAAATAGATGAGAATAGAAAATAAAATAAATTATTTTGTCAACGTTCAGAGAGAAAAGGAAAATAAAAATAAATGCAAACAAAACGTGAAGAAAAGAACGAGAATTTGGTTTATAAAGAAAATCAAAAGAATTAGAAAGAAGAAAAGAATGATTGAAAGAAACTGTCTTCATTCAGGCAGAAATACAAGGTGTGTCAAATACTTATCGAGATTTTTTGTACTTTGACAAAACTTGTATTCTGAAATAAATAACGTTCCATTTATTAATTCTTTTCAGAATACAAGGTGTGTCAAAAAAGTACCAAGTTTTAATCTGTATGTAGAAAGGTAGAATGAATGGAACATCACTTTTTTCATAATACAAGGTGTGTCACAAAGTACAAAAGATTTTGATACTTTTTTGATACTTTGTATACAAAAGTTAAGAAAATAATATTTGGCTAACATTATGAGGAGAATTAAAATAATTAATAAAAAGCGAGATCTGCCTACATCTACAAAGAAAGATCAAAGGAGACAGAAATATGCAAGTAGAGTGTTTATATTTTAAGGAAAATTAAAAGAATCAAAAAAGAAAGAAATCAGCGAAAGGACATTTGTATACATTTAGAAAAATATACAAAATTTACCAAAATGAAAGAAAATTTAATTTACATTTTGAGAAGAGTTAGAATAATTTTTTAAAAAAGAAAGATTTTTCCTAAATGAAAAACCGAAATAAAGATAATTTGCAAACAGAATTTATATTTCTAGGATAATTAAAAGAAAAAGAAAATACAGAAAGGGTGAATGAAAGTAAATTCTAAGGAAAATTATACGAAGGTCACAGAAAAGAAAATTTGTCTTACATTGAGGAAAATTAAGATAATTAAGACAAGAGAATTTCACCCACATTTGAAAAAAAAATAATTAAAATCAGAAATAAATAAAGTGCAAGCAGAGTGCTTATATTTTAAGTAAAATTAAGAATTAAAAAAAGAAAATTATCGGGCGGTAATTTGCCCACATTTGGAAAAAACAATACAAAGATTACAAAAGAAAAAAAAAGAAAATTTGGTGTACATTTTGAGGAGAATTAACATAATCAAAAAGAAACGATTTTGCCGACATTCGCAACGAAAAGAGAAAAAAAAAAGAAATAAGCAAGCAAACTTAACAATTTAGGAAAATTAAAAGAATTAAAAAGAAACAAGAAAGAAAGGAAAAAGCAAAAGAACTTTTTTTATTTGGAAAGAAATATACAAAAATTAGAAAAAAAAAGAAAAATCGGTTTACATCTTGAGTAAAATAATTAGACAGAAAAAAAAGAGAATTTTGCATTGAGTTTGAAAAGAAAATGAAAAACAGAAAAAAAATGTATGAAATCAGTGTGTTTATATCTTAAGGAAAAGTAAATGAATTAAGAAAGAAAGAAAGAAAGAAAGAATAATATGCTAGCAGAGGGACGAAAATAAAAGTTTTAGCAAAGAAATAATGAAACAGTGAACAGGAGAAAAAGACGAAGCAGAAAAAAAAAATTGAATTTGAAAAGAAAAAAATGAATAAAACTTGTAGTAGAAATAGAGTAATTGCATTAACTAACAGCGTCTCATCATGACTATCTTGACAGCGGCCAAATCCCTCGGAAGCTTAATCCTTCACGGCCGAATAACCGAAAGAACTCAACCACGAAACACTGGCCAAGTGTGAAATTGATAGCGTAATTCAATTTCTGTTACTTTAAGTGAGAACAAGTGTAACAATAGAAACTGATGCCGGTGTCGACCTTACGAACGTCCCCCCGGCAAAACAACGATATAAAGATATTAGTGATTACAATATTAAAAAAAAAAAAGAAAAAAAATCAATAAAATAGATTTTAATAAAAATAAAATATTGCTGATCTTTGGGGGTATTAGGCGATGTTTTTAAGGATGTCGGTCTTTGAAATTATTTTTTAGCTGATGATGAGGTTGATAGTGACAATCAGTGATGCCTAGGTCGATCGCCGAGTACATCTTCTTTGAGCCGGATTTGGAGAAGCGAGATGATGATGAATATGATGATAGTTGGGATGATGATGACGATGGTAAATGATGATCGGATTGACGTTGCGGAAAAGAATTAATGACGATGCTGACAAGGGCAATATTGATAAGGTCGTCGAAAACCATCTGAACAGTTTTTGGATGGTTAGACTAATGTTAAATTCACGACACGATTAGCGGTGTTAATGTCGACCATCGTATTGCAATGTCATTTGATATTCTAATTATCATCGATAATATTGATATGAAAATTTAATAGGCCATTTTTTTGTAATTGTTTTTATTTATGAAAATAAAATCCAATTTTTTTTCTAAAATAAATCTTAAAAAATTAGGACCTAATTGATTGATTGGTTTTAATGGTATGACAACCCGTATAGTGTTATTTTATGCCTAGATATTAATGAATTCTCTGTCATGACAGGAATTTCACCTGCTGGTGTCTTAAACTATATGAAATTTGAAGCCTTTCTCTATAAACTGAATAAAACATACATATATATATATACATACATAATTGGAAAAGGAAAAGCTTAAAAATCGGTCGTTTTGCAGTTAGAGATCTATTTCTACCCACAGGTATCACATCTATAAGGGCAAAATGGCCGATTCTGAAGCGTTTTCTTTACCAATCATATTGCTCTGTTCAATAATATTGAACATCGAGCTCTTATCTCGGACCTGAACAACTAACATTCACCTGTGGGGAAAAAAGGTTCAACTTAGAATCATCCTAATACCATGGCAACTCATCTCTCTCTCTCTCTCTCTATATATATATATATATATATATATATATATATATATATATATATATATATATATAATATATATATATATATATAAACTTGTTGGTAAATCCTCGCGGTGAGAAAAAAAAAAACAGCAAATAGTTTGATTGTAAAAATATACTACCAAACATCACTCGGAGAGAACAAATTTTTGGAAAAAAGAAAAGACCAAGATAATCGTACCATCCAAAAATAATCTATTGATACAATATTTGGCTAAAAGAAAAAACAATATATATATATATATATATATATTATATATATATATATATATATATATATATATATATTCATATAAAACCGCCAGGGAACTAAAGCTAATAAGTACAAAATTGCTCAATACCTAAGTAGAGCAATAATTAAGATAAATCTAATGAGTCAGATAAACCTACTAAAAGTTTCGCTTAGTGCTCTTCAGGGCTAAGATCTGACTTATCCCTGAAGAGCACTAAGCGAAACTTTTAGTAGGTTTATCTGACTCATTAGATTGATCTTTTTATATATATATATATATATATATATATATATATATATATATATATATTAGTACGACCATTCAAGATGTAATGGTTAACATGCTAGTCACGCAGATCCATTACTACCGAATAGAAAATGAATTAGGTAAATACATACGCTAGCCATTCTATAAAGATTATTCTTTTTAAAGTACGATACATTTTTGACAATCTTTATCGATAAATGTAAACCCGATATTGCTTAATCGATTACCACAAGGCCGCAGTCCAGCATATTTGCGATTGCGTCACGGGGACCCCCTTGAAAAGGACAAGAAACCCAAAATTAAATTAAAACCCTTATCCCTTATCCTACAGCACTTTATGGGGGGATATTGGCTCTATTAATGGTAAATTACATCGGATGGTCATGCTTGAGTTTCGGGTTCTAGAGAGCATATAGTTGCCGCACTGTTGTCATTTCTCCTAGGTCGACTGACTCTGGTAGTATCTGTTTTAGTCATCTTAATGTGTTAATAGTATTGGATACTAAAATCCAGACAAAATGCTACAAAAATTACTTTTTAATAAGCAGTAATAGTCACTTGAAACAAAATAGCGTAACGGTTATCGTCCTGGAAAATCGAATCAGTGATCCTAGTTCAAATCTTTGACGATGATGTTTGCGTTCGACTTCACGTTAATACCCTTTGAGAAAAATACGAATCCATCTCTCCTCCCCCAACCATGGGTAAATAGAACAGATTGGGCTTTTGAGATTTAGATAACCAGTCTAGGAGAAGAGACTTAATTTCGCTTAAAGATTTACCTTGTATCACACACTACACGTAGCAGAGTGTTCAGGTCAATACATAGTTTTAACTATCAAATATTTAATTGAAATGAAATAAAACCTTGCTAATTATTCATCTTAAACAAGAATGTTTGAAACCATATGATTGTTATTAGTACTAGTACAAAATAAAAAAACACCCTCCGGGCGATGTAAAATACATTTTTTAAACATTGCCTGAGAGGGATTAAAAAATTCAATGTCAGCGAGTTTGTACCTTAAGTGAGTAAAATCATCAAATTCATTAAAAGATTAAAAAATAAAAACCGTTTGAAATGTAAACTTTAAATATATATTAAAATAAAACAAACTATATATAGATATATAATACCGTCATGTATTTATTAAAACTTGTTTTAAAAACAATGAGGACTGTCTAATGTTGCAGGTTCAAATTTTGAGTATTTATTCCATGTTATGACGATTTCGGGTATAGTGACGTAAGCAGTAACGTAATTTTTGTTTCAGACAAAAACCGGAAGCGAATCTCCATTATTAATAGAGATTAAGATATTTTTTTTACAAATAGATATAACTCTTTTTACAAATTATTATATTAGTAGTTACTTAAAACTTTACTTGTTTGAACCATACATAACCCAACCATTGTTGACATGCCATTAATCAACCAAACAACCATATACATTTATCATTTTAGAATGTTACAACCTCTTATGACAAAAAGGTCAATGCAATTAATATGAAAAAAATAACAAATTAACTTAATAGATATCTGAGTAATCGTAAAGACAATTATATAAGAGTAAAACAATGAAGAGTGATAAGATGCTTACATTCCTGACCTAACTATTATAAGCACTTACCGGCTCTCGGGCGGGGGTCCTGTGGCTTCGGCCCTGGACCGGTAAAGTAATTAACGGCGTGATCCCAGGAGGTATCCCACCAGGCAACACCTACCCCGTTGCATTAAAGAGGTCGGACTCGGTTTATTACCCATTGCCTGAGGCACCTTCCTTGAGGGGGAATGACAACGGGATCCACTCATTTTTGCACCCACTTTCGCATGAACTTCGGTTCGTGGGTAGCCGCACATTAAAAAGACCTTGTGTCATACCCGCATAAGTGGGATGCGAATAAATAACTATTATGAACATTAGGCATCACCAAAAAGGTCACGTGATCATAATCTTGAATAAAACGGAAATATTTTTTCTAAGAAAAACTGATAAAATAATCAATATATACTTACTTTTTTATTCTAATAGGTCAAAAATTTGAAAAATATTTTTTCACGCTAAGAAAAACAAACAATAGTTACTGAGAAGCGTCTAGTCTCTTTGTATAAAAACAAAACAAATATGTCAGTTTTGCTCTTCCGTATATTCTAAGAATCACATTACTATTCAACGATAAAAATTCCGTAAGGTGAAAAAATTGTTCTAAATCATCAGAAGTTTGTTTAATGTCTTTTCTTTGGAATGGCAAAAAGTTTCATTGTATTAAATATAGGGGGGGGGGATTTCACAGAGTAAAATTGGTGGTACCTAATGAACATGATCTACGTTAGACTGTCTCCCACTATATGGAAACCTGTTAAAATATCTCTAGAGGCTATATATTTCCTTCGATATTCTAGCTAGGGTTCAATAGTATGGCAGGCAATGCTCGTTAACCTTTATACGGCAGCCAGACAAGGAGAAAGAAACCTCTGAATTGAAACCTTTTAAATTCCGCTTAAGAATAGACATTATGACACATTTCCCGTGTGCGGAGGGGTTAGGTTCATACATCATCCTGTTGCGCTGGCATATCCATGAAAATCTCTCGCCTTCCCCGGAAGTCCTCTGCGCAGCATCCAGTATCCGCGCAGAGCTGATCTATGTACTTTGCTGGGTGACCCACTCTGACGTGCCTATGTGTTGGCTTCCACAGAAAGAAAAATCACATGAGTATTGCAAAGGAAAGCAAGAATATGAGTGAGAGACAAACAAAAGTTAATAGTAATTTTATATTTTAAGCGAGATGCAAAGCAATGAAAAAAAGTAACGTTTAAAAGCACAAGGGATTTTTAGTACAAGATCTAAGAATAATGATTTTTGCTTTAAGCTGTTTTGTTTTTTTTTTAAATAAAAATCTTGTTTTATTCTCGCATAATTTACGCTTATCGATTTTTACAATTATTTCGCCAAGAGAATCTAAATCAATTGAGATCTCAACTCATAAGAAACTGAAGAGATAAATAAAAATAAAGAAATAAGTAAAAGAAAAAAATGAAGAATCATTTTGAAAATGTATTTTGGAAGATCATTTTTAACAAACAAAAAAAAAAAAAAAAAAAAAACAAACGTGTCGACGTATTTCATAAAATAATAAAATCGTCTGAAAAACCCAGGAATTATTCGATTTTAATATAATTTTTGAAGTTTAACAAGTTAAAACAGACTGAACATTAAACCTGAACTAATTACGGTCAAGACACGCTGAATGCACTGTTTCCCGGTAGATCACTGGAGTTAAGCAACAATAAGCCTGTTCTAATACTTAATTGGGTGACTACTTGAGCAAAAGCAGGCATTGTAAGCAAGCCGAGTCCCGTGTTTATCAAAATGACTTGATCCGATCGGAAAAGGGTTGATATGCCACAAAAGAAAAATCTAAACACGTCTAATCATCCTTATTTTCACATATTCATTTGGTTATTTTCAAGAAAGAGCAAAATAACCTGAAATTAATAACAAATGTAAAGAGAGCGGAAGCGGTGACGCTATAGATTATACGCTTATCGTCTGTTTCATTGGAAAGAAAGAAACGGAGAAAAAGGAAGGAAAGATTCAGAAACAGACATTAAAATAAGGCCATAATTGCTTCTTTTATCTACTGCAGACATTTGCTCTACAAATACGTAAAACATTTTAAAATTAAATTTGATATTAATGTATGTATTTAGTCAACCACACATACACAAGCAGGATAAGACAATATTTTATGCCGAGTATAACTGGTTTAGTTTTCTTCTCCTAGACTGGTTGCCAAAACATGGTTGAAGAGTATGAAGTGCAATTACTATTACTCCCAGGTTCACTCTGACCCGAAGTGGAGTAACTGCTAGGTTCTAATTATGAGTCAATAGATCTACTTAAAATTATTCGTATTTGATTGAAATAGTTGTTACAATATAAGTAAAGTCGGCGGGGCGGCCTAATGTCGGTATCAGCCATTCAGCGAGGGAGTATATCCCTTTTCACTAGCGCTATACCAAGGAGATTGTTTTTTGCATCTGAGGTGGATCGCAACACCTACCATCAGATCCTTACTTTACCACACAGATCCCTGTGCTACTCATAACGCTGAGTTGGCGAGGACCGGTATCGAACTAGGAACCTTGTGGTTTCTAGCCGAACGCTCTACCGACTGAGCTAACCCGATTTTTCACGTGAAGCTATAATTGTTTATTAAAGATTATCAGTTACTTGAAACCATCTTTGTACAAACCAATTAATACTAAAACAAAATAATTACTTGAAACCATATAATTCTGTTAGAATTATTAGCATTAGAAATACTTGAAACTATAGAACTGTGAAGAAATTATTTTTATTAGATTGGAATACTTTATATAGCTATGTATACAATCGTTTGATAAACCACAATACTAAAACTGTAAAGATAGGGTAAATAAACGCGATTCCCTAACCCCTAATTGTAAAATAATTTTCGGTGGGTTAACATGCCATAAATACTTATCAGTCAATAGATTGCAAACGAATGAAGAAATAAAAAATAAAAAATCTTAAACTGAAAAAAAATTGTTTGGTTTGGTTGTTTAATGGCATATCAATCTTTGCGGGGTATTCAACGCAAAAGCCAACCTTGTAGACCAACAGTTGAGGAACTTATTAACCCATAACCGAGTAGATGAAGGGGTTCATACATTTCTCAAGGGTATTATATCAAAAGTGAAGATAATAGCGCGACTGGAATTTGAACTCGCTTACTACGATATTGCAGCCCAGCATATATTAACCACAGGGACTCACCTCTAGTAAATGTGTTTGTTGCTTTCTTGTTTGTATTTTATGGCATTTCAACTCTTGTTGGTTTATTTTATGCCGATGGGAATTAATTTTTCTTTTTAGACTCAATTTTAAAACTCATTTTTCTATTTAACCCATATATGGGACCCTAACAGGTACTTCCACTCCGGGCCAGAGTGGACCTGTGCGTAATGGC
Source organism: Doryteuthis pealeii (assembly GCA_023376005.1). Taxonomy (NCBI): domain Eukaryota; kingdom Metazoa; phylum Mollusca; class Cephalopoda; order Myopsida; family Loliginidae; genus Doryteuthis; species Doryteuthis pealeii. Next base: position 116,035,650 of record CM042143.1, on the reverse strand, counting down.
GATGTGGGTGTACTCCACACTCCCCAAAGCTCCAGAACTGTAACCTCACCATTAGATGCGGTTTAACATCATACCCAGGACATTTCTGTCTCAGTTTTTTTTTAAAACTCGTTTTTCTATTTAACCCATAGTTGGACCCTAACAGGTACTACCACTTCGGGGGGACCTGGGCTTAATGGCGATGAAGGGGTACTCCACACTCCCCAGAAATCCAGAATTATAACCTCACTATTAGATACAGTTTAACATCATACACAAGACGCCAGAAAATGTGTAGTATTATGCTTGTAAAATCCGGAATAAGCATTGAAGAGAAATGCAATGATCACCTGCGTTTATGAAATGTTTTTCGCTTTTGGAAATAGTTCAATATTTCATTCTGTCACTTTCCGTCTGTAAAGGTTTGCAGTTTTATTTAGAATGTATATTTGTATTGTGTGTGTTTGTTATTTATTTGATTTTAATTCGCTTTTCACTACTGAGCTTTTTGGACTGACCACCCACGACACTAATTTCCATGGCTACAATTCTTACAGCGATACATTCAGTTGGGGAAAATATATTGCAAACACAGTAAATGTCACTGACTTGTTTTTTGTTGTTTTTTTTACTTCATTTTTAATCTTTTTTTTTTTTGTAGTTTTCATTTTGTTAGTTTATTTTTCTCTTCTAAATTTTCATAGTTTTTTTTCTTTTCTCGTTTTATTCTTATTTATTTACTTTTTTTTTTAGTTTAAATAAATAAGAATTGGTGGAAAGAAAGAAAAGAGGTAAATAAAATATAGAGATAAAATAGAAGAAAATAGAGAGAAATAATTCATTTAAAAAATTCAAAAAGAAATAAGTAAACGAAGCAATGAAGTATGAAAGTGGAAAATGAAGATTAAAAGGGAAAAAAAGAAAGTTACACACGAGAAAGAAAAGAAAGAAAAGAAAGAAAGAGAAAAGAGAAAGATATTAAATGAAGGGTATAAGAAAAAAAGAAAAAAAGAAAGAAAGCGGAGGTAAAAGATAGAAAAATCATAAAATACGGGAGAGAAGACACAGAGAGAGAGAGGAGAGAGAGAGAGAGAGGAGAGAGAGAGAGAGAGAAGAGGAGAGAGAGAAGAGAGAAGAGAGAGAGAAGAGAGAGAGAAGAGAAGAGAAGAGAGAGAGAGAGAAGAGAGAGAGAGAGAGAGAGAGAAGAAGAGAAGAGAGAGAGAGAGAGAGGAGAGAGAGAGAGAAGAGGAGAAGAGAGAGACGGAGAGAGAGAGAGAAGACACAGAGATGGAGAGAGAGAGAATACAGACAGAGAAGAGAGACATAGAAAAGAAGAGAGAGAGAGAATACAGAGAGAGAATAGACAGAGAGAATAGACAGAGAGAGAGAGAGAGAATACAGAGAGAGAGAGAGAACAGAGAGAATACAGAGAGAAGAGAGAGAGAGAGAGAGAAGACAGAGAGAGAGAAGACAGAGAGAGAGAAGAGAGAGAGAGAAGACAGAGAAGAGAAGACAGAGAGAGAGAAAATCAAGAAACAAAAAGGAATATAAATGTGAGAGAGAAAAAGACAAAAATAAAGAAAGAAAGTTAAGAAAGAACAGAAAGAAAAATAACAAAACTTAGTTAAATGAGAAAAAGAAATAAAAGCACAAAAAAACAAAAAAAGCTTTTTTAAAAGAATACAGAATGGGAAATCAAAGAAAAAGCAATAAAAAAATAACAAAATGAGTAAAATGAGAGGAAGAAAGAACGAAAGAAAGAAAGAACGAAAGAAAGAAAGAAAGAAAGAAAGAAAAGAGAAAGAAAGCAACTAAATGAAAGGATTAAAAAAAAGTAAAAAAAGTAAAAGAAAGAAAAGAAAAAAAAAAGATAAAAATAAAAAGTCATTAAAATTAAAGAAAAAGAAAGAAAGCCAAATAAAAAAAAGTAAATTAAAGAAAAGAAAAGGTAAAGAAAAATGAAGCATTTCATTAAAAAAATCAAACGAAAGAAAGAAAGAAAAAACACAAAGAACTGTAGAAACTAATGAAAAACAACTGCATAATAAAGAAAGAATGAATCTGACAAATAAACAAATAAAAATTTAGTCGTGTAACTAATTGACCACTGACAATAGTGAAGAGGTAATTGAAATTAAACTGGCCGCCAACCACAAGTAATAAAAGAAATATGATGCAAGTCCTCCTGAACGATCTCATCAATAAAGAAAAGTGTCTGGCCAACTGGAAAAGGCACCAATTAATACGGAGACTTTCTAAAAGAATTCATACATGAGAAAGAAATAAAAGTCGGGAATGATTGAACAAGTAAAATGTTGACTTGAATTTGGGTGAAGGGTTTATTTTCCTGACCTCCTACCATGCAGGATTTTATTTTTTATTTATTGGCATTTCAGTCTCTGAAATTATTTATTGGCATTTCAGTCTCTGAAATTATTTATTGGCATTTCAGTCTCTGAAATTATTTATTGGCATTTCAGTCTCAAAGGCCCTTAATGTTAGAGTCACAGAGAAAATATATAAGTAAAGAAATAACAAAAGACTTAGAGATTTAGCATTATAGTCTATTTCAGGGAGCTTAGACAAAGTGTCTAACTCTCCCGACTCATCATTCGCATCTGAGTCGGGAGAGTTAGACACCAGCGTCTGTAAAATATTTGTAATAACGGAGTATTCCGATATCGGCATTTAGTCCCCTCGCGTGAGTTCGTAATTTTAAAATCCATTTGGTTTCTGCTTGTTTTCGAGATTGCATTGTTGGAAATGCGTGGTCTATTAAAATACATTTGAGGTGTGTAAGGTTGTGTGGTGGGCTGTTAAAGTGAAGTGCTATCGTACTATGGGTGATTTTCGATCCGAAAATTTATGATAACAAATAATAAAAAATAAGTGAATCCAGTACTCCATAACATCGAGTTCCTTCATTATTTTTAAATGCTTCATAATAATTATTGGGCCTCCTGTCTGAATCCAATGTTTGAAAAACATTCTCGAGCCCAGATGTCGCATGTGAAGGCTGTCCCTGAAGATGTTGATGTGATTTGTTGTTGCTGCTTTCTACCGGATCTCTTAGCTTCATGGTGTTGCGCACCAGGGTGACTTCAGACACGAAGTCCTCTACGGAGAGGACAGTATATATAGAGGATTAACTCGAGGTATTTTTAAAGTGGGGAGCCACAATCAAAACAAAGCTCATGTGCTAGCCAGAGCGAAAACTTACTGGTCCCGGCGTTATTTCCCTTTTCGGGCGCCTCAGGCACCAGAAAATAAACCTTACCCTGACACTTTTAGCGAGTGGACAGGTGAGGCCTGGAGACAACCCTAGGTACCACGTGATCTATTTTACCTCACCACGGGTGGTTGGCATTGAGCACTGCGAACTCATAAGTAACATTTTCCCATGGACTCTTACTCATGGACACACTAGTGTTGATCGACCAACAAAATTACATTAATTTTTGGTCCAGAAAAAAAAATATATACTCTCGTCGATTTTGACGCATGATGGTTCATCCAATAAACAACCCACACAATGTTTCACAGTCATAGGAAAGAATCGTTGCACAAGGAATGTCACAAACCCAATCAACGACTGAGTTTTTTGTTCCTTCTCCAGACTGGTTAACGTTAAAGAGCCCAGTCTGCCCTACAATATATATATATATATATATATATATATATATATATATAGTATGTATTATTTGAATTGAAATAAAACCATACAAAAAATAACGCTGATGGTACATTGTTTTGTTGGACAAAGTCACCTTTAAGCATCTGGTGAACCTGGATTCAAAAACATGTTTCGCTTTGCACCGTCAACATCCGGTTGTTTGTTAACAGACGATTTTAGACGCAATTTTTAAAATTCTAAAACTAACTGCTAAGCCTAACCCTAAACCCCCAAACTATTTTTAAATAAATACTTTTTAATATTAACTATCCGTAGAGGCACATGGAAAATAAATAAACATGTCTTTCGTTTTAAGTTTTATTTAAAATAGCTATTTTTTAAATTAAAAAAAATCTATTTTATCAGATTAGAATTAAAAATTGATATTTTTCCTAATTTAAAAAAAATTGTTGTTAGCGATGAAAACTATTCATCAACTTCTGATTAATAAGCAAAACTTTGATTTATTAAAAGTAATGCTCTAGTGCCAGAGCGGCGATTGAGCGTGATTTAGGATTGTCCAATAAAACTTAACTATTCCCGCGTAAACCTGTTTTTTGTTTATAGTTTTTGTAAATAAAAAAAATAAAAATTATTTTTTTAAAAAAAATATATTGAAATAAACAAAAATGCGTCTAAAAATTGTCTGATAAAAAAAAAAAAAAAAACAACCGGAACTTGACGGTGTAAAAAAACAAAAACAACATGTCCTTCTGAATCCAGGTCGCCCCAGGGGTGCTTAAAGGGGAGTTGGTCCGTTTTGTTTTGTAAATGAATTTAATATTCTTTGATTTACAACAGGAGTTAGTGTTTTGATGATAGAGTACTATACAACCTACAATCTCTCATATTCCTACTTCCCTTGATGTATTAAGATAATGGAGCGCGAGGGGAGAGTTGGCATCAGGGTTACAATGAAATTGCATTAGGTTGAAAGGGGCCACGACCAAAAAATTGGTTGAGAAACACTGGTCAAGTGGGCTTACAAGATTGATGGTAGATAGGGACGGATGGTGAGAGAGTCAAGGGGGGCCGTGCTATTGGAATGCCTTAATGACTATGATAACTTATGACCACGATTAAACCAAAGCAATGGTTTTACATGGAAGCGACAATAGCATCATGAAGTGATGTTACCACAGGAATATAAATCCTGCTCAAATCACTTAGTAAACATTGAAATTACATGACATCTACACACTGATAAATAATATCTATTCCTATTAGCATTCTAATCACTGCAATATTATTACATTTCAGTTTATGTTTACTTCGCCTTTTCAAAGGTGCATCGTTCATTCGGGGGACTTTCCTCACTTCAACTACTAAAAAAGGCGGCGTTATTTAGCAGTAAATAGTCGCGAAGAATAACGCAATCTACTGTGTTCTTTCTGCTAAAAAACTAGTTGTTTTCATAGAAGCTTTTATGTTGAACAATAATTCACAACAACTGTCGTGGATGTAAGTAAATAGATAGCTAAATATGAAAAAATGCGTATATAGAAAGCAATATATATATATATATATATATATATATATGAGGTAAAATAAGGAAAGAAAGAACAAAACTCAGACACAAATGTGTAGTATATTTCGCTGGAGGTTTGACCTCAGCTTTTTCTGCTTTATTGAGAAGAAGCTGAGGTCAATCATCCAGCCAAATATACTACACATTTTTGTCTGAGTTTTGTACTTTTATTCCTTATTTTACCTCATTCTGTCGGATTCATTTCAACCCCCTTATATATATATATATATATATATATATATATATATATATATATATATGTGTGTGTGTGTGTGTGTGTGATATACATTATCAGTTTCTCGTTTATTTTACACTTTACACACGCTTCGCACTAAATCTAAGAATATTACACACACACACACACACACATATATATATATATATATATATATATATATATATATATTGATTGATTGATTGATTGATTGATTGATTAATAGATATATAGATAGGAAGCAAAAATTGAAAAAATATACGTATACAAAGACCAAAATATGAAATAAAATATACGTATAGAGACCAAAATATAAACTATATATGCATGTATATAGAGATCAAAATAGGAATATATATGTATACACGTATAAATATGAAATATCAAAAATGTAAATATAATTATTCATTTCTTATCAACTTTTAGACAAGATATGTTCTTTAGTACCGACTATGTTCATCAAGATTTTTAAAAATGTACTATGTTCTTTTTGGAAAAATATCAGATTTTATTAAACATAAGTATAATTAGTCAGTTTTCCAAACAATATAGTATATTCAAATTAGGCATAAGTTTATATATATATATATATAATATATATATATATATATATATATATATATATATCGTAATCAAACATGGAGACTGGAGGGTACAACGGCCAACATTAGAGACAAAGACATTTTGAACTCATCAAAATTCTTCAATCAAAATTCTTATGAAACTAATCTAAAATAAATTTATAGGACTGTCTATCTATAAAGATATACGTTTTGTGGGTTGCTGAAAAGTTACCGGTCTAACCAAGCAGAGAATGGCATTGAATAATGTACTTGCGGGCCCCGTAGAATTTCCACGAAACGAAACAAAAATCTAGGAAAAATAGTAATTAACAATTTCAATATTACAAATAAAACAAACATGTAACTTTTTTCTATTCATTTTAATTTTACGTATGGAATTTAAGCGTCGCAAAATCATTTGGAATTATAAATTTTTAAAATTGAGTGATATATAAAGGGACCAATTAAAAAATCTGCAATTAAATGACACCAGATAATATGGATTCCCATTTTTGCATTGCATTTTGAATGATTTGGATGGTCTCATTTTTAACCAGAAGGTGTTGCAGGATGATAACAGATGGAAAACTTAGGAACAAGCGTATTAATATCTTATTATAATGGAGATTGTGTGTTTTTCTGTCTGTAACCGAAACTACATTCCTGCTCAATTCACAATTCTCTTAGTTATTGACATCACATTCTCCATGATCTTATTTTTATCTAAACCTCAATTATTAATAAAATTGACTTACATTATTAATACTGTTAACTATGTCTACATACTGACAATATGAAATTATATTTATATATACAACAAAATAGCGGTTTACAGTGTGAACGGGAAGGCTAATTTGCATATTAATATTAAAAAATCGAATTTAATAAATATGTGCTTAGTATTATTGATTTCTAACTGTTTGGTTTTATTTTAATGAATATAAGCAAAAATCTCTTCAATGAATCTTAAATGAAATCCATTAACAAGAAAAAATAACTCATTTTATTATTTACTTCCTCTTTTAACTAAATACTTAAATTAGAAAAAATAACAATGAAAGATGAAAGTGATGGAAGAGTAAGTTTCAGTTGTTCCATTTTTTATTATACTCCCTCTGTTTCAAATCTTTTCATCTGTATTCTTATATAGTTTCATTAGCCTTTCTAATTTAATACAATATTTTATTACATTAAAACTTAAATACTTGCACCCGGGGGGTGCATATATTTGCTAGTATAGATAATATTCATATATCAATATAAGTTTGTATATAAATTTCGGTATATTGAACTTTACCATTGTAGAATTTAGTTCGTTATTTTATAAATCTTGATTGTATGAATATACTAAATTTGAATGTATATAAATAAGACAAAAAAAATAAATTGTATTGCTGGTTTATTAAATGTATTGAATCGGTAGTTTTGTTGCAGTTTTGTCCTCATAAGTCATCAGAGCTGGGCGTCCACGTGATCATACTTTAATTTCTAAAAAAACATTGTACCAGTCTTAGAGCCGTGTGATCAAGATTATTTTTAAAATTATTTTTGGTCATATCTTCTGCAATATCATGTATTGGATACGCCATTATGCTATTCAAGGCAATATCTTCAGCAATATCCTCCACTGGATATGCCATTATCATGATGCTTGATTTTTCTGTTTTCATGTATAATAAACACCTTTTCCATTTAATACTTTTCGATATTATTTATTATTATTATTATTATTATTATTATTATTATTATTATTATTATTATTATTATTATTATTATTATTATTAATTATTATTATTATTATTATTATTATTATTATTATTATTATTATTATTATTATTATTATAATTATTATTATTATTATTATTATTATATTATATTATTATATTATTATATTATTATTATTATTATTATTATTATTATTATTATTATTATTATTATATTATTATTATTATTATTAATTATTATTATTATTATTATTATTATTATTATTATTATTATTATTATTATTATTATTAATTATTATTATTATTATTATTATTAATTATTATTATTATTATTATTATTATTATTATTATTATTATTATTATTATTATTATTATTAATTATTATTATTATTATTATTATTATTATTATTATTATTATTATTATTATTATTATTATTATTATTATTATTATTATTAATTATTATATTATTATTATTATTATTATTATATTATTATTATTATTATTATTAATTATTATTATTAATTATTATTATTATTATTATTATTATTATTATTATTATTATTATTATTATTAATTATTATTATTATTATTATTATTATTATTATTATTATTATTTATTATTATTATTATTATTATTATTAATTATTATTATTATTATGCTTTTTCCTAACTTTCAAATCCCTGACAACGCCGATTTGCGCTGCTATTTTTGAATAAAAAATCTGAATACGAATTGTCCAGCCTCATCCCCCCCCCAAAAAAAAAAAATCACACAAATATTAGTATTATCTGCGTTATTCGGACTATTGTCCCCATCTTCATTGTTATTTGTACAACGTTTCGGCCGATATGCCCCCGGCCCTTTTCAGGTATTTCTTGTCGGACTCGGGAACCTTCTTTTCGAACTCGGGAACTTTCTTGTCGTAATCGGGAACCATCACGGAACTTTGAACCTAACCCTTTATTTAGTTCACGGGGGTATCCTGTTCTCATTCTGCTAACCATAGCTGGGGTAGGAGTTGTGTTAATTATTTTTCTATGTTACTACTCTACTCGGGATTGAACCCGGAATCCAGAGTTAATTGTCACTTAGAACTCTCTTTACCTTATCCACTAGGCCATGTATCCAATGAAGATGGGGACAATAGTCCGAATAACGCAGATAATACTAATCATAAAGCCTCATCTCAAACATTCAGAGAAACACAAATATTACATATGCTTTTTAATTAATTACGTTAATTGAAAATAAAATAAAATAAATAAATAAAAACGAACAAATTTCAACGAGTATGTTCAATATGACTCTAAATTTGATATTGATGGCTATTCCCATCTTGGTCTAACCAAGAACTTTTCAGCAACTACCCATGGAATCGAAAATTGATAAAATAGAAAGTGTGCTTACCTTTCCCTAAATCCGGAGAATCAACATTCAGGTAGAATAAACTGGCCAATAGCGATATTTGTATATGCATAGATTTTCTGTGTTTTTTTTTCTTAGTCTTTATTTTTTTTCATAAAACCCTTTGAGTTGAATTTCTTTAAACATTTAAGTTGTCATATCCAAAAAGAAATTGGTTTAGATGAACTGCTACTCCAATTGTTGAAAAGGTTGATTAATGGTCGGTCATTTAGACTGGATTGGTCGCTGAAAAAATAATAGAAGAATTATTCAATTTGAGATTATTACAGATTGAATCAAATGGAAAAAAGCAGCAAAGTAACAAAATCCGTAGATTTAACTCAACTCATGGCAAGTATTTTGGATTATAAAAAAATTAATGTAAAAATACCAAATTAATACATTTGAATGATGAGATAAAAAATATTTCATCTAGATAGGACATTTTTTATTTATTTTTATTGGGTGGTTTTTAATTGGACGGTATTTTTTATGAGGCCCGCAAGAGAACAAATATTTAAAAAAAAACTGATACCAGGAAAATTAATCATTTCGAGCATTCATTAACATAAAAAAAACCACATTATTACGCTTTTGATCATCCATACTGTGAAAGAAAAGGCGCGTAATAAAACCGATTAAGATTACGTGTCTTTAGTACAAGCTAATCTACACCGGATCAAATCTCAAAATATAACGAGATTTTAGTTGAAATATTTAGTTACAATTTGATTATTTGATGGAGTTTCATAGAAACCATTGTTTTTTGTTTTTTTAACTTTGACCAAACAAAACAAGATTCTCTGTTCATCGACCGAGCGCACGACATTTTAAAAGAAAATGGTAGAGACTAAAGACCAAAGTTGCATAAAATCCACACCCTATTTTGTCCAAGAAGTGGATTAAAGAACTTTTTACCCCGTCATTTTCAATAAGAAAAACTAAATAGAATTATAAGTATGAATCAATGATTTATAAAAATATTAAATGATTTTTTAGAAATTAATAAAGGATGAAAATAAAAAGCAAAGAAATACAAACAAAAATAAAATGAGCAATTTGAAAATATAGAAAAAAAAAACAAAACAAATATAGAAAAATATTTTTAATCTATACATAAATATTGATAAGAGATTTATTTTTAACTTATTAAATCCCAGGCATAGCTGGGTAGCTCTGGTAGTTTCGAATAAAATAACGCGCTAGTTGTTTCCCGCCACCCGCGATGAATATTTTAACATATTTCATATATCAATCCGAGCAAAGTCATAGCCTTTCAATGGCTAAGGCAGTTTCGCATTTTCTATTCGTACGAAAACTAAGTATTCAAGTCCAAGATTCTCAGGTATTAGATCGTTAATAATTGATTGACTGAAACAAAATGTCAACGTGTCTAGGATTAGTCTATGCTTAGAGCTTATGGAATTGCATTTATGTACGTTCAGTAATATTTTTGCACTCAGTTGTAATTTCTTAATTATTTCTAATATATTATATATATATATATATATATATATATATATATATATTTACCAACCCCTCCGCACGAGCAGGATGTGACACAAGGTCAATTTCTTAAGCGGAATTCAACAGGTTTTAATTCAAAGTTTTCCTTCTCATAGACTGGTTGCCTAACCAAGGTTAAAGAGCCGAGTCTTCCCTACTATTTATCTATAGCTTAACGGAGAGTAGAACTCATACCTTTCCCAAGGGTATTAGCGCTAAGTGAGATGCAATTACCACATCCAAGATTTGAACTCGGGGCGACGAGTCCATTTCTCATGACTTTACCCATTACACCTCGCGCTTCCAATTATTCCTACATATGATACAAATAATTTTCACACAGTTGTATGGTTATATATTAGTTAGAAAAAAAATGGTCTGAAAATACTTACTTAACTGTAGACTTCACCAAGAGGGAAAAACTCAAAGATTGTCTTAATGCTGTTTTTATATTTGTTGTTGTTGCTATTAACCTTTATCTCTCATTTGATTGGTTGAATAAGTAATAAATGTCACATTACCTGCTAGTTAAGACCCACCCTTTTGTTTAGTATTCGTAATTGATAAGGACTGGGTGGCAGCGGAGGGGGGGGGTATTGGGTTATTACTATTTTTTTCACTACTATTACAAAACCTACGCGATTTACTTAACATTAAACATGTTTCTCAAGATTGTTGCAATGTGTGACGAAAAAACAACAACATTAAATCAAGACGCGAGATTGTTCGCATTACAATACCTGCAATATCAGGTGAAGAAGAAAAAAATCGATCATCTACAAATAAGGTAAGTCAAAATTATCCTTCTTAGCCTAAAGTTTCAGGTATACCAATGTAAACTATTTCACCTTTTAGTTTGGTGGTTGGCTTTTCCGCCAAACTATCTAATATTACTATTTATAACTTCAATAAATTATTTCTATTAAATATTTATAGATTTAACTGAGTAAATCAATCTATACATATATAAAAGACAGTTGTGTGTATATGTATGTCCAGAGAAAACTTCAAAAATAAAACAATTATTAACAAATTAAATATATATACACATTCACTATCACCAGATCTTGGTTTTTGAGCAAAAATAACGAAGGTTTGATTTATATTAGTGAAGATAATTAAAAAAATAGAAATTAAATGATAACAGCATGGATTTTTTTTTTCATTTAATATTTTAGATAGTAGACGTTAACATTCCTTTTCAGAGTTGCTGGATCAATGCAAGGTTGTTTTTTTTTTTTACATAAGGATTTATATGGGGTATCCCACGAGGAGTCAACTCAGGATTCAGTAATAATGGATCTGCGGGACTAACTTTAAAAATTCCCCTCTACCAAGGCGACGCCGGGTAGCCGCTGCTAGTTAGTAATTCTAAGAAAGCAATTAAAGCTTAAAATAACTATTTTTAATGGAAATGATTAAAAGTAATATAGCATTAAGTTTTCCTATCGTATACGAATAATTTTTAATCCTCTCTATTTGACCCATAGACGGTACCCTAAAAGGTACTACTTCTCTGCTACTAACTAGAATGTAGAATTAAGTACAGAATTAAATAATTTACATTGTATCTATTTCTTTAGTTTGCTATTTTAGTTTAGACGTTATATTACAGAAGTGGACATGACAAAAAGAGGGGTAAAAAGTATCGATATTTTTGTACTTTTTGACACCCCTTGTACTCTGAAAATAATAAATGAATATAAAGATATTTTTTTTCCAGAATACAAGGTATCAAAAACAACGATAAATCTCGATATTTTTTTGAGACACCTTGTATAATTTCTTTTATAACAGAAGTGCCCACCGTGGTGTAATGGTTAGCAAGCTAGTTCTCACAGGTCAAGTATTACTGAATAGCGAGTTCGATCCTCGATGATGCCCCATATTTTGGACGTCATCTGACACCCTACTCGTGGCAAATGGTTTGGGTAAATACTTTCTTCCCTTGGCGAAAATAGGTAGACTTATAATGCCTGAAAAAGGGCATTTTGGGGATCTTTGAAGCCCTTTATCTCCGTCAATTCTCAACAGAATTCAATTATCCTTTACTATGTTATTCTACGCATCGGAATCTCAGAAAAGCCAATAAAATCGACACTTTAAATTTTCACGAAATTGGTCATTTAATTATCAGTTAAATGAATTAGTTTTCAAGTTTTTAAAAATTATGGTAGAGAACTAGAGTACAGAATTAAATAAGTCATATAAACTTTCTTTTAATTACTTTTTTTTCTTAGCTCAAGATCTCACTAGAGAGGATTTAATTTAAGAGAAAAGAGACTTACGATATTATTGACGCATGCGCAGAAATGTTGAGGGGAGGTAACTGCGACCAAATTGAGCGTATGTTAGGTTTCCTACATATACTTCCGGAAAATACTCAGGATAGTTTTCATTGGCCAATTCAAATCTCCATGCTTTTATATAAAACCACAAACCTAATTACTTTATTTTTATTCATTTTATTTCTATTTTGGATGTGTTAATTCATCATGGCACAGCATATTGTGAGTAATAGCTTGAAAGACAGTATCGCAGATCCATTACTACTGAAAAGCGACTTAGCCCATCGCTGGATACAGCGTACATGTGACCTTGTGTCAAATCATAGAATGGTATAAGAACTATTAGGAGTATTGCCGGCAGAATACTTTTTTTCAGTTGAAGAAACTGATTATTGCGGTCGTCACTTGAAACTAACAACTAGAGATACTTTCCAGCATTCAGCGTGAATACGAGTTTCTCGGATTCTAGAGAGTCAGGCCCTTGTGAGGTAAGTTGTATAGTTTAGTGCTTCCTGTAGAATCCCCCATAACTTAATGGGGCAGTCCCCTACACACTAGTATTGGTTTTCGCCTAAGGGTATAAGTAGGCTTTCATTCACAAGTGGAATTTCGGTGAAAGTTGCTGCGGAAGGCGATTGACAACAGTTATTATTCATTATCATGGATCGATCGGCGAATAAGAGAGTATCAGATAGAACATAAAGGTAACAGCATGACCAGTTTTGTCACCCCCCAAACAAAACTTCGGACTTTTTTCCCAGGTGTGTACGATTGCATCTCTGTACCGACCTTATTGTAAATAAAAGGAGTATTTGTTTCATGGTGTCGGATGCAGAGGTGCAGTCGTTCATATCAAATAAACTCGGACCTGTCTACATCTCTTATATTTGTTGTAAATAAGGTTGTACTTCACTTGATAAAAAGGCAACTTCAATTGGTCCGAATATAGTAGAATATGTCGTGGGTCTGAAAATGTCAAATATTGCGAGACTCAGAACCTGCAAGAATACCAGTCCAATATTCTAAATATTTCAAGTTCTGAAAAGTAGCTTATATAAAAATCACTTTGTAGCCGGAGTTAAAGTGAATTACCCCACGAGGCAACAGATTGAACTCACGGCCTCCAAGTTATGAGTGGTGCCTCCTGATAAGTGCCCTGTCATCCCCTGTTGGTTGGAGTAGTTCGGTCGTTGAGGAGCTTCATTTCGTTTGTGGTTTCCGACTTTAAAAAGATTTTGTATCGCATCATCACCTGGCTGGAGGTTAACGTAAATACGATAATTGTTCTTGGTTGAATTAGCTAGAAGACTAGACGATGTTTTTTAACTATTATTCAGATCAGTATTTTATACGAGGGTTCTAAGTTGTTTTATTTTAAGCGAGATAAAATTACTTTCATATTTCTTCCATGTAAACTTTGCATTGTTTATAATTAGTTCATAGCAAAAATTGTTTCTTACAAAAATATTCATTTTGAGTCAATTCAAATTTGCGGCAAATCAAGCAGTGTTCCTGGCTTGACTAGTAGTCGGTATAAAGATTTTTGGTGGCTGATAAGTGGTAATTATGTAAAATTTACAGAAGAATATACACAGAAGTGTTTTATTAAAAACATGTTTCCAAATGGGCTACCACCCTATCGTCTGGGGCGTTAGAATGCACCGACGGCACCTCTGCATAGGGGTAAAACTCCCCAAATGGGGTTGGCTGTGGGTGGCGACCCGTGATGCTTAAGGACGGAGTCTTGGTGAATGAACAGTCCATGACCTACAACACTCCACTTAGACCTTTACTTAGGCTAGACGGCAGTCAGAGAGACCTCCAATCAATCGGCTGGTCGCGTCAAGCCGTAGCACTTATATGATTGTCCCAACCATATTGTTCTTATGGCAAGCCCCAACCCTTTTTATCATATGGGTGCTAAAAGGCGGTGGCTAAAGGTGTACATGTCCTGGGAATAACGTTAAACTCTATCTGATGGTGAGGTTCCAGTTTTGGAGGTTTGGGGATTGTGGAGCACCTCTTCATCACCATTGCTCCCAAATCTACTCTGACCCGGAGTGGTAGTACCTCTTAGGTCCTATCTATGGGTTAAATAGAAAAAAAATTTTTTAAGTGTATCCATTAAGAATAAATTTATTTAAAAACTTTATCAGCATTAAATGACCCACTGAGATTGATATGCCGTAAAACAAACCAATCCAAATGGGCTAAATATGGGTTTGCCACTACGAGTCAAAAAGACAAAGTTTCTGGTCACACCGGCCAGCAAAGAACACGTTGACATTATTATGTGGCATGAAAGGAGCCATCTCTATTGATTTCCTTAAAATAGGTGCAACTGTATACAGATCTCCCTATTGTCAATTCCTTAGGCAAAATTCCCCTCATTTATTGAATGACCCTCGTAGTTTTAAAATGTTTAACATAATTGAACTTTAAACAATGATATAAAAAGTGTTGTCGAATATTAGATATAAGTGGTCAGGGTGGCCTAAAATCGCTATCAGCCAATCTGCGAGGGAGTCTATCCCCTTTTCACTAGCGCTAGACTAAGGAGATTGTTTTTGCATCCGAGGTGGACCGCCACACTTATCATCAGCTCCTTACTTTACCGCTCAGATCCCTGTGCTACTCATACTCTGAGTTGGCGAGGGCCGGTACCGAACTAGGGACCTTGGCGTTTCTGACCGAACGCTATACCGACTGAGCTAACCCGGTCCTACTAGATATATAATCGATATAAATGTCTTTTATAATCGGGGGGGGGATGCATAACCTTCTGTGTAATATTTTCAAAAAATTGCTAACCGTCTAGCTTAGAAATATCTACATGCCCGCTTTCTTTAAATCATAAAATTAAACAATAATTAAATGCTATCAGTATATGTGAGAATATTTATTACTAGCGGAACCTGTGGATATACCACACTATAATTTGAATATTTTAAGTGGGGGGGGGGGGGCTAAATATTTACATTTACTTGTCAATAAAAATATTGCTTACTTTTAATGCCTTCAAACCGCTACAAAAATTTCCGTTTTTCATTTTATTTATTTATTTTTTTTTTTTTCGACAATCAATTACAAATAAAAAAATCAAAACATTTTTTCGGTATTCTTAATTTATTTATTACCACAACGATGGGTTATCGGTGCTTCAGCTAGGGACTTCATTCCTAGGTGGTCTTGTTTTTCAGCTATCACCGCCTAGCTTTTTTTTAAGACAGGAGGCCGGGACGCAATTTTGCGAATAGCACCGATTTTAAAATTGTGTTTGGACGTTTATTAAGGAGCTTTGACAATCCCCAAGGAAGATTCTTGCGTATTGATAAATTGAAATAGATATTTCCAGTGAATTATTGTGTGGGTAGATGCACGAGATTTGTTAGAAAATGCATCTAATAATTTAAAGTATCCAAACTACAATCGGTTTAGCTCAGTCGGTAGAACGTCAGACTAGGAACCACAAGGTTCCGGATTCGATACCGGCCCATGCCAACTTAGTGTATGAGTAACACAGGGACCTGTGTGCTAAAGTGATGGGCTGATGGTAGGTGTGGTGCACCACCTCAGACCCCCAAACAATCTCCTTGGTCTATCGCTAGTGAAAAGGGGGATAGACACCCTCGCTGTCTGGCTAATACCGACTTTAGGCCACCCTGACAACTTATATATATATATATATATATATATATATATATATATATATATATATATATATATAGATAGATTTAAAAAACATAAATTTTAATGAAGAACATAAAAATATAAAATAAAATCGCAATTTCCAGCTAATTTTCATATTTATTGATTTTTCTTTTTTTTTACACACACAAACATATATACACATATAGACACCCCACACACACACAGGTATATACAGACATACACACACACATACAGACATATACACACACAGAGGCATATACAGACACAGACACACACTCTCTCTCTCACTCGACCTGTTTCTCATTCTCTCCATTATATATATATATATATAAAACACAAACGCACACACACACACACACACATATATATATATATATATATAATATATATATATATATATATATATATATAACTGAGAGAAGTATATAATAAAAACACTTACATAGAGAGAGGGGGAGAAAGTAAATGAGAGAAATTGAGCACGATCGCAAGATATATATAATCGTGTATAAGATATCAGTTGTTAGATGGGTATTCTTAAAATCCTCAACTGAATGCACAATATTAGTAATAATTGATTCATAACTGTGAAACATCTACTCTTAGGAAACATCTACACTGAAAATTTAAATACAACCCTAAAATGAACGCAATTTCCCAACCCCCTCAGTTAATTCATTAAATATAACAAACATTTCGATTAAATATGACCACTGAATAATTAGACGTCATACAAAATTTGCTAACAAATTTGATTTTTGTGTCTGTTTTTGTTTTGTTTTTGTGCGTGCGTGTGTGCGTGTGTGTTCATATATATATAATTGTTTTTAGTGAATATGTGTTCATATATATGTATTTGTTTTTTTTTTTAGTAAATATGTGTCCATATATATATGTGTGTTCTTTGTTTTTTAGTAAATGTGTCATATATATATATGAAGAAAGGAAATGAATCCGACGGTATGTAATATGTCAAGGAAAATGAAAAAACACAGGTTTAAATGAGTTAAGTCGTGAGTTTACTGGCCGACGCTGCAGTGTTTCGATCTATTAATTAGATCATCTTCAGGGCATAAGATAAGAAATTATTTACCACAGAATAATGAGAAAAGCGAGTGATAATCCGTCATTCAGTCTGTTTCAAAATTTGTTGAGGTTTGAAAAAGAGACGGTTTTGAAATATGACATCAAATATATTTAGGAAACATTGTGCATTTTTATGTGTGTGGTTGTGTGTATAATTATAAACGACAGCGGAAGTGAAACTCAAGGTTGTGTATTGGGTTTTATATTAAATTTAAAAAATGAAAAGTTTTTTTTATTAGAAAGAGTTTTGTATTGTTGTTTTATAGTTGGTACTGATTATTTGACGATTAATATATATTAATATTACAATTATGTATAAGTGAATGAATTATTGTTATTATTATTGTTATTATTATTGTTATTATTATTATTGTTATTATTATTGTTGTTATTGTTATTGTTATTATTATTATTATTATTATTATTATTATTATAGTTTTTTTATATTTATCTAAATACATTATTATAATTTTATATATATTTTTAAATATTATTGTTATAATGATAATTATTGTTATATTATATTTATTATTTTATTATAATTTTTATTGTAATTTTGTTATTATTGTTATTGTAATTTTGTTATTATTGTTATTGTAATTTTGTTATTATTGTTATTGTAATTTATGTTATTATAATTATTGTTGTTATTAATATTATTATTATTATAATTATTATTTATATTTGTATTGTTGTTATTATTATAATTATTATTTATATTTGTATTGTTTTATTATTATAATTATTATTTATATTTGTATTGTTGTTATTATTATTTATATTTATTATATATTTGTATTGTTGTTATTATTATTATATTATTATTTATATTATTGTTGTTATTATTATTATATTTATTATTTATATTGTATTGTTATTATTATATATTTATTATTTATATTTGTATTGTTGTTATTATTATTTATTATTATATATTATTATTATTATTTATTTATTATTATTATTATTATTATGTTATTATTATGATTATTCTGATGACAATTGTGTGCAGTGAATGTTTATGCAAATAGTGTTAGTGTGGTTATAATTATGTGAAAATAATTATCGGTTAATAAGGATGTATGTTTTTGATTATTTTTATCAGTATTTATATTGTAATTGTGTCAATAGGGAGTCCGCTGTCGTTTATCGCAACAGAAAAAATTTATACACACACAACCACATACCTAAAAAAATGCACAATGTTTCCTTCAATACACACACTTACAGCGCCACATACTCACGCCATAAAATAGAATATTTGATGTCATATTTCAAAACCGTCTCCTTTTTCAAACTTCAAAAATTTTTTAAACAGACTGAATGACGGATTACCACTCGCTTTTCTCATTATTCTGTGATAAATAATTTCTTATCTAATGCCCTGAAGATGATCTAATTAATAGATCGAAACACTGCAGCGTCGGCCAGTAAACTCACCACTTAACCCATTTAAACCTGTGTTTTTTCATTTTCCTTGACATATTACATATATATATATATATATATATATATATGCGTTATTTTTTTGCTTTTTTTATGAATATGTGACCTCATGTATATATGTTTGTTTGTTGTTTTTCGGGGTTTTTGTTTTGGAATGTGTCTATATATGTATGTGTTTTTTTTTCTGAATACGTGTTTTTGTGTGAATATTTGTGTGGGTCTGTGTGTGTGTATATATATTATATATATATATATATATATATATATATATATATATATATATATATATATATATATGCCCTTTTTATGTGTCTCTGCGTCTCTCTCTATATATGTGTGTGCGTATCTGTGTTCTAGAAGATGTATATTTGCAAAAATGAGACATGCATAGATTTGCCTACATATAAAACAAATATAAAAATAAATACCAACTCGTTATTAAAAAAAACAAAAAAAACGAGCATTAAATATAGATAAATGCATATTGGGTAAAATGTTTAATAGATATTTGTATATGCACATGAATATATATTAGATTCCAAAAGTTAATATTTGTTTTCTACTTACCTTAATAACATGAAATTCTGATTATCTCACTGCTAAATCCAAATGGATGAATAACATTCTGATATACATTGACAACAATTCTATTGTTTAAAATTTATATAATCTGTATAATTTATTCATTGTTCACTGAAAACATGTTATACACACACACACACACACACACACACTACTTATCTAAGGTGAATCTATATCTAACTGACACAATTTCTCTCACTCCCTTATATGTGTGTGTTTGTGTACTTGTGTTCATGTTTGTACTTATGTTAGTGTCTGTGTATACTTGTATTTGTGTACTTTTGTGTGTGGGTTTGTGTGTACTTATGTGTGTGTGTGTGTGTGTGTATTTGCGTGTTTCTATTTATCTATATTTTTTGTGTGAATATGTATATCTGTGACAGCTGAGTCAAATTTTCAGCTTTTTTGCGTTGTGGACCTTTTTAACTGAAAATGTATACACTTTCATCTTTATGTAAAATTGCAACGAAAGGATATATAGTTTCTAATTATAATATTGGCGAAATATATTGACCGTTCTGGAGATCAAGTGACAATAACAACTCTCATATTCTGAACATTATGGAATCCTGCAAACATCTCATGAGCGCATTAATATTCTATTAAATATAAAAAGCTTATGTTATAAAAATCTTATAGATATATAATGTTTCGTTTTTCTGGTCTAATCATATCGATGTTGATACAATATTCAATTTAAAAGTAAGTGTATCGATGAAGATGTTTTAATTAATAGGAAACTTGTAGCTTTTTAAATTCACTAATCAACATTTTTGACTTTTTTTTTTGTTTTTTTTTTTTTTTTTTTTTAATTAAGTACATAATCTTTCTTTAATTGATTCATGTTTAAGTCACTTTTTTATGGCTCCCGATTACAAGTTTCCGAGTTCGAAAAAAAAAAGTTCGTCCGGCAAGAAATACCTGAATAAGGCCGGAGGGCACATCGGCGGAAACGTTGTACATATAACAAAGATGAAGTCAATAGTCTGAATAATCCTGATAATTGTATTTATCAAGCCTCATCTCAAAAATTTAGAAAAATAATTCTAATAAGGTTTCGAAAGGCATAAATACTTTTTTTTTTTTGAATTCGTATAGGAAATATGTATGCGTTAGAGAAAAGACAAATCAACAGACTTGCACATCTGCCAAATATTAGGTTAATATGCCTGGATAAAAAAAAAAGAAAGCTGTTTATAAAATCTAAGTCGTACATCGAAGAAATATATCTTATCAAAAAATAGGGGAGGTAATTAGTAGTTGTATTATACAAAAGTTGGTTTTAATAAATTAATAAATTTAACACAAAATAATTTTTCTTAGTATCCAAACAAACAAACGATTCGTATTCATTTTGATAATATAAATATTACAGGAAATTAATGTTCATAAAATATTTATTAAGTCGTAACAATTGCCGTAAAAGTTAACATCTAAAATGTTTTAAACATCAAAGTAAATTCTTAAAAGCAGGAATATTTTCAAATTACATTAAACTATTTTGAATACTGAAATGTAAATCTAGGATTAAATGTAAGATATATTGCCTAAACTTTTAAAAAGTCGATATTCATAATGCATTATACATTAAAATGTAAAGGTACATTTGAAATAGTTTCAAGCATGAAATAAAGAAAACAGTCAAGTGAACTCATTAAAATGTAATTTAAAACTAATCTAAATATTTACAACTAAACGACAAACTGATAAAATAAAAGTGTTTTTAAAAAAAATCTTATTTTTTTTGTAGTCCATCGATTCCTTTTTCTTTTGTGTCATTTCTGTGTAAATTTTCCAACTCAGCGTATTTATAAATAGCAATTGATTATTTTGATGCTGGTCTTCTGGATTATCCAACCTGCTTTAAGTCCCGGGTTATGTTGTCGATTGTATCACGTGTTTATTGATTGATGATCAAATTGGTGGGAAAATACAAGGCATAAACGATGGTGGAAATCAAGAGAAAGAAGGTGAAACTAAAGTGTTAGTAATAAAACAAGAAGGAAGAGTAAGAATAGCTATTAGAAATAAACATTTTATAAATAAAGTGAAAGTAAATGAAGGAATATATAAGAATAAAAGAACGAAAACTAAAGAAAGGAAAAGGGACAGAGGAAGAAAAACGATGAGAAAAATAAAAATGAATAATGGAAGAAAAAGAAAGGGAACATAATTGGTCTGTATCATCAAAGTACAGAATGGGGGGATATAAAAACCGGAATGAAAGCGAAAAGGAATCAAATTTAAATGGCATGGAAAATAAATAGAATTTTGTAATTGTCAGATGAAGAAAAAAGTTAACAAAATAAAGGAAGGGAAAGAAAGCAGTAAAGAAAGAAATATCGAAAGAAAGAACAAGGAAAAAGAAAGAACGAAGAAGTAAACAAAAAGAAAGAAATAACGAAACAAAGAAAACGAAAGAAACAAAGAACGAAGTATACAAAGAAAGAAACAAAGAACAACGAAGTAAAGAAAGAAAGAAAGAAAAAATAAAGCGGGAAAGAAGTAAACTAAAAATAAGAGAAAGTACTAAAAATAAGCAATCAAGAAAGAAATAAAGAAAAAGAATGAACAATATAAAATCAAATTAACGAAGAGGAAAGAAAGTGAAGAATGAAAGTAATTAAAAAGTAAATAATAATCAAAGAAAAATGATGAAGGAATAAAAGTAAGAAAGAAAAAGCAAACAAACGAAAAGAACAAAAGAAAGATGAAGAAAAAAAAAAAAAAAAACAGAAAGAAAGAAGCCAATAAAGGAATAAACAAAAAGAAACAGAAGTTACCAAAAGTTAACAAAATAGAAAAGATGTATAGACTGTAAAATAGAAGTAAACAAACAAACAAACAAGCATAGACAATCATTTGAGAGAGAAATACAGAAAAGTAAGGAAATATACAATGCAAGAAAAAAGAAATTGTAAAAGAAGAAAAGGAATCAAGAGAGAAAAGAAAAAGACATTGATGAAATAGCGAGTGGGCATTTAGAAAAGAGAAGGAGTGAGACGATTTAGACAAAAAAAAAAAAATAACGTAAGATGTATAATACAAAAAAAAAGAGCCCCCATGCTTTTAAAAGGGAAATGAAGGAAAGAAATAAAGATGAGGGTCAAAGAAGATTAAGTGGGCGGCGAAGAGAAGATGAAAGAAGCTGAAGATGTTCCACTGACTTGACGAATTAATCATGTTTGTTCTCCGGAAGAACTGACTGCTCATTGTACGGTCTTCTCAAATGAAACCGATTAAAAATATCTACTGCTTCTGCACGACCTATGACGATTGTAGAATATTAGGAGAGGCGCCATAGAATTCGACTATGAATACTTATGTTAACTATTCATTATAGTGTAGTCTGACACATCGACACTTTTTAGAGCGCCCAGAGCAGCTCAGGCTTATAAATGAAACTAGGCTGTCCACGTGGTAATAGTGGCTTACGTGCTGAAATGCGACATCGTAGTAAGCGAGTTTACGATTCGTGTAGTTATTAATTTCAAAGTGTATATTTGTTTACTTTATATAGAAACTGTTTACTTTGTATTGTAACACTCGTTTCGGGTAATTTAAACTGAAAAATCATTACATGAACACCCCTACCGTATTTTGTTTTGTTTGTGAACCAACCCCGAAATTGGTACCTTTTGCAATAGGGAACCAGTTGAATTGAATAATATCAAGAAAATTTGGTACAGCTGTGGGGAAATTTGTTAGAAAAACAGTTAAGTTATACTAAAATGAACTTTAAATTTTTAACTAATTAATTTTGAAAATTTGTCTGAAAGAGAATTGCAATATGAGTAAAGATAAAAAATAAGTATGATGTAAAATTCTTGATAAAAGAACATTCAGTATACAGGTTCAATAAATTCACTCTGGATTGTCCAGTTGTATATATGGTGCAACAGGTACAACGTTTGGGTTAATACAGTACTACGTGATAATCATCTGTAGGTTGGGGGTTCAATCCTGAAGATAGGCAAAAATAACATAGTGTATATTTGTTTACTTTATATCGTAATATTCGTTTCGTTTTTACAGTCTCCGATCATTAATAGTCAACATGGGTCGGGAAAATGAATAAATACGTGCTGGTTTCGTTCGAACTGCCATCAATATTCTTTGAGGCAATCTGTTATGAAAAAAAAACTTACCATTTTCCCCAAAAAGGGGCAGGGGCTGATTTATTGCATGATCCATGAAGGGTCCTATGTTTGGTGATGCCAACGGGGCTAAACTATTTTTTAGTACTGCTCACATGCAAGTTTAAAAATATTATTTCTCTGAATTTTTTAGATGAAGCTTGATAATTAGTATTATTTCGATTGTTCGGAATATTGCCCTTATCTTTATTGTTATCTGTACAACGTTTCGGTTGATAAGCTCTACGGCCTTCTTCGAGTATTTCTGATTGGACTCGGAAGCCTCCTTGTCAGGTTCCCGACTTCGAGGAGGCTCCCGAGCCAGACAAGAAGATTCCCTACTTTGAGAAGTTTACCGTTTCCGACAAGAAATACCTGAATAATGCCGCAGGGCATATCGACCGAAACTTTGTACACATAACAATAAAGATGAGGACAATAGTCCGAACTATAGTTATCTTATTTTGATTTTATCCCCGCAAAAGACAATCATCAAATACAATTAAAATTTAATCAAATATCTATTTTCTTCCTAATGTAATGTACTGAATGTCATCTGTTAGTTTTCATCTAGTCGTGAAATTTCTTATATGAAATGTCTATATCATTATTGACTTCTAATCAAACCCAATTTGAGAGGCTGGAGACCAACTTTAAGGAAGTCTAGAAAGGAACAAGTCATTGTATCTCGTTTACGCATTGGTCATACAAGACTAACGTACTCCTATATACTCAAACAAGAACAACAACCACAATGTGGAACATATCAAACACCTTTGACAGTTAAACACTTATTCATGGAATGCAGGTTTTTTGCTCACATCAGAAACAGTTATTTTAAAGCAAACATATAAAAGATCTATTCAACATGGAGGATATTCTCTTTTTTTTTTTTTTTCTTTTTTTTTTTTTTTTTGAGGGAAATAAAATTATACCATAGAATATAGACATGAAACAAATCAATACCATACAACATCATCCCCAATAATGATAATACATTGTTAAAATCAATCACTAAAAAGTATAAATACAAATACACGATATGTACAACATCCTAACCGTTAGGCATGACATAACCCCAGACGGGTTGATATGCCGTTAAAATCAATAAACAAACAAACAATATGTTTGTGTTGCCTTTTATCGTGAGAGTTCACATCATTTTTCATTCTACGACTTTGAATTGACAGCAGGGATGATAAAAAGGAAAGAGAAATAAACTCTGGGTTACTTTTTTGTGCATATTCCAGCTTCTTTATGGCCATAAATCTTTTAAAAAAGGAGGGTGTTATGGGTGTTATAATGGTTAACGAGTTATACTAGCAGACCGTAACTAGTTATTTTAATTTTTCTCTGCTTGGTATGTATGCATCAAGACTTGTACTACACTAACATTGGCTTATATATATATGTGTGTGTGTGTGTGTGGAGAAAAAGTATACAAACACTGGATGTTATGGAAACTGGATGTTTATTGTCGACGATGCAACGTTTCGGCCATATTCACCATCATCAGGACAAAAGCGCAGTTCTTGCTTCAATGAAGGTCATTTTCAGAATGGTGAAAAACAATAGGTTATCAGTAGGGGTAGCTGGGGGTGGGGGTTGGTAGTGGATTTTCTTTCCTCTAAATGGGGAGTGTTTATGTGGAGATGTAGGAGTTTGGTCAGAATGGTGATGATGGGTTAAAGTGGATGTATGTATGTTTGGGAGCTGGATTTGTCGTTAGTTGTGTATGTGTGAGTTTTATTTATTTTAAAAATCTTTCTGACCATCTATTTGTCAGGGTTTTTTTTTACACATATATATATATATATAAACACACACACCAACCTCTCCGGGCGAGTAGGATGAGACACATGGTCAATTTCTTAAGTGGAGTTTAAGAGGTTTGAATTCAGAGTTGTGTATCTCCTAGACTGGTTGCCAAACCAAGGTCAAATAACTCTGACATACATATGTATTATTATTATTTAAGTTTTTCACATCAGAGTTAGATGTTGGTATTTCACTGGCGTCTGAGTGACATCAAGTCTCCTCGGGTCTCCAGGACTCTTCTGAGTATTCTGGAAGATTGCAGCAGTGCAGTATTCAGGATGGTCTCTATTCTTCCTCTACTATCATTATTATTTATTTTTATTCATTTATTTTTATTATTTTTATTTATTTATTTTACTGATGCTCATTATGTTATTACTTTTCGATTTAGAGAAAATTTTGACTTTAGATAATTGATTTAATCAATTTTAATTCTTTTTTAGAAATAAAAATGAGAAGGCTATCACAATGCAGGTGTAAAGAAAAAATAATAATACGGTAACAATGATGTTGTGTGTTAACCTGTACTTAATTCTTGAATTTTCGAGATAATATATCTTTTTCAAAAGAACCGCATTCACGTAAACATACAACATGAGAATACAGTTATATAAAAATACCATCATTTTCAAAAAAAAAATTCATTTAAAAAGAAATGCCATAACTAGACTGCTTCAGTTCCAGTGATCTTTTGAAAAAGAGATATCTCGAAAATTCAAGAATTAAATACAGGTTAACACACAACATCATTGTTACCGTATTATTATTATTTTTTACACCTGTATTGTGATAGCCTTCTAAATCAATCTCCTAACCAATATATACACAATGCTTCAAGCAAATTATAAAACTCTTAAAAATGAGAAGATTTTGGCAGTGTCTACTGTGTACACCACATATCTGCAATTGATTTTCAAACCGTATTTAAATGTGCCTATGTACAATCTTTGTATTAAAGAGAATTTCCCTTCTATACGCTTCTGTCCTCCTGTAGATAAGTCTTCATAATGTGTGTCTATGTTCGTACGTCTATGTATGCGTGCATGTGGCTCTGTACGCATGCATTCTTTTTTATTGCGTACACCATATCGTCTCGCGGTCTTCACTTCATGTCGACAGCGGAATTGGCATACCCTACCCCTTTCACAACAAGGCCACGAGTTATTAAGCAGAGGATAAATTCACCCGAGAGACAAATTAACAACGATGAAAACTACGGGGAAAATAAACAAAACAGCAACGGTTTGGTGAGAAAATAAATTGCAGAGACTAAAGAGGAAGCAGAAACGACATCTTGTCTTAAAAACGATGAAGGATTCGCTTGAAATAAACCTCTTTAAAAATTACATGCACTAAATATTTGAAAACTTCTTTCTGGTCTGTTATGTTTTAGAACAGTAATTACGTAAGTGTTGAATGAATTAGATATGGAAGTGAATGACAGTTTTGAATTGAAATTCTTTACATATATATATATATATATATTATATATATATATATATATATATATATATATATATATATATAAAGGGGAGTTGTGTATATATGTATGTCCGGAGGAAATTTCGAAAATAAAACGATTAACGACAAAGTAAATATATATACACATTCACTATCAACAGGGCTTGGTTTTTGAGCAAAGTTAATAAAGATTTTATTCATATTTGGGAAGATATTTAAAAAATTGAAAATTGTATAGTAACAGAAGGTAATTGAAATATGATGATTGATTGAATTAATCGCCTCATTTATATTGTTGTTTTTTTTTAATTGTAAATTATTGAATTAAAATTTATTTCTATATTGTTATATATTAATTTGGGGATTTTATTGGGCATCCAGTGAGGATCTAATTTGTGATAAGTAATAATGGATCTGCGAGACTAACTTTTTACCCCCCCCTACCCAGGGTACGCCGGGTAGCCACTTCTAATATATATATATATATATATATATATATATATATATATTATATATATATATATATATATATATATATATATATATATATGCAGACAATTTAGCAAATTTTCTCCATATACTGTCGGATTAATTTCGTCATCTTACTTCCATATATATAGTTGTAGAAAAAGGTTTTCTCTCAATCATGGTTTCGGTGATCAGGATGCACTTTTTTTAGTTCATTTTTTTTTCTGCAACTATTAATGCTCTATATATTACGAAATACATGGAGCACTTTTTGGAATAACAACTAATGCTACTACAGTGAAAAATACATATTTAGCAAAGAAAAAGGCATACACACCAGTAGCAGATTATGGACCCGGCTGTTTGCATTTCACATAAAGTTAATACCCTTAGGAAAGGTACGAATCCAACTATTCTCCCTTTATCTATGGGTAAATAATAAAGCAGACTAAGTTCTTTAACTTTGCTATGGCAACCAATCTAGAAGAAGGAAAACTCTGAACTCAAAACAAAGAGTTTCACCTTGTTAGCAAAAGACTCCTTTGAGAGGTCCTCATTTCTCTCCTCCAATATCATCATCTACGCCATGACCTGACGATATTTGAAATTAAACGTTCAACTTATAGATAAATTATATAAAATGGTAATGTAAAACGTTAAACGAGCATTATAAAAAAAGTAAAGCAATTATTTTTTTTTATAAAGTTGGTTGGTTGGTTGGATTTTACTGAATATCAATTTTTATGTTTATTTTACGCCGTGGCGTTTTCTCTGAATTTTTTTAGATGAGGCTTAATAATTAGTATCATTTGTATTATTAGTTTCAGCCGATATGCCCTACAAACTGCGTCAGGTATTTCTTGTCGGACTCGTGAACCTTCTTGTCGTAATCGGGAGCCATCACAGAACTTTGAACCTAACCCTTTATTCAGTCTACGGGGGTATCCTGTTCTTATTCCGCTAACCATATCTGGGGTATAGGTATTAAGCTGTGTTAATTATCATTCTGTGTTATTGCTGCCCCTGACCAGGATTGAACCTGCTGTCAAGAGATAAATGTGACTTAGAACTGTCTTAACCTAATTCCATTATCCATTAGGCTATGTGTCCATTTCAATACGTTTTGTTTGTTACATTCTTTGTTGAGTACAGTTATTTGCGCATATTCAACCCATAGATGGGACCCTAACAAGCACTACCACCCTGGGTCAGAGTGCACATGGGAGCAATTGTAATGAAGGCGTACTTCACACTCTCCAGATCTCCAGTATTGGAACCCCACTGATAGATAAAAATTAACATACGACCTATTTTTTAATAAAGAAAATATATATCCGTCTCTTTTCCCCTTTATATATCTCAGAATGTTTATATCTATATATGGATTTCACATAGGGCTAATACACCTGGGAACGATATGAATCTAACTGCTCTCCCTCCAGCTATGGGTAATTAGTAGGGAGGACTGGGCTTTTTAACCTTGGGTAGGTAACCAGTCTAGGAGAAGGAAAACTCGTTAAACTCCGTTCAAGAAATTGATCTTGTATCACGTCCTACACATGAGGAGGGGTTGGTATTATATATATATATATATATATATAATATATATATATATATATATATATATTGGTTAGGAGGTTGATTTAGAAGGTTATCACAATGCAGGTGTAAAGAAAAAATAATAATACGGTAACAATGATGTTACATCATTGTTACCGTATTATTATTTTTTCTTTACACCTGTACCAATATATACACAATGCTTCAAGCAAATTATAAAACTCTCTTTATATATATATATATATATATATGTGTGTGTGTGTGTGTGTGTGTGCAGGCTTTATTCTACGAGTTGTTCGGTGTCCTGGGTATGACGTTAAACTGCATCTGTTAGTGAGGTCCAATTTCAGGAGCTATTGTAAATATGGACTACCCATTCATAGCCAGTATTACCAGTCACACTCTGACTCGAAATGGTATTACCTGTTAGGGTTCCATGTATGGGTCAAATAAATTTCTCTGTAAGTTAATGTCAATTTTATCTACCAACGTAGGAACACACGAAGTTGAAAAGGATTTCTATTAGCCTAGAAATCGCAAGGTTACGGGATCGATATTGGCCATCGTCAACTCAACGCACAGCTCGGGTAATCTGATATGTGCGGTAAAGTAGGATAGCTGACGGTAAGTGTGGCGCCCAATCTCAGTTAAAACAATTTCCCTGGTCTAGCGGTTTCTCGCTGATATCCATTCTACCAACATTACTTTATAAAACCAAATAAAAATATTTGCTTAAATATTATTCGAAGTTAATAAGAACTATTTCTACAAGTTCATTGATAAACGTGAAGCTAATAAAATATTTGAATCAAATTATTTCTACCAATTTTGTATACTTGAAACATATAAATTTTTATTAAAACGACTTTATTCGGCATCAAATGACCCGAAAAGGTTGATATGCCGTAAAACAACTAACAATCAATCAATAAGTTGTTCAGAGCATTATTCTACTAGGACTGCATACTAGTTGGTATGGTTTCTTCTTCTTGTTAATCAATACTAAGTCTGAATTTTTGTCTGAAATAAGGTGATCAGTCTTTATCTGAAAGTTCTTGTGAATTCCATGCGTTTCATTCTCAAGAACAGATTCTGGTTTATGCATATATCATTTTGTTTTATAGTCAAAATTTACTTTCTTGCACAATTCACAATAGATCGCCTTTCCAAACCAGTCGCACCCAGACTTGTATTCTTGTTGTGCAAGTTTGTTGCATTTGCTTAATACATTGTTTATTGTCTCATCTCTGTCACCTCACCCGCTACATTTACTGTTCTGTTGTGTTTTATCTATTTTTGCTTTGATATAATTTATTCTCATTGCATGTCTTTTTATGTGCAATCTCCTCAATGTGTCGCTTGAAGTATCCATATAATTGTTTTACTTCCCATTTCTGTTTTTGTTGTTTTTCTGTATATCCATAGGTTTCAACTGATATTACTGGCTGCTATAATTAATATTTCCTTCTTCTGATTGTGTATTCTCCAAGTCCTTGGATGTAGGCATTTATGCAATCCTCAATGTTGGCTATACAAAAGTTTGAGGTTGGTCATTACATGCAAAATATGATAAAACCACCGGTTTGTTGCAAAAATTATATAAATTCGTTCATTACACGAGTATATAGATTAATGATATTTATAATCTGGGTATATAATAAAATAAAGTGCATTAGTAGTGGGCTTTTGATTTATTTGGAATATCAAGGTGAACACAGTAGGCTACATCAAGGTCTAGACTACATTGCTTATTTACGATATTGCATTAATTTTGATTGTACTAGAGTAGGTTTGCAATTATAGATAATGTTTTAATATTTTCTCATTGTGTCATATGATTCTGAAAAATAATTTTGTAGGCAAGCATAGCTCTAAGTTAATCTACCTATAGTAACAAACTTAAGCAGCGGGAAGCCTGTTCGATACTTAACTGGGTGACCAATTATGCAACTGCAACTTTGTTTATCAAAATGATTTGATTCGGCATTAAATGACCCCAAAAGGGTTAATATGCCGTTAAAACAAAACAAACAAACAACCAAAAGTTAGAGGTCGTTCATTAAATGCAATCTATCAATAATGGAAATTTGGTATCTATTTGTCTGTAACCGAAATTAAGTCACTACTTACGTCACATTACACCAAATCGTCATAACATATAATACACTCGAAATTTGAGCATACAATTTCAGATGATCCTCATTATTTTTTAAAATGTTTTAATAGTTACATACCCGGTATTTAAAGTTATCAGAAGTAAGTTTTCATTTTTTTACTCCTTTAATAAATTTGTTGATTTTACTTAGTTATGGTTCAAACTCTGACATGGAATTTTTAAATACCACACCCTCGAGCAATATCTTTAAAAAATTAATTATTACACCGCCCGAAGGCTGTTTGTTTTTTGCTAGTATATAATAAAAACAACTTTAGTGGTTAACAATTAGGGTCTTTCATTAGAAGAAGCCGTTCATTACTCGGGTAAGTACGATACTTTAAATTGTTTTTCAACTAATCATCGAGCGTATATTGCTTTTGTACTGTTTTACAGTTTTGTGTTCTTGTAAAATCTACGTTACTATGCCTTGTAATAAACAACTTTAAGACATCTCTGATTTATTCATTTTATTTACCCTTTTTGATATTCTCACATTTACCAATTCATAGCAACACATTATTTTTTAATCTCACACCCTTATCACACACCTTTCACTTCTAGTACTCTGACAATATATATACATATATATATATAATGTTTTAATGTCTTCACACATTCGGCAAAGATTAAAAACAACAAGCAAAATAAATAAATTAAAAAAAACAAGAACAAATAAAAACGAACAAAAAACTGAAATATTCCCAGGTGCCTTAGTAAGTCTTCAGGTAAACTACATCTTTCCCACCCAGTCTACCCAGGTACCCAGGTACCGTAACATTTTATAGCTTTTGGACAATAAGAATAAGCTGTAGGACATTATAAGCCTCTCCTACCCACAACTCTCCTACCCCACACCCCTTGCCGACAAAGAAAGTATTGTTTACTTATTTAATCCGTCTGAATCGGCTTTTCCGACTTTTTTTCTTCTTTTTTCTTTGTTGTTGTTGTGGATGAGAATAATTTACAATCGGATCCCTTCTGTTGCCTGGGATGCGTATCAAATTACCATACGAAACCTTATTAGACATTCCTCTTCTTCTAAATCTCTTCTTGATATCTTGTGAATATTTATTGAGTAAATCCAATGAGAAAATCTTTGCGATCTGTTTTGGCGACAACGCGTATTTTATTTATTTCATTTGTCACCTTAAAACAAAATTGAAATTTAAAATACTTAAACTTAATATTCTAATATAGAACTAAATGGTGTAACATATACTAGCAAGACCTGGGCAGATACCTGTGGATATGATAAATTAATTTTTACAACGTTTGATATGATTACTTACGAGCTGATTGCAAAATAGTTTAATATGTAAATAAAGTCGTCGGGGTAGCCTAAAGTCAGTATCATCCAATCAGCGAGGTAGTCTATCCCCTTTTCACTAGCACTAGACCAGGGAGATCGTTTTTGAGTCTGTGGTGGAGCGCCACACATACCATCAGCTCCTCACTTTACCACACAGATCCCTGAGCTACTCATACGCTGAGTTGGCGAGGGCCGGTATTGAACTAGGAACCTTGTGGTTTCTAGCCGAACGCTCTACTGACTGAGCTAACCAGGCCGTAATAAATGTGTAAAACGTATAATAATCTGGATTTGACTCTCTCTCTCTCTCTCTCTCTCTCTCTCTCTCTCTCTCTCTCTCTCTCTCTCTCTCTCTCTCTCTCTCTCTCAAGAATTACCATACGAAACCTTATTAGACATTCCTCTTCTAAATCTCTTCTTGATACCTTGTGAATATTTATTGAGTAAATCCAATGAGAAAATCTTGGCGATCTGTTTTGGCGACAACGCGTATTTTATTTGTTTATTGTTTCATTTGTCACCTAAAACAAAAACTAAAATTTAAAATACCTAAAATTAATATTTTAATATAGAACTACATGGTGTAACATATACTAGCAGGACCTGGGGAGATACCTGTGGATATGATAATTTAATTTTTATAACGCTTGATATGTTTACTTAAGAGCTGATTGCAAAAAAGTAATAAAATGTAAAAAAGTATAATAATCTTGATTTAACCCCCCTCTCTCTCTCTCTCTCTCTCTCTCTCTCTCTCTCTCTCTCTCTCTCTCTCTCTCTCTCTCTCTCTCTCTCTCTCTCTCTCTCAAGAGGGGTTGTGAAATATTTCCAATGATTTGTCGATAAAAATATTTGGGGAGCGTTTAAATATCTATATTAATTTGCCGCAAAAAATTGACAAAAACACGACTCGGAAAATATCTAATTTGGGCCGGAAATTCCCAAAGTATTTTTCATAATTCACAGTTTCAATATTACAAATAATTATTTTACCTTATCCTTTGCATGTCCAGTTCCATTTTAAATCCTTTATCAATCTTTGAAGATGGAGATGGGAATGAGAAAGCTAAGAGAGGCCATGTTGCAAGGGCATGAAGATAATACGATCATGGGAGATTTAACTTTGGGAATTCTGAGAGTTGAATCTTATTATAATGGAGTATTTTTTTGTCTGTAACTGAAACTATATTACTAATCAAATCACAATTCCCTTAGATATTAACGTCACATTCTCAAAAACTAATAAAATTGTTTTACATACGTCTACATACGAATAACATAAAATTTTATTTATATGTACAACAAAATAGCGGTTTTCAGAGTGAACAGGAAGGCTAATTTGCATATTGATATTAAAGATTTGATTTTGATATATATATATTTGATATATATTATATTTACATCCTGATCGTGCGGGAGGGGGGTGCCTCCGCACGAGCAGGATGTGTTACAAGGTCAATTTCTTAAGCGGAGTTTATCGGGTTTAAATTCAGTTTTCCTAACCACGGTTAAAGAGCCCATTCTGTCCTACTATTTATCCATAGCTGGAGGGAGAGTAAAATTCATACCTTTCCCAAGGGTATTAGTGCTAAGTGAAATGCAATTACCACGTCCAGGAATTGAACTCGGGGCGACGAGTCCATTTCCTATGTCTTTAACCATTACACCACGCGCTTGATTTTAATATATATGTGTTTGATATTGATTTCTAATTGTTTGGTTTTATCTTAATAGATATAAGCATAAATCTCGTTAATAAATCTGAAAAGAAATCCATTAACAAGAGGTGGATGACATGGCCTGTATGATTTGACATGGAATTACTCTCATAGAATGCTTAAAAATATATAAAATATCTGACAAAGTAAAAAAATTGTCCACCCGAAAGAGGCGATTTTCTCCCTTGTCTTGATGCTTGTGTCTGGTTGAGCATCGTTATACATAAGGAG
The DNA here is from genome assembly GCA_023376005.1 of Doryteuthis pealeii. Classification (NCBI taxonomy): domain Eukaryota; kingdom Metazoa; phylum Mollusca; class Cephalopoda; order Myopsida; family Loliginidae; genus Doryteuthis; species Doryteuthis pealeii. The sequence goes on along the minus strand of CM042143.1, from coordinate 116,001,124 downwards.
GGCATTGTTGATTGGCAAGTTGGGTCTTACTCGTCGGATTCTTGCTCTGGGCCTCCTTACGTCCTCAATCTAGGCTTTAGTTTTATAAAAAAAATACGAAATAAAGAAAACGGCATTACTTTTTGACTCACCCTAGTAGTTTAGACCTTTATATTGTGTATTATGGGGAGTTTGGACCCCTATTTACGTGCATGTGGAATTGGATACATTAAAATAATTAAGTTTTCTGAAACATGTAATTTTACTATTGTATGAGTTAAGTTTAGAATCATGTAAACAAAAGATAATCGAATAAATATTAGTTTAGAAATATTTTAGCAACAATATAAACAATG
>CM042143.1:115960789-115995789 GCA_023376005.1 Doryteuthis pealeii | reverse complement strand
ATGTCAGCCCTTGTTGGGTTATTTATGCCGATGAAATTTTGTTTTATTTTTTCTTGATCTTTATTCATTAAAAAAAACCATTTTTAAGTCATTGTTTTATCTATTTAACCCTTAGTTTGGTTTGGTTTGTTTAATGGCATATCAACCTCAGTGGGTCATTTAATGTCGTTAAAGTTTCGAAATAAATTCATTCTTAATGGATACTCAATTTTTTTATCAACACATTTTTCTATTTAACCAATATATTGGGGCCCTAACAAGTACTACCACTCCGGGTCAGGGTGAACCTGGGATTAATGGCGATAAAGGGGTACTCTACATTCCCCAGAGTTTCAGAACTGGAATTTCACAAATAGATGCAGTAAAACGTCATACCCAGTATCTGCTGCATTAAGGTTATCTTATGAATTTCAGTGTTTATATTAATATATTACATAAATTTACCTAAATCATTTTATAGTTAATTTCAAATATTTAATTTGTAAAATTTTGCTTAAATGTGTTTTTGTTTCCTTATCAAAACCCTTTAGACTAACGTTTCTCAACATGTGGCAAACGCCTCCGGGGAGTGTAATTTGATTTTTAAGGTGGGCAATTGAGACAATATACACAAATATTTCTATCGATTTATTGAAATATTTATAGATAAAAGGATATGAAAACACACAATGCTGTTAAAATTAAAATATTTTATATCATATTCATAGTTAATATTGAACAATATTTCGATTTATAAAAATGATCAGAGCTTGTTTTTAAACCAGACTCATTCAAAAACTGTTACACTAAGATATACATTATGTCGTTGACCGAGAAATGCGTAACGGATGTGCTAATGAAGAAAGGATCGCATGACTTGCACTCTTTTTTGGAACTTCAATGTTTTCGTTTTGAATTCAAATTATTTTCAGCTTCTCTCTTGATAAGTCCGGTTTAACAACAAGCTCTGATAATGATTTTTATAAATCGAAATATTGTTCAATATTAACTATGAATATGATATAAAATATTTTCATTTTAACAGCATTGTGTTTTTTCATATCCTTTTATGAAATATTTATGTAGAAATTTTATCTCTTTATTATTATTTGTATTTTTTATTCTATTTTTATTTTTTATAACATAGATCGAAATTTTCACCGTATTATCAAATAAAGACACTCAATTAGGACACAAGAACTTGACTGCCTAGCGTGTCTACCCCATCCCAAAGAAAGGTTAGGGTATAAAACCCCGAAACAAATCAGGAGTCGGAGTCCCTAAAGTGGTGTGAAGCTGAAATCCAGTGCTACCCAGCAACTCCTGTGACACTACCACTGTCAAACTGCATTGGTTCCTTACATTTCGTTTGGATCACAGCGGCAGTGTGGAGACGGGGGATTTTCTGCTTGGGCAACAGCTCATCCTCCGTATGAACCCGCCCAGGCTAAGTAGTTCCAAAAAATTTGTAGATACTAATCCATTCTCTCGTAGAGGGAAGGATGCCAACACACTCACACATCAATTAAGATGATGAAGTTTTTACTCAAAATTTTCACGTGTTATTTGGAATGTTGTTTTAAGCTTCAACAGCTCAAACGAAGTTCGCACCCTGTCGACTGTAGTAGGAGTAAAAATTCCTTCAAGGGGGCTCCTTTTTGGCCGTAGGTGAAGACCCATGATGCTTAAGGACGGAATCCAGGTGACTGAGCAGTCTGACATGCAACAATTTACTTTGTCTCTTACTTAGGATAGACGTGCGGTTGGCGAAATACAGTGAACTGTATATAAGATATGATATATAAAATTCAAACAAGATAATAATCCAAAACCCTATTCAAAACTGTATTCAAATTATTTTTTATATCCGGGTTAAGGGATATATTATGAAGTTGGTATTTGGTATATTATCGCAGTAGTAGGTGGTGCGTCGAATAGCAGTACCTCTTTCGAGCAGTCGTGGTGGTATTCTGACTTGTAGGTGAGTAAGCTTAGACTAGTAGGCTTAAGCGTTTGTACTACCACAGTGTCTAATATTTATAGATGATAATGCCCAATCAGATTATTGTGAGGGGGTACCAAGGTATTTACATATTCATTACATCATTATTTAAAATCAAAGGAAGATAAGGGAATTTATCAAATCATGATTTGGCCCCCTCATTTTCTAATTTAACTCGTCTAGACCTGCCTAAGAATAAATAATAGTTGTTTAAACATTTACACTCTGCTTGATAATTACTTTCACTAATATGCTTTTACAAGTTACTGGAAAGGGACGCCAAAGATTTATTCTCCAGTAATAACTTCTCGGGGTAAATTCTTTGATAAAAATATCTATTAATAATGGAGATTCGCTTCCGGTTTTTGTCTGTAACAAAAAGTACGTCACTGCCTACGTCACATAATATATATATATATATATTAATATGTGTGTGTGTGTGTGTGGACTCTCTCGTCGATTTTCGACGCATGAATGTTTATTCAGTAAACAACCAACACAGTGATTTGTCTATAGTGGTGAAGACTTGTGTTGGACCATTCCTCACTTTTAGGCACAGTCGATATGAAAGAATTGGCGAACAGTAATGCCACGAACCCAATCAACGACTGACCTCAGGAATTTTGAATTCAGAGTTATCCCTCTCCTAGACTGGTTACTTACCCAAGGTTAAAGAGCACAGCCTGCCCTACTAGTTTAGCCATATCCGGGGGAAGAATATATGGATTCATACCTTTCTCAAGGGTATTAGCGCTATATGAAATGCAAACACCCTTGCCTAGGATTTGAACTCGGGTCCACAAGTCCATTTCCATTATGTGTGAGTGGAGAAAGGTAGACAAACACTGGTTGTTGTAGAAAATGGATGTTTATTGTAGGTAGGGATGAAGAATGAAAATGTTCACCACTGAATCAAGAACTCTATTCCTAAATTCCTGAAGAAGGTCTAACAGACCGAAACATTGCATCGTCGACGTCACTACCCACAATAAACATCCATTTTCTACAACATCCCGCGTTTGTCTACCTTTCTCCACATACTGTCGGATAATCTCCTCATATTTCTCGTGTATATATATATATATATATATATATATATATAATCTTATTATAATGGGGATTGTGTGTTTGTCTGTCTGTAACCGAAACTATATCACTACTCAAGTCACAATTCCCTTAGTTATTTACGTCACATTCTTCATGACTTTCTTTCTATTTAAACCTTAATTATTAATAAAATTGTTTTTCATCATTAAGACTGTTGACCATATCTACATACTAACAACATGCAATTGTATTTATATATACAACAAAATAGCGGTTTACAGTGTAAATGGGAAGGCTAATTTGCATATTGATATTAAAAATTTGATTTAAATAAATATATGCTTAGTATTATTGATTTCTAATTGTTTGGTTTTACCTTATTGAATATGAGCAAAAATCTCGGGGATAAATCTTAAAAGAAATCCATTAGCAAGAAGAAATAACTACAATTTTATTCTTTATTTCCAATTTTAACTAAATAGTTAAATTAGGAAAATTTACCAATGAAAGAAGGGAGTAATAGAAATTGATGGAAGAGTTAGTTTCAAAGTTGTTTTATTTTTCAATCATACCCCTTATGTAACTAATCTTTTTATCTGCATTCTTATTCAGTTTCATTTGCCTTTCTAATTTAATATGATATATTATTATATTAAAATTTAAATACTTGCACCCGGAGGGTGCATATATTTGCTAGTATATATAATGTGAGGTATCCAAAACTTGTTAGTAAGGGATGATTCTATATGTGATATCTAAGACACTGTATTATTATTGTATGATCCAGTATGTATAAATACAGTGAATCTTAAAATCACTAAAGAGAGCTCAATGTATAATACTCTTTATAGATTATATACAGAGCAATATTTATCTTTGAAAGGAAGGAAAAACTCAACACCGTTATTCCATAATAAATTCATTTCGACTCTATTTCGGTCGAAATAAAATTAGATTTATAAAGGCCCCAATTCCGGTCGAAATAAATTTATCATGGAATAACGATGTTGAGTTTTCCTTCCTTCCAAAGATATATATAAAGACATAAAACTTTATTGATTTTTTAAGTTTAGAGGGAAAACCAGTGTTGATTCCAAACGTTTGGTAGCTCGTATATATTAGCTAAATCACAAAAACAAAGCAGCAGTGAAATTAGAGGTTATATCAATGTAAGGCCACAGGTTAAAGAGACGACTCACGACTTCTAAGTAATGAACTACCAGCCGTTGTCTGTTAAAACTTTCATCTGACAGCTACTGGACCAGCTGGTCTGCCGTAAGAAGGTCGTTAATATTTAGGCCGGATATTTCCTTTTGTTCAGGAGCGGAGTCCGTAGCGAGATGGACCATGTGGTTACACTGTCGGCTTTTTTTTTTTTCTTTTAAATTTTAGATGAGAACATTCAATTCGGAAACCACTCCAGATTGTAAAGTCGTCTTTCCTTGGCCGGGAAAATTTATCGCTGGGAATATGAACTTACATGTATTTCTTTTTTTTTTTTTTATTGTTAGGAATATGAAGTATGTATTTTGCTTAACGATAATCTTATGGAAAATAAGACATGGATTCAAAGGTTTTTATTAAAGGAATCTATGCGGTTTCTTCCCTACTACCCTTGAAATATATATATATATATATATATATATATATGGAGAAAATATAGAAACAAACATGGGATGTTATGATGGATAGAGGTTTATAGTCGATGTTCGAACATTTCGGTTTACAATGGAAACCTTCTTCAGGACTGTGACATTTATGTGGATAAATGATGGATGTTTTGTATGCGTTGAATTTGGAAAATGTGTAGAAAAAAGGTTCCTTACCGTTCGGTGATGGGCGTTTATGGTTGAATAAATATATATATATATATATATATATATATATATTCTCAGCCCATACATCTAATACTATCAAATCTACTTATTCATCAAGTTAATCTGACAACCGCGACTGACGTATCTTTGAGTTCTGGCCTCTTCATACGTTTTATATATAAATAAATAAATAAATATATATACACATATATATATAAAAATATATATATATATTTATTTATTATTAATATCATCTATTTATATCAAGAAGGCAATTACAATGCGTATAAAATAATGTCCAGTGTCTAATCAATTTCGAAGAGGTTAAATTGATTAGACACTGGACATTATTTCATTTTTTATACGCATTGTAATTGCCTTCTTAATATAAATAAATAATGATATACTTACAAATGTTTCAAGCAAATTAAATACTCTTTTATATATATATATATATATATATATATATATATATATATATATATATATATATATATATATATATATATATATAAGGTATGAAAAGGTTAGATATCAAAGTAACACTGATGACCTTGAGTCGCCACACACACACACACACACACACACACATATATATATATAATATATATATTATATATATATATATATATATATAATCAGTGGTGACTCTAGGTCATGAATGTTACTCGGTCACATGCATTTAACATAATTTACAATGTCTTTAGTTACCCAACCCGTCCAACACAGACAGTGTGTGAAACGAAACGAGATCAATTTTTAAGCGGAGTACAGCTGCTTTGAATATTTTCCGTCAACTACATCCTTCCCAAATATATTAGTCCGAAAGTGAATGTAATAGCACGACTGGACTTCGAACTCTCTCACTACAATGTTGCAATTCAAAAACGTTAGCCACTACATCACGCAGATTGCCCCTATTTTGTCTTAGACCATTGTAGTATAGTATAGACTTTTTACAGAGCTATATAATTTCATCTCGTTCATCATTTATAAGTAATTTAGATATTTATTTTTCTGATGAATATCTCAGCACTTATAGAAGAATAGAAATATTTTAAATAAAACTGTATGGATACATGATTAATTATTCTGTTATTTTATTAAACTACTTAAGAGGCCGGGTTAGCTCAGTCGGTAGAGCGTTCGGCTAGAAACCACAAGGTTCCTAGTTCGATACCGGCCTCTCGCCAACTCAGCGTATGAGTAGCACACTGATCTGTGTGGTAAAGTAAGGAGCTGATGGTAGGTGACACGCTCCACCTCAGACGCTAAAATACTCTCCTTGGTCTAGCGCAAGTGAAAAGGGGATAGACTCCCTCGCTGACTGGCTGATACCGACTTTAGGTCACCCCGACAACTTTTACTTACTTAAGAATAAACCCAAACATAATCTCAGCTAGGTGGCTTTGGAATTAAATAACCCAGAAATGTTGATATGCAATTAAACAAATAAATTATCTAGCCATAAACTGAAAACATGAATATTGTAAAAAGAAAATCTAGGAGGTCTCCGTTGTTGCCATTGGAGTAGGGCACATATTATCACTTACGAAGATACGAATACAAAGTCTACAACATAAACATAAATAAAGTTAGTGGTAAAGGTATGAATAAACATATACTCCCTCTAGCTATGGGTAAATAGTAGTAGGGCTGACTGAACTCTTTAATCATCGTTAGACAACTAATCTTGGAAAAGGAAAACACAAACCTGTTAAACTTCGCTTGAAAATTGACCTATGTCAAATACTGTTCGTGTAGAGGTTCTGGTGAATATGTATAAGGACGGATTTCCGTCTAAATAACCCACGAAGGTTTGATATGCCATTAAACAAAGAAATAATGAAACTGATTATTGAAACAGGATTTGCCTCTAGTCACAAAACTGAAAATACGAATATTTTAAAAAGAAAATATATGAGGTCTCTGTTGTTGCCATTGGAGTCGGACACAGATTATCACTTAGGAAGATACGAGTATAAAGTCCACAACATAAACAAAGTTAATTATATCCTGTTTGGTAGAGAAGCAGTTTCTTTAGTAGATAAATAATGGCGTGGTGAGCGATTTCGAACTCAAGTTGTGTTATTAAGGTCGCTCTCAGACTGATATCTTTGGGAAAGATATCGACCCTCTCCCCGCCAACTATGGCCTAACTAGTACCACTATTGCATTCTACAAGAAAATCTTTGGCATTTAATAACCCACGAAAATTGATATGTCATTAAACAAAGACACTAAACCAAACCAAACTATTCTATTTTAGATTTAGTATTTTTCCATTGATTAATTGTGTGTGTATGTATATATACAGTTAGAGAAAAGAGAAACAATATAAAAAAGCAGACCAACATAATATAACAAACCCAACTGGCACCAATCTACACGACCCTAAGAAATCGCAGATAGACCCAAACGAAACATACAAAAAAGAACAAATAGAATAGATCCAAGTACAGATAAATAACATTAGACAATCGGTATAAGAAGGACAGTCGCAATTAGCATGGCAGGCAGTAAATGAAATCAGTTGTAGGAAAAGTATCTCTAGATCAAAGCTAAAGGCAACCAGCCAAAAAGATAGACTCCAGAAATGGAAAGACCACTTCCAGAAACTATTGGGAAACCCCCTAAAATCAGAGAAAATAATATCATTTTTCTATGATGATGAAGATATATAAGGTGTGTCAAAAGAGTACCGAGATTTTTTGTACTATTTGACACACCTTGTATTCTGAAAAAATTAACGTTCCATTCATTGTTCATTTCTATCTTGGTAAATACAGCTTTAAAATCTGTACTTTTTGACACACCTTGTATTCTGAAAAAAAAATAACGTCACATTGTTCATTCCTATCTTGATAAATACAACTTCAACTTCTATATTTTTTAGCTCAGTCGGTAGAGCGTTAGACTAGAAATCACAAGATTCCGTGTTAGATACTCAGCGTATGAGTAGCACAGGGATCTGTGCAGTAATGTGAGGAATTGATGGTAGGTGTGGTGCTTTACCTCAGACGCCAAAAAAATCTCCTTTATTTAGCGATAGTGAAAAGGGTTAGGGTGTCCGGCTGATACCGACTTTATGCCAACCCGACGATTTACTCCTTCCCTCTATCTATCTATCTCTCTCTCTCTCTCTCTCTATCTATCTATCTATCTCTATATATATATATATATATATATATATATATAATTTCAGTCACAGTTAACCTACAATTTTACACATTACATAATTGATAGGCTAATGTCTATACATTATGGAACAAACTTACAACTAGTCATGTGTCAAACCAAGCTTAACTTAGTAAATTTACAATCGCCCTTTCGACTGAGGCAGAAGAATACACCAACTGCACCTCTGCATAGGGGTAACATCCCTCCAATGGAATCACCTGTAGGCCGTGGGTGGCGACCCGGGATGCCTGATGTGAACCCTGATAGCTACATGCAAAAATCCAATGTGCCTTACTTATGCTAGTCGGTCCATCAAAGACGCCCTCACCAATCAATCGGCTAGTCGTGTCAAGCCCTATCCCCTGTAAGATTGTTCCAGCCCTGTTGCCTATATGACAAACCAACCCCTTTTGTATCATATATGTGCTAGAATGCATAGCTGGGGTAGGAGTTGTGTTAATTATTCCAGTTGGACACATGGCCTAGTGGATAAGGTAGTTAGGGTAAGACAGTTCTAAGTGACAGTTATCTCTGGATTCCGGGTTCAATCCGGAGTAGAGGCAGTAACATAGAAAAATAATTAACACAACTCCTACCCCAGCTATGGTTAGCGGAATGAGAACTGGATACCCCGTGGACTAAATAAAGGGTTAAGTTCAAAGTTCCGTGATGGCTTCCGATTACGACAAGAAGGTTCCCGAGTCCGAAAAGAAGGTTCCCGTGTCCGAGAGGAAATACCTGAAGAAGGCCTGAGGGCATATCGGCCGAAACGTTGTACAAATAACAATGAAAATGGAGACAATAGTCCGAATAATGCAAATAATACAAATCATCAAGCCTCATCTCAAACATTCAGAGAAATAGTACTAAAATATATACAAGAGGCGACAATTCTCCGAAAGGAATTTTCCCCCCAACTCGAAGAGATTTCAAGATGGCTCAGCAGAAGAACAGAAGATAAAAGAATTAGAAGATATACGTAAGAGATAGTAAAAGTAATGTCGGTATCAGCCAGACAGCGAGGGACTCTATCCCCTTTTCACTAGCGCTAGACCAAGGAGATTATTTTAGCATCTGAGTTGGTGCGCCACACCGACCATCACTTTACCGCACAGATCCCTGTGCTACTCATACGCTTAGTTGGCGAGGGGATTACCAAGTAATCAACATGGTGCAACCAGTAAGAATTGTTATCGCTAACAATAGTAAAGTAAATTTGGCGGGGTGGCCTATTGTCAGTATCAGCCGGAGAGCGAGGGAGTTCCTCCCCTCGATGCTAGCGATAGACAAGGAAGATGGTTTTTGCAGAGGTACAGCTTCACACCTATAATCAGCTGCCTACTTTACCATACAGATCAAATTCCCAATCTATGCTACTCATGTGCTTAGCTGACGGGTACCGATATCGAACCAGGAATCTTGCGATTCGTTGGTGGGTGCTCTGACGACTGAGCTAAGCTGTTGTCTCATTTTTTATGAGTTAGATTTTTCGGGCTTTAGTGTTATATAGAGATCATTTCGATCAAATTTCCCTCTGGCTTTCTTCCCTAACAATAATTTTCTTAACGATCGTAGATGTTCAACAATGTTAGAGTGTGTAGACTTTAATCCAATACAAAAAATACTACCAAGCAAATAATTTGAAAAAGAAAACCTTTCACAAAAATAAGAGTGATGTAATGAATATGTAAATACCTTGGTAACCCCTCACTATAATCTGATTGGACAGTGTCATCTATAAATATTCGACACTGTGGTGGTACAAGCGCCTAAGCCTACTAGTCCAGTGTGCTTCAACCACTGGAACGTTTGTGTTTAATTAATAACGTCGATTCCAGGGGGCTATCCTCCTAGCCAATACCTGCCTCCTCGATTTAAAGGGGCAGGGCTGGGTTTATTGCCCAGTGCATGAGGAGCCCCTCTTGAGGGGGAATGCCGACGGGATCGACACAATTTTTCTACCTACCACCCATGAGTCTCGGCTTGAGGATGGGCCCAGGTAAAAAGGCCTTGTGCCGTATCGTGTACAAGTAGGGTACATGTAAATATCCCTAAGCCTAATAGTCAGAATACCACCACGACTGCTCGGAAGACGTATTGCTATTCAACACACCAGCTACTACTGCGATAATATACCTTACTACCAACTTCATAATATATCCCTTAACCTGGATATCAAAGAGCATCCAGTATTTTACATTTCCTAAAAGTGGGATTGTATTCAAAATATGAACAATTGAACAATATCTGGATTCTGGGTTCAATCCTAAGTAGGAGTTGTGTTAATTATTTGTCTATGTTACTGCCTCAGTAACATAGAAAAATAATTTACACAACTCCTACCCCAGCTATGGTTAGCGGGATGAGAACAAGATACCCCCGTGGACTGAATAAAGGGTTAGGTTCGAAGTTCCGGGATGGTTCCCGACTACGACTGGAGGGCATATCAGCCGAAATGTTGTACAAATAACATTGAAGATGGGGACAATAGTCCGAATAACGCACATAATACTAATCATCAAGCCTCATCTTCAACATTCAGATAAATTGAACAATAGTTAAAATCTATACCTATATATATTTGTTTTCTACCAAACTATCGCTATGAATCCAAAACTTCGTCGGCATTAAATGACCCACCGTGGTTGATATGCCGTAAACCAAAACATGGCTATAAGCTTTTTTAAACGTCCGATACATCGGTTGATCACAGATTCCCTGTCTTTGTTTTAATTTTATCATATTTGTTTTTCGGTGTTCTTATTCACACACTCAAGACGTGTCTCCATACGCCATTAACACTGGTCAACTTCGATGACCAATGTCCGACAAGAGATTATTTGTAAATTAATGAAACGTAATAACTCAGCTTGGCGGCTAACGACGGACACGCTCCAATCATATAAAATTGAAAAGACGAAACTGCCATTCCTAATTTAAATGCTTAGTGTTGATGCGTCGACTTAGATAGAGGTAAGACCAGAAATATGTTTTTAGAATATCACGCTTTCTAAAGAGGTAAAGAAGAAAAGGAGTGTGGTACACTAATGTCAATTTTGGCACGCCTTGAAAATCGGGATTCAAAAACCTTGCTTTTAGATAAGGTAGAACACCGACTCATACATGCTATTGGAATTACATTAACTATACACGTCAAGCCCTAGCACCTATATGATTTTCCCAACCCTATTGCCCTTATAGCACGCCCCAACCCCTTTTTATCATATGGGTGCTAGAAGGCGGTGGCTGCGGGTCTACATGTCCTGGGAATCTGATGGTGAGTTTCCAGTTTTGGAGGTTTGGGGAAGGTGGAACACCCCTTCATCACCATTGCTCTCTGGTCCACTCTGACCCGGAGTGGTAGTACCTGTTAGGGTCCCATCTATGGGTTAAATAGAAATGTGTATTTATAAAAAAATTGTATTATCCATTAAGAATTGATTTATTTCAAAATTTTATCGGCATTAAATGACTCACTAAGGTTGATATGCTATAAAACAAAACAAACCAATTAACTATACATAATGTAACTATCAAAAATATATGCACCCGCCGGGTGCTATTATTTAATTTTTAATGTAATTGATATATCTGGGTTAAGGGATATATTATGAAGTTGGTATTTGGTATATTATCGCAGTAGTAGCTGGTGCGTTGAATAGCAGTATGTCTTCCGAGCAGTCGTGGAATAGTCTGGCGAGTAAGTTTAGGCTGGTAGGCTTAGGCGTCTGTATCACCACAGTGTCGAATATTTATACATGACACTGTCCAATCAGATTATAGTGAGGGGATACCAAGGTATTTATATATTCATTACATCAGTAATAAAATATTATATTAAATTAGAAATACTAATGAAACTAAATAAGAATGCGGATAATATATTTGAAACAGAAGGGGGGATATAATCAAAATATAGAGCAACTGAAACTTACTCTTCCATCATTCCCGTCTTTCATTGCTAATTTTTCATAATTAAACTATTTAGTTAAAATAGGATGTTAAGAATAAAATTATAATTCTTGTTTATGGATTCTATAGAGATAAAAACACAGAAGCTCCATTATAATAAGATGTTTATCGTCGCAGGAAATGGAATCGGTGACCCGAGATCAAATCCTGCATGAGTCTGCATTTCACATACCCTTTAGTCTAGTATTAATCCAACCATTGTCCATCCATACTTTACCCTAGGTTATGCAACTAGTCTAGGAGAAGGAAAATCATGAATTCAAAGACTGGTTGCCTTACAAAGGGTAAAATGCTCAGACTATCTTACTATTTACCCATAGCTGGAGGGAGAGTATTTGGATTCATACATTTCCGACGGGTATCATCGCAATGTAAAATGCAAACAGTATCGTTCAGGATTTGAACTCCCGTGTTCATTTTCTGTATATGTATTTATATAAATGTGTGTGTGTATATATATATATATATATGGGGGTGTATATATATTTATATAAACGTGTGTATATATATATATATATGTGTGGGGGTGTATATGTATTTATATAATAGTGTATATATATGTGTGTGGGGGGTGTATATGTATTTATATAATAGTGTATATATATATGTGGAGGGGTGTATATGTATTTATATAATAGTGTATATATATATGTGTGGGGTGGGTATATGTATTTATATAATAGTGTATATATATATGTGTGGTGGGTATATGTATTTATATAATAGTGTATATATATATGTGTGGGGTGGGTATATGTATTATATTAGTGTTATATATATGTGTGTGGTGGGTATATGTATTTATATAAATGTGTGTATATATATGTGTGTGGGTGTATATGCATTTATATAATAGTGTGTATATATATATATGGGTGGGTGGTATATGTATTTATAATAGTGTATATATGTGTGTGTGTGAGTGGGTATATGTATTTATATAATAGTGTATATATGTGTGTGTGTGAGTGGGTATATGTATTTATATAATAGTGTATATATATGTGTGTGTGGGGTGTAATGTATTTGTAATAGTGTATATATGTGTGTGGGGGTGTATATGTATTTATATAATAGTGTATATATATATATGTGTGTGTGTGGGTGGGTATATGTATTTATATAATAGTGTATATAATGTGTGTGGGTGGGTAATGTATTTATATAATAGTGTATATATATATGTGTGTGTCTGTGGGTCGGTATATGTATTTATATAAATGTGTATATATATGTGCGTGTGGGTCGGTATATGTATTTATATAAAGGTGTGTGTGTGTGTGTTGTTATATATTATATATATATATGAGTGTGTGTATATATTTATAAAAATATATATATATATATATATATATATATATATATATATATATATATATAATGTGTGTGTGTGTCTGATTATATGTATTTATATAAAGGTATATATATGTATATTTATACAATTGTGTAATATGCACATATATATATATATATATATATATATATATATATATATATATATATATATATATATATATATATGAACGTATACTCTGTATTTAGTTGAACGGGTGGCGATGATGGATTGTGATTAGTTTTCTACGCCCTGATAACCGAAAACTTTAATTAATTTTCCTAACAAATAAAGATTAGAGAAAGGGTCAGAAACAACATGGCCGATTTTGCCATGGAAACATCTCCTCGTCATTCTAAGCCGATTCCTTTTTCACACACACACACCCCTTCCCCCTCGTCTTTTCTAAATCCGCCACCGCATATTGTCCCAGGGTAGAATTGAATCTCACTGCTGTGACGTCAATCAGTGCAAAAGTTACCTTGATGACGCCTCTTGCTCGGATACAAGCTAATATTCACTGCCTTATATATATATATATATATATATATATATATATATATATATATATGTCTAATGTGTGTGTGTGTGTGTGTATTGTCTATATATGTGTGTGTGTGTGTGTGTATGTGTCTATATATATGTGTGTGTGTCTATATATGTGTGTGTGTGGTATGTGTCTATATATGTGGTGTGTGTATGTGTCTATATATGTGTGTGTGTGTATGTGTCTATATATGTGTGTGTGTGTATATGTGAATGTGTGTATATATGTATTCATATATATTGCTCTGTATATAATCTAATGTATTGATTATTATACATTAAGCTCTCTTTAGAGATTCGTAAAAATCCTTGTATGAATAAATGTTTGCACCTACAAAAGCATACAGTATGGTTATAAAGTGAGATTTTGAAGATCCCAAATAGAATCATCCCTTACAAACCAGTCATTTGGATAAACTTACATTTATTTGTATATATATATATTATATATATATATATATATATAAACCACTGGTTCTGTAATGTTTTATTAGTTATTACTGGTTTGATAGTTAGTGTTTTATAATGAGATTATGAATCATTCATTGACGAGCGATTTTCCTGTGGTGTTTGGCGAATGACCAGGTGAAAGCGAAAGTTTTCTTTGTACATTAAACATCTCATAATTTTGTTAGTAATTCATCGGCTAATTAACGACCTCTGATATTCTCTTTTTTTTTTTCTTTCTTTCTTTTTTTTTATTTCATTTTCAATATATTTTTTAGTAGATTCATTTACAATGAATGTATATGAACAAATTAACATTTGTACTCTGAATAATAGTAAGGTTTGGTCTGGTTGTTTTCGGGTCATTCAATGCCGAATCAAGGACTCAGGCTGATTCTTGTACATGCTGTTGCTTAACACTTTGTCTACTTTAAACCGTACCCGGCGGCTTTCCAACTATTGCGATCCTATCATAAACTGCTTGCAACGGCTCTCGCACGTGTCACAAATGTCAATAATGATAGTACTTTATTTGAATAGAATGAGTTCTGAGGTGAATAGATAGTGAACTTTGAAATATCTGATCATACAGGGAAAAGATAATAAACAAAATTGGTAAAGTTGTGTGGGAAATTTGGTAAGCAAAAAGTTAAGTAGTCACCCAATTAGGAATTAAATCGGTGCTTAATTTCGCTGATTTAGATGAACCGGTACTTTAAACGGGTCTTGAATGTAATGAATTGGTTAGTATTATCTGCGTTATTTGGATTATGTCCTCATCTTCATTGTTATCTGTACCACGTTTCGGGAACGTCTTGTCGTCTCGGGAACCTACTGGTAATCGGGAGTTCAAAGTTTCGTGATGGCTCCCGATTACGACAAGAAGAGTCCCGGGTTCGAAAAGAAGGTTCCTGAGTTCGACAAGAACTGTACGTAATACAGATAACAATGAAGATGAGGACAATAGACCGAATAACGCAGATAAGCTAAGCACAAATAATTTGCATACAGTTGTATTGTTGTAATTATTTCTATATAATACTAATTTTATATTATTATATATATATCTGCTATATATATCTAATGCTATATACTACTATATAAATGCTAATAATACTAATATATATATCATATAATACAATATATAATGCTATTATACATATAATATCTAATATATATCTATATATTAATGCTATATACTACTAATATATAATGCTAATACTACTAATATATAATGCTATATAATACTAATATATAATGCTATATAATACTAATTTATAATGCTATATATACTAATTATAATGCTATATAGTACTAATTTATAATGCTATATAGTACTAATTATAATGCTAGTACTAGATAACACTTAGATTAATTAAATTACCAGCAGGACTTATGGATTTACTTCAGTACGATTTAATTAATATAACGTTTGATATGTTTATTGAAAACTAGATCAATATGTAAACTCTTTTTTGTATATTCTTTTCATTGTGTTCAGTTGAAACAGATTATCGCTTTCGTGCGCTCACCCCCTCTCTCTATCTTTCCCCCTACTCTTTATTTCTTATTATATTTCTTCTGTGAAGTACATTCCTTTTCTTCTCTTTCTGTCTAATGAAAACGGAATTGTCCATTATTTAGATGGGAATACGACGCTCGTAAGAAATAAGAATTCGGCTGGTAAGCAGCAGCAGGATTTACATTTTTGTATTTTCTCTTGGACGATTTTGACGCACTCATTTTTAACCGGAGGTTGTTGCATGATGATAACGGTCGGAAGATTAAGGAACTAGAGTATTGATATATAGATCATTCTGTGGTATATTCACAGGTCCTGCTAGTCTCTATCAATGCTAAAACAGATATATACACGTGCAAAATCCCCCCTGTTTACTATTCTAATCAGAGGGTGTTGCAAGATGATAACGGTTGGAAGATTAAGGAACTAGAGTATTAATGTATCGATAATACTGTGGTATATCCACAATTCCTTCTAGTCTTTATCAATGCTAAAATACACACATACATAGGCATCCCCCCTGTCTGCTATTCTAATAAGAGGGTGTTGCATGATGATAACGGTCGGAAGATTAAGGAACTAGAGTATTAAATATTAAATCATTGTGGTATATCCACAGGTCCTGCTAGTTTATATCAATGCTTACGCGTAACATGACAAAATCTCTCCCTTGTTTACTATTCTAATCAGAGGTGTGTTGCAAGATGATAACGGTCGAAGATTAAGGAACTAGAGTGTTAATATATAAATCATTGTGGTATATCCACAGGTCCTGCTAGTTTATTATCAATGCTTACGCGTACACATGACCAAATCCCTCCCCTTGTTTACTATTCTAAACGCGTGGGTTTTGTATTTCTTTACAGACTGATAGAATGAATGACTGATCTGATAAAGAAGCGGTGAATGTTCTGTCGTTAGAAAAGATATGCCAACGTTTCTTGTTTGAAATCTAAAGAACGGGGCTTTACCAAATATATATATATATATATATAATGATAATAAAAAAAAATAAAGTAAAAACAAATATGGTTCTTTTTTTGTTTTTTTTTGCTTGGTACTAGAATACATTCCACTTAAATATTTGGAATATTTTGAGCAGCCGGTTTACTCCTTGAATATCCTCAACCTATTAACTAAAGAGTCCATTTGCTCTAACGATATTGTAAATATTTCTGTCAGGCGTGGAATCTTAACTAGCTAATAGTTATATATATATATATATATATATATATATATATATATATATATTATATATGAGAGAGAGAGTGAGTCAACTATTTGTCTCAAGTTATGTGGAATCTGGATGGAAACAAACAAATTCATTACCCTTGGGATGGGTAAAAGATTCCACATATTTTTTTTGAATTCTTCTGGGTTATTTTTCTGAAGTTTCAAGTTGAAGACAACCAATCTAAAAGGAAAACTAAATTCAAACCAGCTGTACTCCACTTAAAAACTGACCTTGTGTCACACCCTGTTCGTAGCAGTGGGGTTAGGTTAATAGATACACTACATTACTAGTTGTCGGGAATGATCACATGTAAATATTTTAACCCTCCCACTCTTTAAAATATATGAAAGGGTATGAAATTTGATACTTTTTCAAGAATGAATACAACATTTAGAATTCTATTTGGGTAACTCCTCGTGGTGTAGTTGCTGCTTTGCTGTACAGCAACATTGTAGTAAGCGAGCTCGAACTCCAGCCGTACTTCAACCAGTAGGGCAGACTGGGCTCTTTAACCATGGCTAGGCAACCAGTCTAGGAGAAGGAAAACTCTAAATTCAAACGTGTTAAACTCCGCTTAAGAAATTTACCTTGTGTCACGTCCTGATCGTGCGGAGGAGTTGGCAAATATATATATATATGATATTCCTGACCCGATTGCTCTTATGACTATCCCCTAATTTTTATATTATACCTGTGCTACAAGGCGGTGTTTGAGGGTCTAAGAACATCGTCAAATTATGAAAGTAACATTTGAAACCAATTAGAGTCCCTTGTTCATAAAAATGACTTAAAGAGAGTTGATACGCCGTATAACAAAACAAGCAACCTACAAACATAGTTATTTCCATTATCTTTGAATTTCAACCTTACAAAATTGATACGCATATATATGTCAGGCTTGTTAGATAGTCTTATAATACGCGGATTGTATCTCTTACGGAGCGGTCACCTTACCCCCCACCCCCCCAAAAAAATTGCATCTGATGAGGTGTCTCCAGTTCTTGAAATCTGGTATACACGTGAACACATATATGGAAACACGTATTGTAATTGTTCCGTTTGTAAGAAATGGACACACAGAGAATTTCAAATTCTGGACGAGACTGTTTGCATTTCTCTCAGCTCTAATACCTTTGGGAAAGGTATGCTCCAGCTATTCTCCCACCAGCTACGGATAAATATTAGACAGTCTTTGGTATTTAATCTTGGTTAGGTAACCAGTCTAGAGAAAGAAAAACTCTGAATTCAAAGCAGTTAAACTTTGCTTAGACAATTCACACTGTGTCACATCCTGCTGATAAATATGTATACATGATGGTATAATATAATGTTTCTCCCAGAAGCTATTATATATAATATATATATATATATATATGTTAATAGCCTTCTCTCTCTCTCTCTCTTCCTCTCTCTCTCTATCTCTCTAACTCTTCTCTCTCTCTCTCTATTATATATATATATATATATATATATGTATATATATATATATATATATAATGTACATTACCTTTTGTTTTGATTGTTTACTCCCCTCTCTCTCTCTCTCTCTCTCTCTCTCTCCCCTCTCTCTCTCTCTCTCTCTCTCCCCTCTCTCTCTCCGCCTTTGTTTCAACTAAAGTTGTTTAAATAGAGAAAAATAGAATTTTACAAATTTGAAGGTCTATTAATACATAAAGGGCCATTTGTGCTGGTCCATAACAAACCAGCTGGAAATAGTCGCCTACCCTGCACCAACTCCCAACCACCGGACATCGTAAAAAGAAATGTTTATGGGACAAAGATAGAGGGGAGGAGATGTGGCTGGCCATAACATGACGCTAACTTTTGAGGTACGTGCCGGAAAAGTTGATGACAGCAATACTAAAACAATGTTTACTGTGGCGAACGAGAAATCGTTGCTCGCATGAAAGACATTTTGCAACAAATGGGAGGGTTTAACAAGTATCTATGTCGATTGAATTGAAAAATATCAGTTTTAAATACCAAAAAGGAAAGACTCTTAGCGGTGCGGGAAAATCGTGATAGTCCGTTTTATATATATATATATATATATATTATATATATATATATTATATATATATATATATATACTAGCAATATAATGCACCTCCGGTGCAAGTATTTAAGTTTTAATGTAATAATTAATCTTATTATAATAGGAGATTGTGGGTTTGTCTATCTGTAACCGAAACTATATTACTATACAAGTCACAATTCCTTTAGTTATTTACATCATATTCTCCATGATTTTTTTTTTATTCAAACCTCAATTATTAATAAATTGTTTTACATTACTTACACTGTTGACCATATCTACATCTAATAATGCCAATTGTATTATATACAACAAATAGAGGTTTACAGTATGAATGGGAGGCTAATTGCATATTGATCTTAAAAAATTGATTTTAATTAAATATATGCTTAGTAATTATTGATTCTCTAATTGTTTGGTTTTATCTTATTGAATATGAGCAAAAATCTCGGAGATAAATCTTAAAAGAATCCTTTAACAAGAAGAAATAACTGTAATATTAATTCTACTTCCTATTTTAACTAAACCAGACAGTTTTAATTTAGGAAAATTTACCAATGAAAAGATGGAGTAACGGAACATGATGGAAGAGTTAGTTTCAAAGTTGTTCTATTTTTCAATCATACCCCCGTCGGTTCAAAATCTTTTTATTTACTTCTTTATTCAGTTTCATTTAGCTTTCTAATTTAATATCATATTTTTATAAATCATTTTAATAAAATACTTGCATCCACGGAGGGTGCATATATTTGCTAGTTATATTAAATTAGAAAGGCTAATGAAACTAAATAAGAACGCAGATAAAAGATTTTGAAACGGAGGGGGGTATAATCGAAAAATAGAACAACTGAAACTTACTCTTCCATCACTCTCGTCTTTCATTGTTATTTTAATTTAAGTATTTTATTGATAGAGGAAGTGAAGAATAAAATGACAGTTATCTTTTCTTGTTAACTGATTTCATTTAGATTCATTGAAGAAATGTTTGCTTATATTCATTAAAATAAAACAAACATTAGAAATGAATAATATACCACATATTTATTAAAATCACATGTTTAATATCAATATCCAAATTAGTTTTTCCCGTTCACAACGCTAAACTGTAAACCGCTATTTTGCTGGTATATTAAATATATTGCATGTTTATTAGTATGTAGATATGTTTACAGTCTTAATATGTAAAAAAATTATTAATAATTGAGTTTAAATAAAAATAAAATCATTAATAGTTTAATAACTAAGAGAATTAATGATGGAGTAGTAATATAGTTTCGGTTACAGATGGAAAAACACACAAATCTCATTATATATATATATATATCATAATATATATAATATATATATATATATATCTATATAGTATAGGTACGGTAGAGTGTTGGCTAGGAACCAAGTTCTTGTTCGATACCGGCCCCTCGCCAACCCAGCGTATGAGTAGCATAGGGACTGTGCGGTAAAGTGAGAGCTGATTGTAGGTGTGGTGCTCCACCTCAGATGCTAATAATCTCCTTTGTCTAGCGCTAGTGGAAAAGGGGATAGACACCCTCGCTGTCTGGCTGATACCAGACATTACGCCGCTCGACGATTTTTCTTACTTATATATATATATATTATATATATATATATATATAGCTCGAATGTATACGGACACCCAAACTTTGTTTGCAAGAAAAGAAAAAGGTACTATTCGCTGTTTCGTCCCGGCTTCCTGTCTTAAAAAACGCTAAGCGGTGATAGCTTTAAAAAACACCACCTATTATTGAAGTCCCTAGCTAAAGCGGTGTCAGTTGCATAAAAGCAACAACCAGCGCTTACGGCGTTTTTACCCGAAAATTTAATGCGATATTTTACTCCCTCAAGTATATTTTCGACAAGTAAATGCAAATATTTTAACGCTCCCCCTCTTTGAAATATTCTATGGTGGGGTGCTAAATATAGCTTATTTTTAACGCCTTTAAACCACTAAAAAATTGTCGTTAAAAACGCTTTCAATCCGCTAAAACAATTTTTTTCTCGGTATTTTCATTTTATTTTAATTTTTATTAAATCAATTACAAATAAAAACTATTAACAGTCCGTTTTTTTACAACAGGTTCAATTTTTTTGTCTGATATTTTTAGCAGAATTCTGTATTCATGGTTTTTTACTAAAAGCACTCGCATCGAAACTGCAAATAGTACAAAAAAGTCTAAGAACATAGATTCTTTTATACTACACGTTGGACAGAGCGTCCTATCATGTGTATGTTTAACAAACTAATGTTTCAATTTTGTGGCCATTTCTAGGCCCTCAACTGAAGCATTTTACATTGGAGATCCCGTGTGTTAAGCAGAGGCTGATCTTTAGTGGAGAATCCTTTGGTTGTTCCTCGGTGTCCCTTAATGTTGGGTAAAATCCTGCGTTCTTCCTCGGTATTCCTTAGTGTTGGGTAGATATTTTGTTTGAGCAAAAGTCCGTTCGTCAATGTTGAATACGAGCAAATGAACGGCGTTCCAGATCGGTAATTAAATAGTTAACTAACCACGTATTCGAGCTGTTGATTGGCTGGGTTTAATCCACGCGCACACGCTGAGTCTATGTGTTTAAGTGGTGGACCTCAGCACTAGTCTCGCAGACCCATAATTAATTGAATAGTGAGTTTGACCCTCGCAGGATGCCCCAGACATGACGTTGCATAATAGTGCCCGTGGTGAAAGAGTTTGTTTAATATAGGACGTCCCATCGTGGTTTAATTCTTAGCAAGTAATTTCCCGCAAGAGTAATTATTATTGAATAGTGATTTTCGATCCTCGCTGGATGCCCTATATTTGTGACTGCGTTCACATCCCCCGTGGCGAAGTGGGTTAGGTAAATACCTAATTATTGTGTCACAGCATGTCAGTCCTAATAATGAATGACAAAAATTAGTTTCATTCTGAATAGACAATGATTTCCAATAACTCAAATCGTGCAAATAAAACAAAGTTAAATATTCTTTTAGTGATTGCTACAGTATTGATAAAGATAGAAAAGAAAAGAAATCGCCAATGAAATATTACAGGTACTTGGTTTAATACTGTTATTCTAATTATAATGACGATTGGGTTTTTTATAGTATTAATCAGCTGAAATAGATTTATAATAGCCAAATGGAGGCGCGTGGCCTAATAGTTAGTGACGTAGGAAATGGACTCGTCAACCAGAGTTCAATTCCTGGATGAAGCTGTTGAAATTTCACATGGCGCTAATACTTTGGGAAAGGTATGAATCC
This sequence comes from Doryteuthis pealeii, assembly GCA_023376005.1. Lineage (NCBI taxonomy): Eukaryota > Metazoa > Mollusca > Cephalopoda > Myopsida > Loliginidae > Doryteuthis > Doryteuthis pealeii. Next base: position 115,973,422 of record CM042143.1, on the reverse strand, counting down.
AATTCCCCCTCCAGCTATGGGTAAAAAGCAGCGCATAATGGACTCTTTAATAATGGCTAGGTAGCCAGTCTAGGAGGAGGAAAACTCTGAATTCGAACCTGTTAAACTCCGCTTAAGAAATTGAACTTGTGTTGAGTTGGTAAATCTTATTATAATGGAGATTGTGGTTTTTTCTGTCTGTAACCGAAACTATATTACTATACAAGTCACAATTCCTTTTAGTTATTTAGATCACATTCTCCATGATTTTATTTTTATCTAAACATCAATTATTAATAAAATTGTTTTACATCATTAAGACTGTTGACCATATCCTACATGCTAATAACATGCAATTGTATTTATATATACAACAAAATAGAGGTTACAGTATGGAATGGGGAAGGCTAATTTGCATATTGATCTTAAAAAATTGATTTTAATAATATATGCTTAGTATTATTATTTCTAATTGTTTGGTTTTATCTTATTGAATATGAGCAAAAATCTCGGAGATAAATCTTAAAAGAAATCCCTTAACAAGAAAAATAACTGTAATATTATCTTTACTTCCTATTTAAACTAAACAGTTTAAATTAGGAAAATTTACCAATGAAAAACGGGAGTAGCGGAAAATGATGGAAGAGTTAGTTTCAAAGTTGTTCTTTTTTCAATCTATACCCCTCTGTTTCAAAATTTTTTATCTACATTCTTATTCAGTTTCATTAGCCTTTCTAATTTAATATCATATTTTATTATAAAATTTAACTAAAATACTTGCACCCGGAGGGTGCATATATTTGCTAGTATATATAATAGCCAAATGACGGTCCGTTCAGTTTTTCTTCTTATTGGAAGTTTAAATGTGATATGGATATAAATTAATTTATTAATTATTATACGTGGGATCTCTTAGGGACTTGAAAGAAGAACTGTAAACTCTCATACGTGTTTATTTGCATGGACATGAATTGTAGATATACGGAGGATTTAAGATTCCCCATAAAATAATTTCCAACTTACCCATTTATGGATATTTTCATCTCTCTCTCTCTCTCTCTCTCTCTCTCTCTCTCTCCTATATATAATATATATATATTATTATTATATATATATATATATAATATATATATATATGCGCGCGCGCACGTCAGATTGCGTATGCAACTAACAGATTAGATCAATTATTGAAACTAGTAAGAACATGCACACTTCAGTCATAAGTTTCTAAGTTTTAATGTAATTAAATTTATTAAATTAGAAAACATAAATAAATTTAAAAAAATAAAAAAAGGAAAAGATAATACGCATTATAATTATATTTTAATTGGTTTCTATCTAAAATCATTCATAGTATTGATTTTAATACGTTGGAGATTAAAATATTATTATTAAAAATAAATAACACGAAGTAATTATCTATTAATCCCGGTTTTGTTAAAACCAGTGTGCAAATTAACCACACCATATAGTGTGGAAACCTTTTTTTATTTATATATTAGACACATTAATGCACCAATAACATGGGCTGTTTTGAGGCAAATCTAACTCAAATTTTCATAGAAACCTTATTAATAATAAGATTTATCTATGTATTAATGATTTTGACTATAAATCTAAAACTCATAGGCTTACGCAATTCTTGAAGGTATTTTGACGTAGTCCCTGACTAGTTTCGGTTACACACACACCGAATCTCCATTATATATAGATATTCGTTTTATAATCACTGAGCGAAGAGCATATTTTCCCTAATATTAAGACTTGAATAATACTTTTTGTTGAAATTTCTATTAAAAAATGATTTCATAGATAGGCTTACGCAATTCATGTGTTTATTTTGACGTAAGCTCTGATATAGTTTCTGTTACAGACGGACACCGAATTTGCGTTATATATAGATATTCGTTGTATAATAACTAAGAATTAAATATGTCTGCAAGAGAGACCTGAAGACATGCAACATCGATATCAACACATGGGAGGGGGGGGCTTATGCAGAAGACTGTACGACCTGGTGCTTCATCGTCAAACAAGGGACAAAAAGGAGTGAAAAAGCGAGGAAAGAAGCCGCCACAGAAAAGAGAGCCAAAAGGAAGGAGAGACAACTGCAACTCCAGCAAGCATCATCGTTTGTTTGCAATCACTGCACCAGAGATTGCCATTCAAAAATTGATCTGTTTAGCCACTCACGCAGTTGCAGATAAAAGAAAAGTGGACACTACACCATCGTCTTCAATAGACGGAATCACTGGGAAAGAATATGTTTTCCTTAATATTCAGACGGGAATAACCGACAAAAATAATTTTCATCAGCTTCTTTTTTTTTTTTTAAATTTTTTCTAAAAACGAAAAAATGTTTTACGATTTTATGAAACAGTCGCAATTAAACTTTTCTTAAAGCTAATTCAATTACGATATCAACAAAAAATTATTTTTCATGTGGTCTATTTTTTTACACATTATTTCTTCTTTTTCACTGAAATTTAAAAGAAATCTATTTTTTCCCTTTTAATGACGGTTGTTGTTTAAACACTTCACATTTTTATTCGTCTGTGTTTTAATGTAACTTTAGAGACAGACGCAACCAAATTTAGACATTATTTCGCAAGACAGATTAGAATGCCAATGGCTTCAAAATCACAGAATGGCCATAGGATTATTTATGATGGCCAAAAAGCGTGGAAGAAGAAAAAAACGAGAGCTGTTGAGAGGAGGCGTTGTGATACGAAATGTCCTGTCTTTGACAAGGAGGAATCATGTTTCATGGTTTTCAGCTGATTTGGCGGGAAATATCCGGCATGGCAATCATTAATGAGGGTGCTTTGCGTGCACCGAAGCTAAGGATAGATAGGGTGTGAGATTGAAAAAAAAATATTAAGAGTCATATATATATATTTATATATATATATATATATATATATATATATATATATATATATGTGTGTGTGTGGTGTGGAGCTAGAGAGGAGGACAAAAAGAGTAGAGAGAGAGGGGGGGTAGTGAGATAAAAAAAACATTAATGGTTGTTGTGTAATATATAAATATATATATAGAGAGAGAGGTGAGACATAGACAATGAGGGGGAGACAAAGAGAGAGGAGATGGGGGTAGTGAGAATATAAAATTAAGGGGTGTATATATATATATTATATATATATTATATATAATATATACACCGAGACACAGAGTCAGAGAGGGAGACAGAGAGATTGGGAGAAACAAGAGGTAGTGAGGGGACGAAGAGAGAGAGAGAGAAGAGAGAGAGAGAGAGAGAGAGAGTTGGAAGGAGAGAAAGAGCTAAAGGGAGACAGTGGGGAGGATAGGGAGAGATAGACAGATATAAAATTGCAAGATGAAAAGATTGATAGTTTGATATAAACAAAACAGGGATATTTAAATGTTGACTGAGATGAAAGAAAGAGAAGTGATGAAAAGTGTGAAGTCTTATAATTTCTGGACATGAAATACTTTAGAGAAATAAAAGGAAAGAAACTTAAATATGAGTTGAAAGAAAGAAAGAAAGAAAAACATAAAGAATTTTAAAATCTGTAAATAAAAGTAAGCCTGAGGAAAAGAAAAAGAAAACACGGTTAAATCCTACTTAACGGACATAATTCCACCATCGTATTTCACCCCACCGAAAGAAAAAAAAGTACGAAAAATCAAGGAATTAACCGAATTTAGTAAAATTTTCAGTGTTGATACATTAATGAATAAAATATATAAGGCACCAGTTATTTTATTTAAAAACTCTTACATTTTTTTTTAAGTCAATTAACTTTGAACCACGTATGTTTGTGAATCTATGTTACGCCTCAAAGATACGTGGTTCAACGTTAACTGACCTGAAAAAATGTAAGAGGTTTCAAATAAAATAACTGGTGCATTATATTGTTAATTCATTAATATATCAACACTGAAAAATTCATTAAATTTGGTTAGTTCCCTGATTCTTGTATTTCTTTTCTTTCAGTGGGTTGACATACGATGGTGGAATCTATGTCCGTTAGGTAGGATTTAACAAAAAAAAAACAACTTTTCACATCAATAAAATGAATTAAGGTTAGATGTGAAGAAAAAAAGTTGAAACTTGATGAATTTTTAAATCTATAGTAGTGGTCGTCGGGGCGGCCTATTGTCGGTATGAAACATACAGCGAGGGAGCCTTTTCACTTGCGCTAGACAAGGAGATTATTTTAGCGTCTGAGGTGGAGCGCCACGCGTACCATCAACTCCTTACTTTACCGCACAGATCCTTGTGCTACTACATACGCTGAGTTAGCAAGGGCCGGTTCGAACCAGGAACTTGTGATTCCTAGTCGGATGCTCTACCGACTGAGCTAAACCGGCCCTTTTTAAATCTATTAAAGAAGTAAATAAGAGAAAATAAAAGAAGAATGTTAAAACCTGAACAAATTTCAAAATCTATTAAAAAAATAAGGTTGGACTAGCAGAACCTGTAGATAAACACCAGAATGATAATTTAATCAATACATTTGATATGTTTACTTAAAGAGCTATTGAGAAATTGTTCAATATGTAAAAAGCTAATAATAATTTCTCTTCTCTCTCTCTCTCTCTCTCTCTCTCTCTCTTCTCTCTCTCTTCTCTCTCTCTTTTCTTTGTTCTTTCTTTTTATATATTTCCTCATGCACCATACAACATATTGCGTTATCGCTTTTGCACGCTCTCTCTCTCTCTCTCTTTTTCTCTCTCTCTCTCTTTTCTCTCTCTTTCTCTTTTTCTCTCTCTCCTTCCTGTATTCTATTTCTTTCTTATATGTTCCTTGTGTAGCATGTCTTTTTTCTTCCTTCCTTTCTTTATGATAAAAACAGAATCGTCTATTTTTTAGCTGAGGTGACGACACATAAGAAATAAGAATAAGACATTAAGTGGATAAGCATCACCAGATAATCAGGATTTACTTTTTTGCCTTTTATCTTTGACGATTTTGACGGTCTCATTTTTAACAAGAGAATGTTGTAAGATTATAACGGTCGTACTTTTAAGGAACTAGAGTATCAATATAGAGTTGGGAAGAAACAAAGAAAGAAAAACTGTTAAAATATTTAAAGAAATCAAAATCTTTTAAAGCAAGTGGGGTTAAAAAAGAAGGAAATACAGCTGAAATATGATGAATCTTTTAAATCTACAAAATAAAGTATGTCTGATTAGGAAGAAAGAATGGATAGAGGACAAAATTTTAAAAAGACGAAACAAGAAATATGTAAAAGTTTAGGACAGTATTTCTCAACCGTTTTTTAAATATGTACCTTAGGGACCTCCAGTTTGACGTGTCAAATTTACCCCCGCCTCTATATTTAACACAATGAAACTTGCATAAAGGTTAATATTATCTTCAAAATTTTTGTACCATTCAAAGGAAGAAACATTTTTTTTTTTTTTTAAATAAAAAAAACCTCCTGAAGATTTTTAAAAAAATTCAGCTTACCAAAATAATGAGAATTATGAGCAAAAACAATGTTTACATTTTAGCACCTTTAAATCTATTTAACGTAGCCAAAACAATTTATGATTACCGGCTTTTTTTTTTAAATCTATGGAATCTTTACGAAAATGTCGGTAATTATTTACCTGTTGATGAAATTATGTTTAGAATAAATTTTTCATATAATATATTTGGGGAAATATTTTTACGAGTTCTTCCCCTCTATTTTATGAAATCTGAAAAAATGATTTTTAGTTTGTTTTTTTTCTATTAAAAAAATGAGTGAATTGTTAGATCAGAAGATTTTTTAAGTCTTTTTTATACGAGATTTTTTTAGTAAAATATATATGTATACATAATTCTGCTAAACTGATCCCTTGACGTGATTTTGGTGGTACCGCAATTTACCTCTCTGATTCCTATTTTACTCTTGTGGAGTATTCAAATGTTTAAAAATCATATTGTATTCTTGTAATTAGATATTCCTTGCTTGACTGGACAGAAGAAAATGTTATATGGCGGGGTTTGAGTAGACCACTGGTTTAGGGCATATGATATAGATAAATGATAGATAAATAAAGAATATAAAAAGAAAAGCAAAACAAGATGTAGAAAGTTTACGATGTGTGTAAAATATGAAAGGAAGGGTTGAAAAAACGAAAAAAAGAGAAAGAAAGATAGAAATAAAAATTCAATTAAAATTGTTTGGCAGGGTGGAAAAATCAAATAAGAACAAAAAAAAAGGATAAAAAGGGAAAAAGGATTTTATTTAAAAATCAGTTCAAAATATATGAGAGAAAGGGGAGTAGAAAAGAAAGACAAATGGAAAAAAGGAAAGAAAGAAGAGAAAGAAAGAAACATGTAACTGTAATGACACTTACATAGAAAATGATGTAAAAATGAAAAATAAAGAAAGAAGAAAAAGGAATTGGAAAGAAATAAAGGAAAAAAAAGAAATAATAAAAACAAAGAATAATAATAGGATAAAGGAAAGAAAAGAAAATAGGAAAAAGAAGAAGAAAGAAGAAAAACAAAGATAAAGGAAAGAAAAACAAGAAAAAAGACAAAGAAAAAGAAAAAAGAAGAGAAAGAAGAAAAGAAAAAGATAAAGAAAGAAAGACAAAGAAAAAGAAAAAAGACAAAAGAAAAAGAAGAGAAAAAAAAAGATGATGGAAAAAGGAAAGCAACAATGTATCTATGATAAAACTTGCAAAGAAAATGGTGTAAATGAAAAATAAAACAATGAACGAATGAAAAGTAAAGATGAGTTTAGAAAAGAAAAATAGATGAAGAGAAAAAGAGAAAGAAAGAGAGAAGATGAGAGTTGAGGAACTCGGCAAAGTGTTGAGAGAATTAAAAGACAACTCTGCAGTTGATTGACAAAAGGGCAAAACAGATAGAAACCCGCTCTTTCTTTTCCTTTTGCAACATCTCTTTCAGCGCTATCTTACCACGTAATTTGACTCACTTCCGGCCTGGAAGTCACCACTCCACTTCCGCCATGAACTGGCCTATGTCCTGTTTCGGCACAAACTTTCGTCTGCACATACCCATAAATCTCTCGATCCCCTTCTCTCTCTCTCTCTCTCTCTCTCTCTCTCCTCTCTCTCTCTCTCTCTCGCCCCCTCTCTCTCTCCCCCCTCTCTCTCTCCCCCTCTCTTCTCTCCCTTCCCCTCTCTCTCTCTCTCTCTCTCTCTCTCTCTGTTTTGTTTTTGTTGTTTTTTTTGTTTTTTCTGTTATTTGGCGGCAACCCCACCTCTTGATTTTCTTTGCCTGTACGGTGCCTCTGTTCTCTTCTTGTCCGGGTCTTTTTAGGGAGAACTGACGAACGATGGTCGGTGTTTATCGATAGAGCATGTATCGATTTTTCGTATTGTCCTATCTCTTGTTATAATCCCATTTTCCAGGGCTAAAGTGAGTTCGCATGGCGGATAAAACAGGGCGGGGAAGATTATGGGGGATCATGTTGAAAAAAAAACTTTCGCTCTTTTATTATTATTTTTTTTCATTTCTCTCGAAAGATGGGCGAAGCTAAACGCTACTCTATTGAAAAATAAAAATTCATTATTAAAAATGTTTCCTTCGTAAAATCCGAAATTCAAGACTGTGTATATCTCTAATTAAAATAAAGATTGTCTGTTTGTCGGTCCTGTGTAGCCCGAAACTATATTACTACTCAGTTATAATAACTCCATTTCTTTTGTAACGTCACATTCTCATGATTTTTTTTAATTTCAACCATCAATTATCAATAAATACTGTTTTATATGATAATATTGCCCATACCTACATACAATAACATGCAATTTCTTTCCTTTTCTTTCCTTTTTTCTCTCTCTTCTCTCTTCTCTCGATATATGATATATATATATATATATATATATATATATATGATTTACAGTGTGAACAGGATGGCTAATTTGCATATTGATCTTAAAAATTTGATTTTAATAAATATGTACTAGTATTATTGATTTCTAAAATCGTTTGGATTTATCTTAATGAATATGAGCAAAAATTCTTGGAATAAATCTTAAAAGAAATCCATTAACAAAGGAAATAACTGGAATGTTATTCTTTAATATTCTAGAGTAAGTTGCAGTTCTTCGATTATATACCCCTATGTTCAATTTTTTTATCTGTATTCTTAATTTAAGTTATTAGCCTTTCTAGTTTAATAATTTTTATTAACATTAAAACTTAACACTTACACCCGGAGGGTGCATATATTTGCTAGTGTATTTAATCATAAGCGCGTGGTGTAAGATAGCAGTCCATAGACTCGTCGACATAGTTCAAATCCTAGACGAGGCTGTTTGCATTTCTAACATGGTCCTAAATACCATTGGGAAAGCTTATGCATCTAACTTCTCTCCCACCAGTTATGGGTAAATAGTAGGGCACACTGGCTCGTCAAGCTTAGGCTAGGTAACCAGTCTAGAGAAGGAACACTTTGAAATTTCATTTCTTTCTGGTGCGGAGGCGCATTGTAACGCGATATTTTGTATTTACCCAACCTCAGTACACGAGGCACGCTGCAACATATTTATAATACCTTTCTTCTCTGCACACCTATTAGTAATTAGGAAAAAGAATGTAACTCTTTGTCTATTTTAAGCCCGCTCACAGTGGTTTCTCCCAAGCAAAGCACACATGGATTGTTCGTTAATGATTGAGAACACAGATTACTATGATGATAGGACTTTATTTTGAATAGAATGAGTTCTGAGGAATAGATAGGGGATATTTGAAATATTGCCAATCATACAGATAATAATACCAAGGACAGCCATGAGGGAATTTTGATTTGCAAAAAGTAAACCTTGATAAGGCAACTGTGGTGTAGGAAAACTCTGAATTCAAACCAAATTTTATAATGTATGTTTAGATATTGTATGTATTTACCCAACCACTGTCATGTTCAGGATGTGACACAAGGTCATTTTAAAACTGTTTTGAATTCAGAGTTTTACTTCTCCCAGGTGGGTTTTCATAACAAGGTTAAAAAGCCCAGTCTGCCCTACTGCTTACCAATGGCTAGAGGGAGAATACTTGTATTCATACCTTTACCAATTGTAATTGGTGCCAATTTTCCCAGACCGCCGGAGACCGTTCCAGGTACCCAGGAGTCTGGGAAAAAGCCTGGATGAATTGCAAATCAGATAAAGAATCGGGACCATCCAGACTACAGCATTGTTAAGAATACTCAGAAAAGTCCTGGAGGCCTGATGAGACTTGTTTTCACCCAGCCTCCAGTGAAAGCTCTTCAACTTACACTGGTGTGGAGAACTAATAGTAATAATCTTATTATAATAGAGAACAGTGATTTTTATTTTGTACTTCCTAATCTCATTAAATTGGTAAATATGTAGCAATGAAAGACAGGAGTGAAGGAAGTGTAAGTTTTAGTTGATTTATTTTTCGATTTTAACCCCCTTATTTTTTCAAATCTTTTTAATCTACATTTTTATTTAGTTTAATTAGCCTTTCTAATTTAATATAAATATTTTATCACATTAAAACTCCAAATACTTACAGCCGATGGATTTGCATATATTTTCTGCAAATAATATAATAATAATAATATAATAATAATAATAGGTTATTTAATGCTGAAAATTGGATTCATTTGTATATTTCTGAGGCACTCTGTATAGTCTCAGATGACATAAAAATCGTTGGAAACACCCTGTATAGACATTCTTTTTAATTTGGATTTCACGAAGCTTTATCTTCCATTCCTTCGGATATTATATCCACATATTTACTATTTGGATATTGTGTAATTTATTACATTAGGAGATGATAATGAACAATTAACGAACATAATCATTTCCAAGACTCCCAGTACATACAATACGAGAAAGGAATTCAAAAATTCAACCAGATGAAAAGAAATCTTTTATCGTACGAACTAAACAGAAGAATCTTTTACTAACGGTTATTTCCCTAGCAAAAAGCCATTGTAATCAGCCGCTTACTGGAGAGATGCATTCCTTGCGCATACCTAGAATACAAAGTGTGTCAAAAAAGTATCGAGATTTTTGTACTTTTTGACATACCTTTGCTATTTTGAAAAAAAATAAGACGTTACAGCTCTAATAAGTTGTTGTCAAAAAAGTAACTAAATTTAAAGCTTGTATTTACTAAATAAATGTAAGAATGGTTAGAAAGTTATTTTTTCTCAGATCAAAGTGTGTCAAAAAAATTCGATATCTTTTTGACATCAACCTTGTATGTTCTTGTTTATGGTTAGTCTAAGATTGTAATGTTGTAGTGTAATTTTCCTAATGCATTTCTCTAAATGAAATGCACAATAAAATCGACTGCAAAATAGGATGCAATTCAGCAAGCTTTAGGTTTAAACCAAATTTTGGTAGCGATAGCACCCCCCCGCCACTTTCTTTAACTTTTATAAAAAAATTGTCAACATTAAATTTTTTCCCCAAGACAGAGATTAATTTGAACCCCACTTCTTGTAAGATATTTTTTAGCGGTTTGAAGGCGTTTTATCCGACAAATACTTTTTTTTTTGTTTGAAGGCTTTAAAAGTAAGCTACCCTCAGGTTTTTTTTTTTATCGAACAAGTTAAATGTAAATGATTTTAAAGAGGGGTGCGTAAAATAATTATTGACACTAGTCGAGAAACGGGGATAATATCGCTTTCATATCGCATTAACTTTTTGGGAAAAAATGCTTCAACAGTAGGGAGTTAAATAATCAACGTGGGTCGGTTCTTTCCAGCAGTCACACACTTAGCATTTTTTTAAGGATAGGGGGCCAGGACGCATTTATGCGATAATCCCCCGAATTAATTCTGATGGCTAAGCATTTGAAATCTCTGTTTTGTCTATAAGAAGATCTTATTTAGAGGTACGTTTTTACGTGAGTAGCATTTCTTGTACTGTTAATCTTATAATAATATCCGGATGTCTTAGATGAGAAATTGGTGTATTGAATATTTCCATTGGTGTGTGTATGTGTGGTGTTAAGATGTTTCTGATCGGAGAAGTACAGGTGGGGGCATCTCGTTACTAAGGAATTTCAATACTGAATTAACCTTAAGTGGTATTTGTGACTATTGAATTCACAGTGATATCAATCAATATTCGCCTGTAAACTTGCAGTTTTGTATGCCGTCTCTTTGCATAGACGGTTTATATAGTATGGAGAATATATCCGTGCTGTTATGGAAGCGCATAGTCTAATGATTAGAGTCTTAATAAATAGACTCGTCGCACCCGAGCTTCGAATTCCTTAGAAGAAGCTGTTTGCAGTTGACACATGGCACTAATACCCTCGGGAAATGTATGAATCCAATTCTAACCTCCTGCTATGGATAAATAGCAGCGGCAGGGCTGGCTTTTAACATGGCTTGGTAACCAGTATGAAAGGAAAGGAAAACTCTGAATTAAACCTGTTAACTCCACTTAAGAAATTGACCTTGTGTCGCATCCTGCTCGAGCGAGAGGTGTGGTAAAATATATATATATATGTTATTATTATATTTAATATAGATTAGCAGCAAATACTTTTGAGAAGCACAAGCACTCGTCATAAAACGTGGGGAGGACTTTGTGTTCAATGGTATCAAGAATTTGCAGCACGGAGGTGCACCAAGCTGCCGTCAAGCTAGAGAAAGGAACTAGAATATCTAGCTAGTGTCCCCAGCAATAGCATTCTATAATCACACTCTCTTGTTCCATCTGTGGGACTTCTTTCGGCCAAATCTTTGGCAGGGCTGAAATGTCCTGCGATTAACAGACCAAAGGTTTAAATGAAAGAGGTTCTGGAACTCATACGTCGCACTCGACTGAGAGTCCACTCATATATATTATATTATATATATATATTATATATTAATATAAATATACCATCGGCTGTTTACCGTACATACTCTCATTCTGGTATTTCTTTTACTGTCGATCGTGTCTGGTATAATATTTCTTCTTTACTTTCGTATTGCTTGATCTGAGCAGCTCTTCTAACTTGCGGTCTGGTACCTCCTAAGATCTGTCGAGCTAAAATGTCCTACGTTGTGGATTATTTTCAGTAAGTAACACAGCGACATTATTTTTAGTGATTTCCCATTTTTGTTAAAGTCATGGATCCGGCGGATCATCAACACGGCGTGGTAAGAAAATCTAACCGAACGAGAAACGCATTGCAGTCCTTCTCAATTCGAACGCTTACCAAGAAAACTGATTATCTACACTATGCTCCCATGCTTGCGTGGCAATTAAGGAAGAGGGATCAACAATAGGGCCTTAAAAGATATCCCTATAATCGTTGTATTTTCCCGTTCAACTTGAAAATAAAATTTACTACATAACTAATATATATTTACCAGCCCGTCCACGCGAGTCAATTTTTAAGCGGAGTTCACAGGCTTTGAAGTTCAGCAGTTTTCTTCTCCTAGACCGATTGCCTAACCAAAGGTTAATCTAGCCAATCTGCCTACTATTTATTCCCATAGCTGGAGGTGAGTAGGATTCATTACCTTTTCCGCAAAGGGTATAGCGCGTAAATGAAAATCCAATTACCCCATCCAGGATTTGAAACTCGGGGCGACGAGTCCATTTCCATGACTTTAACCATTACACACGCTCCACTATAAACAACTGGGATACCCATCAACTTATGCCACATTGTTATTATTTGATTATTCGGATATTTGTCCCTATTTTTATTCGTTTATCTGC
>CM042143.1:115913283-115960689 GCA_023376005.1 Doryteuthis pealeii | reverse complement strand
AAAAAAGAAGAGAGATGAAAAAGTCTAATCATTATTGCTTAAAAACCAATTTGGGGAGGCTGGAAGAGCAACTTTAAGAACTCTAGAAAGGAACAAATCATTGTGCCCCGATTACGCAATTGGTCATACCAAGACTAACGCACTCCTATATAGTCAAAACGGAAACACAAGCCACAATGTGGAACATGTCAAACACCTTGACAGTTAAACACTTATTCATGAATGCAGGTTTTTTGTCACATCAGAAAACAGTTTCTAAAGCAAACAAATATTTAAAAGATACTATTCAACATGGAGGATATTCTCTTCTTTTTTTTTTTTTTTTTTTTTTTTTTTTTTTTTGAGGGAAAAAAATTAACCATAGAATTAGACATGAAACAAATCAATGCCATCAACTCATCCCCAATAATTAATACATTGTTAAAATCAATCACTAAAAAGTATAAATATAAAAAATACACGATATGTAAACATCCTAACCGTAGGCATGACATAACCCCAGACGGGTTGATATGCCGTTAAAATCAATAAAACAAACAAACATATGTTTGTGTTGCCTTTATCGTGAAGAGTTCACATCATTTTTCATTTACGACTGTGAATTGACAGCAGGGATGATAAAAGGAAAGAGAAATAACTCTGGGTTACTTTTTGTTGGCATATTCCAGCTTTTCTTTATTGGCCTATCTTTAAAAAAAAAAAGGGAGGGGTGTTATGGGTGTTATAATGGTTAATAGAGTTAATACTAGCAGACGTAACTAGTTATTTTAAATTTTTCTCTGCTTGGTATGTATTGCATCAAGACTTGTACACACTAACATTGGCTTTATATTATATATATATATATATATATATGTTGTGTGTGTGGAGAAAAGTAGAAACAAACACGGATGTTATGGAAACTGCATGTTTATTGTGAACGATTGCAACGTTTCGGCCATATTGACCATCAAGGACAAAAGTGCAGTTCTTGCTTCAGTGAAGGTCATTTCAGAATGGTGGAAAAACAGTAGGTTGTCAGTAGGGGCAGTGGTAGCTGGGGTGGGGGTTGGTAGTGGATTTTCTTTCCTCTAAATGGGAGTGTTTATGTGGAGAATGTAGGAGTTTGGTCGATGTTGAATGGTGAGGATGGGTAAAGTGGATGTATGTATGTTTGGGAGCTGGATTTGTCGTTAGTTTGTGTGAGTTTTTATTATTTTAAAATCTTTCTGACCATACATATTTGACTGTTTTTTTTTTACATATATATATATATATAAACACACACACACACACACACACCAAAATCTCCGAAAGAGTAGGATGAGACACATGGTCAATTTCTTAAGCGGACTTTAAGACGTTTGAATTCAGAGTTGTGTATCTCCTAGACTGGTTGCCAAACCAAGGTTTAAAAACTCAGTCTGACATACATATGTATTATTATTATTTAAGTTTTCCACATTAGAGTTAGCTGTTAGTATTCACTGCTGTCTGAGTGACAGCAAGTCTCCTCGGTCTCCAGTGACTCTTTTGAGTATTCTGGCAAGATTGCAGCAATGCAGTATTCTGGATGGTCTCTATTCTTCTCTACGCAGTTATTATTATCATTATTATATTTATTATCTATTTATTATTTTTATTATTTTTTAATTTTTATTTATTTTACTGATGTCTCAATTATGTTATTACTTTTCGATTTAGAAGAAATTTTTGACTTTAGATAATTTGATTTAATGCAAATTTTAAATTCGTTTTAGAAATAAAATGAGAAGGCTATCACAATGCAGGTGTAAGAAAAAATAATAATAACGGTAACAATGATGTTGTGTGTTAACTGTACTTAATTCTTGAATTTTCGATATATTCTTTTCAAAAGAACCGCATTCACGTAAACAATACACATGAGAATACAGTTATATAAAATACCATCATTTTCAAAACAAAAAAAAAATTCATTTAAAAGAAATGCCATAACTAGACTGCTTCAGTTCATGATCTTTGAAAAAAGAGATATATCTCGAAAATTCAAGAATTAAATACAGGTTAGCACACAAACATCATTGTTACCAGTATTTTTTTTTTTACACCTGCATTGTGATAGCCTTCTTAAATCAACCTCCTAACCAATATATACACAATGCTTCAAGCAAATTATAAACTCTTAAAAATGAAAGATTTTTGGCAGTGTCTACTGTGTACACCACATATCTGCAATTGATTTTCAAACCGTATTTAAATGTGCCTATGTACAATCATTGTATTAAAGAGAATTTCGTTCTATACGCTTCTGTCCTCCTGTAGATAAGTCTCATAAATGTGTGTCTATGTTCGTACGTCTATGTATGCGTGCATGTGGCTCTGTACGCATGCATTCTTTTTATTGCGTACACATATCGTCTCGGCGGTCTTCATTCATGTCGACAGCGAATTGGCATACCTACCCCTTTCACAACAGGCCACAGTTATTAAGCAGAGGATAATTCACCGAGAGACAAATTAACAACGATGAAAACTACGGGGAAAAATAAACAAAACACAACGGTTTGGTGAGAAAATAAATTGCAGAGACTAAGAGGAAGCAGAAACGACATCTTGTCTTAAAAACGATGAAAGGATTCGCTTGAAAATAAACCTCTTTAAAAATTACATGCACTAAATATTTGAAAAACTTCTTTCTGGTCTGTTATGTTTTTAGAACAGTAATTACGTAAGTGTTTAATGAATTAGATATGGAAGTGATGACAGTTTTGAATTGAAAATTCTTTATATATATACTATATATATATATATATATATATATATATATATATAAGGGAGTTGTGTATATATGTATGTCCGGAGGAAATTTCGAAAAATACAATTAACGAAATAAATATATATAGACATTCCTATCAACCAGGGCTTGTTTTTTGAGCAATAAATAATGAAGATTTTATTCATATTTTGGGAAGAAATATTTAAAAATTAAAATTTTTTTATTGTAACAGAAGGTAATGGAAATATGATGTTGATTGATTGAATTAATCGCCTCATTTATACCGTTTGTTTTTTTTTTAAATTGTAAATTATTGAATTAAAAAATTTTTACTATATGGTTATATATTTACTTGGAGATTTTATTGGGCAATCCAGTGAGACTAATTTGTAAAGTAATAATGGATTGCGAGAAAACTTTTTACCCCCCCCCTCTACCCCAGGGTACGCCGGGTAGCCACTTCTAATATATATATTTTATACTATATATATATATATATTAATAGGTTTTCTCTCGATCATGATTTGGTGCTCAATTTCCCCTTCAGGAGTTTTCCCGAAGAAGGTAAATCTTGAGGCACTGAAATGTAGTAGAGTGAAAAAATGTTCTACAACTATTAAAGCTCTATATTTTACGAAATACATGGAGTAACTTTTTGGATTACCTACTAATGCTAGATAATGAAAAATATATATTTTGCAAAGAAAAAGGCATACATACCAGTTATTTTAGAAGTTAGAAATTTATTTATACACACACACACATAATATATATATATATATATATATATATATATATATATATATATAATTATATATATGGTAAAGAAAAAGGCTAAATCGGTCATTTTGCAATTATAGATCTGTTTCTGCCTACTGGTATCAGAATACTCTAACAATTTCGGAGTTATAAAGAAAGTACCAAGGTTAGAATCATCTTACCTTGGAAACACACAGACTATATATATATATATATTATATATATATATATATATATATATATATATATATATATATATACTTCATCAAACACTGAATTGTATTGAAATGGTCTCGAAACGGTAAAGATTATGTATTCGAAGTTTTGGATTATTTCCCTTTTTATCTCTCTCATATATATATAAAGGACGCGTAAAAGCATATGCATGTTGTAAAATTTTTTTTTTTCTTAAAAAGAAAAGTGAGGGTACCCTTATTAGATTTAAAATCTAAAAATGAATTGATCTTTTTTTCGTTCAATGCTCATCAGAGAAAAAATACATTGATAAATGGTGTTATTGTGGTTTTGTTTTTGTTTTTTTTTGTTGTTTGTTGTAGACGATGGAATAGTCAGAGAGAAAACGGAGAAAAGGATTTTTTTTCTCAATAGGACAAAGAATTCGTAAAACTAAGAAAATTACGAACCACAAGGGGTGGGGGTCGAATATTGCGAGTCCCTCCGTTGGATAAGTTTAGGCTTGAGGTGCCGAATAGGAGTAACTGATGAGATTGCTTCTGAACGCACAGGAAAGGTTGGGTGCGAGAAATAAATAAGGACTCAAGGATCTGTAGTTGTAGCTCGCTGTTTGAACTGCAGAGGACCGAAAACATGGCTGGGTGGTAGGTTGCAACTGTTATTATTGGTTGCTGTAATTAATATTTCCTTCCTCTGTGTGTGTATTCTTCGAGTCCTTGGATCTAGGCATCTATGCAATCCTCAATGTTGGCTAGATAGAAGTTTGAAGTTTAAATTACATGCAATATATGATAAAATCACCTGTTTGTTGTAAAAATTATATAAATTCGTTCATTATATGAGTATATAGGTAAATGATATTTATAACCTGTGTATATAATAAGATAAAGTGCATTAGTAGTGGGCTTTTGATTTATTTGGAATATCCAGGTTAACACAGTAGGCTACATCAAGGTCTAGACTACATTGCTTATTTACGATATTGCATTAATTTTGATTGTACTAGAGTAGGTTTGCAATTATAAATAAAGTTTGAATATTTTCTCATTGTGTCATTGGATTCTGAAAAAATATTTTTGTAGGCAAGCATAGCTATAAGTTAATCTAGCTATAGTAAACTTAAACTGCGAGAAGTCTGTTCGATACTTAACTGGGTGACCAATTACGCAACTTCAAATTGGTTCATCAAAATGACTTGATTAGGCATTAAATGACCCAAAAAGAGTTAATATGCCGTTAAAAAAACACAACCAACCAAAAGTTAGAGGTCGTTCATTACACGCAATCTATTAATACTGGAGATTTGGTCTCTATTTGTGTGTAACCGAAATTAAGTCACTGCTTACGTCAAATTACACAAAATTGTCATAACATAGAATAAATACACTCGAAATTTAAGCATACAACCTCAGATGATCCTCATTATTTTTTAAAACGTTTTAATAGTTACATTCCCGGTATTATAGACTTATATAGTTTGTTTTATTCGAATATATATTTAAAGTTATCAGAACTAAGTTTTCAATTTTTAACTCCTTTAATAGATTTGTTGATTTTACTTAGTTATGGTCCAAACTCTCTGACATGGAATTTTTAAATTCCACACCCTCGAGCAATATCTTTCAACAATTAATTATTACACCGCCCGAAGGCTGTTTGTTTTTTGCTAGTATATAATAAAAACAACTTTAGTGGTTAACAATTAGGGTCTTTCATTAGAAGAAGCCGTTCATTACTCGAGTAAGTACGATACTTTAAATTGTTTTTCAACTAATCATCGAGCGTATATTGCTTTTGTACTGTTTTACAGTTTTGTGTTCTTGTAAAATCTACGTTACTATACCTTGTAATAAACAACTTTAAGACACCTCTGATTTATTCATTTTATTTACCCTTTTTGATATTCTCACATTTACCAATTCATAGCAACACATTATTTTTTAATCTCACACCCTTATCACACACCTTTCACTTCTAGTACTCTGACAATATATATACATATATATATAATGTTTTAATGTCTTCACACATTCGGCAAAGATTAAAAAACAAACAAATAAATAAATAAAAACAAGAACAAATAAAAACAAACAAAAAACTGAAATATTCCCAGGTGCCTTAGTAAGTCTTCAGGTAAACTACATCTTTCCCACCCAGTCTACCCAGGTACCCAGGTACCGTAACATTTTATAGCTTTTGGACAATAAGAATAAGCTGTAGGACATTATAAGCCTCTCCTACCCACAAACTCTCCTACCCACACCCCTTGCCGACAAAGAAAGTATTGTTTACTTATTTAATCCGTCTGAATCGGCTTTTCCGACTTTTTTTCTTCTTTTTTCTTTGTTGTTGTTGTGGATGAGAATAATTTACAAGCGCATCCTTCTGTTGCCTGGGATGCGTATCAAATTACCATACGAACCTTATTAGACATTCCTCTTCTCTTAAATCTCTTCTTGATATCTTGTGAATATTTATTGAGTAAATCCAATGAGAAAATCTTTGCGATCTCTTTTGGCGACAACGCGTATTTTATTTGTTTATTTATTTCATTTGTCACCTTAAAACAAAACTAAAATTTAAAATACCTCAACTTAATATTTTAATATAGAACTACATGGTGGAACATATACTATGGATATACCTGTGGATATGATAATTTAATTTTTACAACGTTTGATATGTTTACTTACGAGCTGATTGCAAAATAGTTTAATATGTGAGTAAAGTCGTCGGGGTAGCCTAAAGTCAGTATCATCCAATCAGCGAGGTAGTCTATCCCCTTTTCACTAGCACTAGACCAGGGAGATCGTTTTTGAGTCTGTGGTGGAGCGCCACACATACCATCAGCTCCTCACTTTAATACACAGATCCCTGAGCTACTCATACGCTGAGTTGGCGAGGGCCGGTATCGAACTAGGAACCTTGTGGTTTCTAGCCGAACGCTCTACTGACTGAGCTAACCAGGCCGTAATAAATGTGTAAAACGTATAATAATCTTGATTTAACTCTTTCTCTCTCTCGCTCTCTCTCTTAAAAGAATTACCATACGAAACCTTATTAGACATTTCTCTTCTCCTAAATCTCTTCTTGATACCGTGTGAATATTTGAGTAAATCCAATGAAAAAATCTTGGCGATCTCTTTTGGCGACAACGCGTATTTTATTTGTTTATTTGTTTCATTTGTCACCTAAAACAAAACTAAAATTAAAAATACCTAAAATTAATATTTTAATTATAGAACTACATGGTGTAACATATACTAGCAGGACCTGGGAGATACCTGTGGATATGATAATTCAATTTTTTACAACGCTTGATATGGGTTTACTTAAGAGCTGATTGCAAAAAAGTAATAAAATGTAAAAGTATAAAAATAATCTTGACTTAACTCTCTTCTTCTCTCTCTCTCTCCTCTCTCTCTCCATCTCCTCTCTCCTCTCTCTCTCTCTCTCTCTCTCTCTTCTCCCTCTCTCTCTCTCTCTCTCTCTCTTCTCAAAAGAGGGGTTGTGAAATATTTCAATGATTTGTCGATAAAAATATTTGGGGAGCGTTTAAATATCTATATTAATTTGCGCAAAAATTGACAAACACAACTCGGAAAATATCTAATTTGGGCTTGATAATTCCCAAAGTATTTTTCATAAATTCACAGTTTCAATATTACAAATAATTATTTTAACCTTATCCTTTGCATGTCCAGTTCCATTTTAAATCCTTTATCAATCTTTGAAGATGGAGATGGGAATGGAGAAGCTAAGAGAGGCCATGGTTGCAAGGGCATGAAGATAATACGATCATGGGAGATTTAACTTTGGGAATTCTGAGAGTTGAATCTTATTATAATGAGTATTTTTTGTCTGTAACTGAAACTATATTACAATCAAATCACAATTCCCTTAGATATTAACGTCACATTCTCAAAAACTAATAAAATTGTTTTACATACGTCTACATACGAATAACATAAAATTTTTTTATATGTACAACAAAATAGCGGTTTTTCAAGAGTGAACAGGAAGGCTAATTTTGCATATTGATATTAAGGATTTTGATTTTGATATATATATATTTAATATATATTTTATTTACATCCTGATCGTGGGGGGGGGGTGCCTCCGCACGAGCAGGATGTGTTACAAGGTCAATTTCTTAAGCAGAGTTTATCGGGTTTAAATTCAGTTTTCCTTCTCCTAACCGGTTTTCTAACCACGGTTAAAGAGCCCATTCTGTCCTACTATTTATCATAGCTGGAGGGGAGAGTAAAATTCATACCTTTCCAAGGGTAATTAGTGCTAAGTGAAATGCAATTACCACGTCCAGGATTTGAACTCGGGGCGACGAGTCCATTTCCTGTCTTAACCATTACACAACGCGCTTGATTTTAATATATATGTGTTTGGTATTGATTTCTAAATTGTTTTGGTTTTATCTTAATAGATATAAGCATAATCTCGTCAATAAATCTGAAAAGAAATCCATTAACAAGAGGTGTGGATGACATGGCCTGTAGATTTGACATGGAATTACTCTCATAGAATGCTTAAAAATATATAAAATATCTGACAAAGTAAAAAAATTGTCCACCCGAAAGAGGCGATTTTCTCCCTTGTCTTGATGCTTGTGTCTGGTTGAGCATCGTTATACATGAGGGCATTGTTGATTGGCAAGTTGGGTCTTACTTGTCGGATTCTTGTTCTAACCCTCGTTAGGTTCTCAATGTAGGCTTTAGTTTTATAAAGAAACCTCACAGGAAATAAAGAAAACGGCATTACTTTTTGACTCACCATCGTAGTATAGACCTTTATATAGTGTATCTTGTTAACTTAGCTATTCCAAATATACTAAAACCATAATACGCAGTAGCATTGATATTTGTACATATTATTGGCGCGAGTGTAAGCGCATTGTGTAATGGTTATCTTCGTAGGAAATGTACTAGTAGACTCGACTTCAAACCTTGAACGAGGCTGATTGTATTTGACATAGTGCTAATACCCTTGGGAAAGGTATGCATCAAAATATACTCCCTGAAGCTATGGGTAAATAGTAGGACAGACTGTGCTCTTTAACCATATCTAGGTAACCCGTCTATGAGATTGAAAACTCCGCTTAAGAAATTGACCTTGTGTCACATCCTGCTCATGTGCAGAGGTTGGTAAATATGATATATGCATAAGTGAATTCAATAGTAAACAATGTTCAGCAACAACTTTATTATCTTAACTGACAGTCTTTATTTGATAATACGGTTTCACTTTAGGTCGATGTTAGAGCAGAGGTTAGGCTTATAAACAAGGTAAGCTTTGACGTTTCAAAAGCATATCTTGTGTAATGAACAAACCCTTGTTTTTGAAATTCAAACTCACTAGTGTAGTAACGGTCAACTAAGCTAACTTGACCACAGCAAGTTAATCTGTGTTTACACTTGTAAATGGTGTGTTCAAGGGAAGTAAGTTGATATTATGATACAATGGACAATGATAATTTATTATCTGCTCCTCATGTTGTTTTTGTGCTTATTATAGGAGGGTTGCTTCGAAAGAAATGTCTTTAATTTATTTCCATGAAAACTACAACAATACAGGAAAAACGATGACAACGTTAGATAGAGAAAGTCTTCTGTTATAAAACATAGATAAAAATCTGTCATTACACGTGTATATCCAGTAGTATTTATCTTTACATCATATTAAAGTGAAATTCAATAAGCAGAAATAATCAATATTTCTCTACTGATAGTCATTTAAATCATCTTGTATAGAATTACGAAAATGTTCGATAAGTAATTCCACATGTCAAAAGAAATAACTTCTTTGAATTCAGTAAATATCTAAGTGAGAAGCAAGAAGAAAACGCCCTCTGGACGGTGTAAAATATTTTTTGAAATATATCGCCTGAGGAGGGAGAATGAAATAAATAAAATAATACGCTTAATGTTTAAGAAAAATACTTATTTAAAAAGCATCATAATCACTTCACTCCACCGAGATATTTGTTTTGTTTTACGACAGGAAGGAACTCAAAAACGTTTCTAAATATTTCTGATTCAATTATTCCGACTCTTATTCAAAAATTTAAAAATTGTACAAATAAAATATATTTTGTTCGAATTTCATAAAATGAAATAAGGTGGATGGGGTGTTGACCTAGTAAATATATATATATATATATATATATATATATCCCCTAATATATTTTAGGAAAACACTATTTTAAACATAAATTCATTTGAAGGTGAATAAGTATTTCGTAAAATTCTGTCTCTTAATTGATTTTTAATAGAATTTCTTTAAGTTCCGGGACGTATTCAGTGATGTAGTTTTGGTTACAGGCAAAAAGAGACCGAATCTCCATTATTAATAGAAGATTTGTTGAGAATCTAATCATCCAATAATGTAATACAAAACTTTTTTTTTCTTGTGGAAAAAGTTGAAACTAGGGACGAAATGAATTCTGACAATGTTCAATGGATTCACTCCATGTTCTTGAAGGTTTGAATATGACTCAATGATTCTAGTTTTTTTTTTTTATTAAAGGTTGGATTTTTAGGATATGATATCAAGTATGAAGTGAGACACTCCTGTGTAATGCTTATCGCCGTGGTAAATGGACCAGAGTAAATCCCGGATGAGGCTGTTTACATTTCACATAGTTCTAATACCATTCGCAAAGGTTTGAATCCAACTATTCTTCCTCAAGCTATGGGTAAGTAGTGGGATAGACTAGACTCTTTAACCTTGGTGTGGCGGTTTATAAGAAGGAAAATTCTGAATTCAAACCTTTTACACTGCGCTTATAAATTGATATTGTGTTATATCTTGCTTTTCTGGATGGTTTGGGGAAATACATTATATCAAGTATCAACAAAATCTCTTTCTTTTTCTTATATCTTTTTTCTCCAGGCAAAATATTGTATTGTGTAATAACAAAGTATAAACGCGGGATTTTTTTAATACTGTTGTAGATTTAATATATATATATATATATATATATTATTATATATTATATATATATAATATATATATATATATATATTGGGAGAATATGTGCTTAATTGAAGTCATACCTAATTTGAAAATTAATTAGTTGATAATTAATGCATTGGGTGAATATATCTGTTCAAATTTAAGGCGTAAACAAATCGAGAAAAAGTCAATCTCTGTATGTACATTTCGGCCTATTATGCCTCATCAGCAGAATTATAGATAGGAAGCCGCTTTGTGTGTGATTCGAACCCCTAACTGTAATAACCATATATATATATATATATATATATATATATATATATATATATATATATATTTATATATTATATAAGTTAAAAGACGTCGGGTGACCTAAAGTCGGTATATCAATCCGCTAGGGAGACAATCTATCCCTTTTTTACTAGCGCTAGACCAAGGAGAAGTTTTTTTGGCGTCTGAGATGGAGCGCCACACCCACAATCAGATCCTTACTTTACCGCACATATCCCTGTGCTACTCATACACTGAGTTGGCGAGGACCGGCATCGAACTAGGAGAACATTGTGGTTCTAGCCCAAAGCTGTACCGACTGGGACACACACACACACACATACACACATATATATATATATATATATATATTAGATATTTATATATATATATATATTATGTGTGTGTGTGTGTGGTGGTGGGTGTGGTGTGAAACCTATATGACTATCTGAAAATTCATTGAATAGAAGAGGATATTCTAACATCTCATCGTCGGTAAAAACACCATTTCTAAACTGTTATGATAAGTAATCGCCATAGGCAGTATGATACTCCGTTTTCCACGGAGTAAATTAGTTATGCATACATATCTGAAGAGGGAAGAAAAAGGAGACGACCGAAAAAGGCCAGAAGTCATTATGGCTAAGAAGTCATAAACAACAATATACAAAGAAGAACCCAAAACGCGAGCAGGCCTAACAATGAAAAAGAGACTGTCATATAATCTTATTAATGTGACAATAATGTTCTGGGTTGAACTGACCGGAGTCCGAAGTCGGCTTAATGTGCCCTCCAAATGAAAACAGGATACGCTAGATTGAATCCATTCTCATACCCCTTCTCCACACCCATTATTTTGTATTGTCTCTCGTTTGCTATTTGTCTGTCTGTCGCTCTCTCTTTCTCTCACCCTCTCTCTTTCTCTCACCCTCTCTCTATATCTTTCTATCTTCCCTCCTACACACCTGTAAATCTCAAACACATTAAATCGAAGCGACAGGTTTCGTTTTCTGAATCTATAACATACATCCGGAAAAATAGAATAAATACCCAGCATCTGTCGCATTAAATAGGTTGGTTGGTTAAATGGTTTGGTTTTACGGCATGTCAACCCTTGTTAGGTTATTTATGCCGATGAAATTTTGTTTTATTTTTTCTTGATCTTTATTCATTTTAAAAAAATACATTTTTAAGTCATTGTTTTATCTATTTAACCCTTAGTTTGGTTTGTTTGTTTAATGGCATATCAACCTCAGTGGGTCATTTAATGTCGTTAAAGTTTGAACTAAATTCATTCTTAAGGATACTCAATTTTTTTTCAAACACATTTTTCTCTTTAACCAATATATGGGCCCTAACAAACTACACTCCGAATCAGGGTGAACCTGGGATTATGGCTATAAGGGGGTACTCTACATTCCCCAGAGTTTCAGAACTGGAATTTCACCACTAGATGCAGTCAAACGTCATACCCAGTATCTGCTGCATTAAGGTTATCTTATGAATTTCAGTGTTTACATTAATATATTACATAAATTTACCTAAATCATTTTATAGTTAATTTCAAATATTTAATTTGTAAAATTTTGCTTAAATGTATGTTTGTTTCCTTATCAAAACCCTTTAGACTAACGTTTCTCAACGCGTGGCAAACGCCTCCCGGGAGTGTAATTTGATTTTTAAGGTGGGCAATTGAGACAATGTACACAAAATTTTCAATCAATTTATTGAAATATTTATAGATAAAAGGATATGAAAACACACAATGCTGTTAAAATGAAAATATTCTATATCATATTCATAGCTAATATTGAACAATATTTCGATTTATAAAAATCGTCAGAGCTTGTTTTTAAACCAGACTCATTCAAAAACTATTTCACTAAGATATACATTATGTCGTTGACCGAGAAATGCATAGCGGATGTGCTAATGAAGAAAGGATCGCATGACTTGCACTCTTTTTTGGAACTTCAATGTTTTTGTTTTGAATTCAAATTATTTTCAGCTTCTCTCTCGATGAGTCCGGTTTAAAAACAAGCTCTGATGATTTTTATAAATCGAAATATTGTTCAATATTAACTATGAATATGATATTAAAAAATTTCATTTTACAGCATTGTGTGATTTCATATCCTTTTATGAAATATTTATGTAGAAATTTTATCTCTTTATTATTATTTGTATTTTTTATTTTATTCTTATTTTTTATAACATAGATCGAAATTTTCACCGTATTATCAAATAAAGACACTCAATTAGGACACAAAAACTCGACTGCCTAGCGTGTCTACCCCATCCCAAAGAAAGGTTAGGGTATAAAACCCGAACACAAATCAGGAGTCGGAGTCCCTAAAGTGGTGTGAAGCTGAAATCAGTGCTACCCAGCAACTCCTGTGACACTACCACTGTCAAACTGCATTGGTTCCTTACATTTCGTTTGGATCACAGCGGCAGTGTGGAGACGGGGGATTTTCTGCTTGGGCAACAGCTCATCCTCCGTATGAACCCGCCCAGGGCTAAGTAGTTCCAAAAAATGTGTAGATACTAATCCATTCTCTCGTAGAGGGAAGGATGCCAACACACTCGCACATCAATTAAGATGATAAAGTTTTTGCTCAATATTTTTCACTTGTTCTTTGGGATGTTGTTTTAAGCTTCAACAGCTCAAACGAAGTTCGCACCCTGTCGACTGTAGTAGGAGTAAAAATTCATTCAAGGGGGCTCCTTTTTGGCCGTAGGAGAATACTCATGATGCTTAAGGACGGAATCCAGGTGACTGAGCAGTCTATGACATGCAACAATTTACTTTGTCTCTTACTTAGGATAGCGTGCGGTTGGCGAAATACAGTGAACTGTATATAAGATATGATATATAAAATTCAAACAAGATAATAATCCAAAACCCTATTCAAAACTGTATTCAAATTATTTTTTATATCCGGGTTAAGGGATATATTATGAAGTTGGTATTTGGTATATTATCGCAGTAGTAGCTGGTGCGTCGAATAGCAGTACGTATTCCGAGCAGTCGTGGTGGTATTGTGACTGGTTGACGAGTAAGCTTAGACTAGTAGGCTTAGGCGCTTGTACCACCACAGTATCTAATATTTATAGATGACACTGCCCAATCAGATTATTGTGAGGGGGTACCAAGGTATTTACATATTCATTACATCATTATTTAAAATCAAAGGAAGATAAGGGAATTTATCAAATCATGATTTGGCCCCCTCATTTTGTAATTTAACTCGTCTAGAACTGCCTAAGAATAAATCAGAGTTGTTTAAACATTTACACTCTGCTTGATAATTACTTTCACTAATATTCTTTTACAAGTTACTGGAAGGGACGCCAAAGATTTATTTCCAGTAATAACTTCTCGGGGTAAATTCTTTGATAAAAATCTATTAATAATGGAGATTCGCTTCCGGTTTTTGTCTGTAACAAAAAAAGTACGTCACTGCCTACGTCACATAATATAATATATATATATATTATATATATGTGTGTGTGTGTGTGTGTGTGTGTGTGTGGAACTCTCTCGTCGATTTCGACGCATGAATGTTTATTCAGTAAACAACCACACAGTGATTTGTCTATAGTGGTGAAGGCTTGTGTTGGACCATTCCTCACTTTTAGGCACAGTCGATAGGAAAGAATTGGCGAACAAGTAATGCCACGAACCCAATCAACGACTGACCTCAGGAATTTTGAATTCAGAGTTATCCCTCTCCTAGACTGGTTACTTACCCAAGGTTAAAGAGCACAGCCTGCCCTACTAGTTTAGCCATATCCGGGGGAAGAATAAATGGATTCATACCTTTCTCAAGAGTATCAGCGTTATGTGAAATGCAAACACCCTTGCCTAGGATTTGAACTCGGGTCGACAAGTCCATTTCCATTATGTGTGTGAGTGGAGAAAGGTAGACAAACACGGGTTGTTGTAGAAAATGGATGTTTATTGTAGGTAGGGATGAAGAATGAAAATGTTCACCACTGAATCAAGAACTCTATTCCTAAATTCCTGAAGAAGGTCTAACAGACCGAAACATTGCATCGTCGACGTCACTAACCACAATAAACATCCATTTTCTAAAACATCCCGCGTTTGTCTACCTTTCTCCACATACTGTCGGATAATCTCCTCATATTTCTCGCATATATATATATATATATATATATATATATGTGTGTGTGTGAGGTATCCAAAACTTGTTAGTAAGGGATGATTCTATATGTGATATCTAAGACACACTGTATTATTATTGTATGATCTAGTATGTATAAATACAGTGAATCTTAAAATCACTACAGAGAGCTCAATGTATAATAATCTTTATAGATTATATACAGAGCATTATTTATCTTTGAAAGGAAGGAAAAACTCAACACCGTTATTCCATAATAAATTCATTTCGACCCGATTTCGGTCGAAATAAAATTAGATTTATAAAGGCCCCAATTCCGGTCGAAATAAATTTATTATGGAATAACGGTGTAGAGTTTTCCTTCCTTCCAAAGATATATATATAAAGACATAAAACTTTATTCATTTTTTAAGTTTAGAGAGAAAACCAGTGTTGATTCCAAACGTTTGGTAGCTCGTATATATTAGCTAAATCAGAAAAAACAAAGCAGCAGTAAAATTAGAGGTTATATCGATGTAAGGCCACAGGTTAAAGAGACGACTCACAACTTCTAAGTAATGAACTACCAGCCGTTGTCTGTTAAAACTTTCATCTGACAGCTACTGGACCAGCTGGTCTGCCGTAAGAAGGTCGTTAATGTTTAGGCCGGATATTTCCTTTTGTTCAGGAGCGGAGTCCGTAGCGAGATGGACCATGTGGTTACACTGTCGGCTTTTTTTTTTACTTTCTTTTAAATTTTAGATGAGAACATTCAATTCGGAAACCACTCCAGATTGTAAAGTCGTCTTTCCTTGGCCGGGAAAATTTATCGCTGGGAATATGAACTTGCATGTATTTCTTTTTTTTTTGTTAGGAATATGAAGTATGTATTTTGCTTAACGATAATCTTATGGAAATAAGACATGGAGTCAAAGGTTTTTATTAAAGGGATGCTTGCGGTTTCCTCCCTGATACACTTGACATTATATATATATAATCTCAGCCTATACATCTAATACTATCAAATCTGACGTATCTTTGAGTTCTGGCCTCTTCATACGTTTTATATATAAATAAATAAATAAATATATATACACACATATATATATATATATATATATAAATATATATATATATATTTATTTATTATTAATATTATCTATTTATATCAAGAACGCAATTACAATGCGTGTAAAAAAAAACGTCCAGTATCTAACAATTTCGAAGAGGTTAAATTGATTAGACACTGGACATTATTTCATTTTTTATACGCATTGTATTTGCCTTCTTAATATAAATAATAGATATACTTAAACAATGTTTCAAGCAATTATCAAATACTCTTATATATATATATATATATATATATATATATATATATATATATATATATATATATGTGTGTATTGTTATATATTATGTATATATATATATATATATATAAAAGGGATGAAAAGCCAGAACTCAAAGTAACACTGATGACCTTGAGTCGCCACTGATATATATATATATATATATATTATAATATATATATATATATAATCAGTGGTGACTCTAGGTCATCAATATTCCTCGGCCACATGCATTTAACATAATTTACAATGTAACCACCCCCTCCAACACAGACAGTGTGTGAAACGAAACGAGATCAATTTTTAAGCGGAGTACAGCTGCTTTGAATATTTTCCATCAACTACATCTTTCCCAAAGATGTTAGTCCGAAAGTGAATGTAATAGCACGACTGGACTTCGAACTCTCTCACTACAATGTTGCAATTCAAAAACTTATAGAAGAATATAAATATTTTAAATAAAACTGTATGGATACATGATTAATTATTCTGTTATTTTATTAAACTACTTAAGAGCTGATGGTAGGTGACGCGCTCCACCTCAGACGCTAAAATACTCTCCTTGGTCTAGCGCGAGTGAAAAGGGGATATACACCCTCGCTGACTGGCTGATACCGACTTTATAATCTCAGCTAGGTGGCTTTGGAATTAAATAACCCAGAAATGTTGATATGCAATTAAACAAATAAATTATCTAGCCATAAACTGAAAACGTGAATATTGTAAAAAGATAATCTAGGAGGTCTCCGTTGTTGCCATTGGAGTAGGGCACATATTATCACTTACGACGATACGAATACAAAGTCTACAACATAAACATAAATAAAGTTAGTGGTAAAGGTATGAATTAACATATACTCCCTCTAGCTATGGGTGAATAGTAGTAGGGCTGACTGAACTCTTTAATCATCGTTAGACAACAATCTTGGAAAAGGAAAACACAAACCTGCTAAACTTCGCTTGAAAATTGACCTATGTCAAATACTGTTCGTGTAGAGGTTCTGGTGAATATGTATAAGACGGATTTCCGTCTAAATAAACCCACGAAGGTTTGATATGCCATTAAACAAAGAAATAATGAAACTGATTATTGAAACAGGATTGCCTCTAGTCACAAAACTGAAAATATGAATATTTAAAAGAAAATATATGAGGTCTCTGTTGTGCCATTGGAGTCGGACACAGATTATCACTTAGGAAGATACGAGTATAAAGTCCACAACATAACAAAGTTAATTATATCCTGTTTGGTAGAGAAGCAGTTTCTTTAGTAGATAAATAATGGCGTGGTGAGCGATTTCGAACTCAAGTGTTGTTATTAAGGTCGCTCTCAGACTGATATCTTTGGGAAAGATATCAACCCTCTCCCCGCCAACTATGGCCTAACTAGTACCACTATTGCATTCTACAAGAAAATCTTTGGCATTTAATAACCCACGAAAATTGATATGTCATTAAACAAAGAAACCAAAACCAAACTATTCTATTTTAGATTTAGTATTTTTCCATTGATTAATTGTGTGTGTATGTATATATAGTTAGAGAAAAGAGAAACAATATAAAAAAGCAGACCAACATAATATAACAAACCCAACTGACACCAATCTACACGACCCTAAGAAATCGCAGATAGACCCAACCGAAACATACAAAAAAGAACAAATAGAATAGATCCAAGTACAGATAAATAACATTAGACAATCGGTATAAGAAAGACAGTCGCGATTAGCATGGCAGGCAGTAAATGAAATCAGTTGTAGGAAAAGTATCTAGATCAAATCTAAAAGGCAAACCAGCCAAAAAGATAGACTCCAGAAATGGAAAGACCACTTCCAGAAACTATTGGGGAACCCCCTAAAATCAGAGAAAATAATTCATTTTTCTATGATGATGATATATAAGGTGTCAAAAGAGTACCGAGATTTTTTGTACTATTTGACCACCTTGTATTCTGAAAAAATTAACGTTCCATTCATTGTTCATTTCTATCTTGGTAAAAACAGCTTTAAAATCTGTACTTTTTTGACACACCTTGTATTCTGAAAAATAAACGTCACATTGTTCATTCCTATCTGATAAATACAACTTCAACTTCTATATTTTTTAGCTCAGTCGGTAGAGCGTTAGACTAGAAATCACAAGATTCCGTGTTCGATACTCAGCGTATGAGAGCACAGGGATCTATGTAGTAATGTGAGGAATTGATGGTAGGTGTGGTGCTCTACCTCAGACGTCTAAAAAAATCTCCTTGGTTTAGCGATAGTGAAAAGGGGATAGACTCCCTGGCTGTCCGGCTGATACCGACTTTATGCCACTCCGACGACTTACTCCTTCCTTCCCTCCCTCCCTCTCTCTCCTCTCTATTATATAATTATATAATATATATATATATATATATATATATATATATATATATAATTTCAGTCACAGTTAACCTACAATTTTACACATTACATAATTGATAGGCTAATGTCTATACATTATGTTACAAACTTACCGTTAACCAAGCTTAACTTAGTAAATTTACAATCGCCCTTTCGGCTGAGGCCGAAGAATACATCGACTGCACCTCTGCATAGGGGTAACATCCCTCCACTGGAATTACCTGTAGGCCGTGGGTGGCGACCCGGGATGCATAATGTAAACCCTGATAGCTACATGCAAAAATCCAATGTGCCTTACTTATGCTAGTCGGTCCATCAAATACACCCTCACCAATCGATCGGCTAGTCAAGCCCTAGCCCCTATAAGATTGTTCCAGCCCTGTTGCCTATATGGCAAACCAACCCCTTTTGTATCATATATGTGCTAGATGGCATAGCTGGGGTAGGAGTTGTGTAAATTATTCCAATTGGACACATGGCCTAGTGGATAATGTAGTTAGGGTAAGACAGTTCTAAGTGACAATTATCTCTGGATTCTGGGTTCAATCCTGTGTAGAGGCAGTAACATAGAAAAATAATTAACACAACTCCTACCCCAGCTATGGTTTGCGGAATGAGAACAGAATACCCCCATGGACTGAATACAGGGTTAAGTTCAAAGTTCCGTGATGGCTCCCGATTACGACAAGAAGGTTCCCGAGTCCGAAAAGAAGGTTCCCGAGTCCGAAAAGAAGGTTCCCGTGTCCGACAGGAAATACCTGAATAAGGCTGGAGGGCATATCGGCCGAAACGTTGTACAAATAACAATGAAGATGGAGACAATAGTCCGAATAATGCAAATAATACAAATCATCAAGCCTCATCTCAAACATTCAGAGAAATAGTACTAAAATATAAACAAGGAGCGACAATACTCCGAAAGAAATTTCCTCCCAACTCGAAGAGATTTCAAAATGGCTCAGCAGAAGAATAGAAGATAAAAGAATTAGAAGATATACGTAAGAGATAGTAAAGTCATCGTGACGGGCTAATGTCGGTATCAGCCAGACAGCGAGGAACTCTATCCCCTTTTCACTAGCGCTAGACCAAGGAGATTATTTTAGCATCTGAGTTGGTGCACCACACCGACCATCACTTTACCGCACTGATCCCTGTGCTACTCATACGCTGAGTTGGCGAGGGCCGGTATCTACATGGTGCGACCAGTAAGAATTGTAATCACTAACAATAGTAAAGTAAATTTGACGGAGTGGCCTATTGTCGGTATCAGCCGGACAGCAAGGGAGTCCCTCCCCTCGATGCTAGCGATAGACAAGGAAGATTGTTTGGTACAGCTCCACACTTACCATCAGCTCCCTACTTTACCACACAGATCAAATTCCCAATCCGTGTTACTCCTGCGCTTAGCTGCCGGGTACTGGTATCGAACCAGGAATCTTGTGATTCGTTGATGGGTGCTCTACCGACTGAGCTAAGCTGTTGTCTCATTTTTTTATGAGTTAGATTTTTCGGACTTTTGTGTTATATAGAGATCGTTTCGACCAAAGTGTCCTCTGGCCTTCTTCCCTAACAATAATTTTCTTAACTATCGTAGATGTTCAACAATGTTAGAGTGTGTAGACTTTAATCTAATACAAAAAATTCTACCAAGCAAATAATTTGAAAAAAAAAACCTTTCACAAAAATAAGAGTGATGTAATGAATATGTAAATACCTTGGTAACCCCTCACTATAATCTGATTGGACAGTGTCATCTATAAATATTCGAAACTGTGGTGGTACAAGCGCCTAAGCATACTAGTCCAGTGTGCTTCAGCCACTGGAACGGTTGTGTTTAATTAATAACGTCGATTTAAGGGGGCTATCCCCCC
This sequence comes from Doryteuthis pealeii, assembly GCA_023376005.1. Classification (NCBI taxonomy): domain Eukaryota; kingdom Metazoa; phylum Mollusca; class Cephalopoda; order Myopsida; family Loliginidae; genus Doryteuthis; species Doryteuthis pealeii. The sequence continues at coordinate 115,940,022 of CM042143.1, read as the reverse complement.
AGGCAATACCTGCCTCCTTGATTTAAAGGGTCAGGGCTGGGTTTATTGCCCAGTGCCTGAGGAGCCCCCCTTGAGGAGGAATGCCGACGGGATCGACACAATTTTTCTACCTACCACCCATGAGTCTCGGCTTGTGGGTGGGCCCAGGTAAAAAGTCCTTGTGCCATATCGTGTACAAGTAGGGTAAATGTAAATATCCCTAAGCCTAATAGTCAGAATACCACCACGACTGCTCGGAAGAAGTACTGCCATTCGATGCACCAGCTACTACTGCGATAATATACCTTACTACCAACTTCATAATATATCGCTTAACCTGGATATATCAAAGAGCATCCAGTATTTTACATTTCCTAAAAGTGGGATTGTATTCAAAATATGAACAATTGAACAATATCTGGATTTCGGGTTCAATCCTGAGTGGCGGCAGTAACATAGAAAAATAATTAACACAATTCCTACCCCAGTTATGGTTAGCGGAATGAGAACAGGATACCCCGTGGACTGAATAAAGGGTTAGGTTCGAAGTTCCGTGATGGTTCCCGAGTCCGACAAGAAGGTTCCCGAGTCCAAAAAAAGGTTCCCGTGTCCGACAAGAAATACCTGAAGAAGGCCGGAGGGCATATCGACCGAAACGTTGTACAATGAAGATGGGGACAATAGTCCGAATAACGCAGATAATACTAATCATCAAGCCTCATCTCAAACATTCAGATAAATTGAACAATAGTTAAAATCTATACCTATATACATTTGTTTTCTACCAAACTATCGCTATGAATCCAAAACTTCGTCGGCATTAAATGACCCATCGTGGTTGATATGCCGTAAACCAAACCATGGCCATAAGCTTTTTTAAACGTCCGATACATCGGTTGATCAGATTCCCTGTCTTTGTTTTAATTGTATCATATTTGTTTTTCAGTGTTCTTATTCACACACTCAAGACGTGTCTCCATACGCCATTACCACGGGTCAACTTCGATGACCAATGTCCGACAAGAGATTATTTGTAAATTAATGAAACATAATAACTCAGCTTGGCGACTAACGACGGACACGCTCCAATCATATAAAATTGAAAAGACGAGACTGCCATTCCTAATTTAAATGCTTAGTGTTGATGCGTCGACTTAGATAGAGGTAAGACCAGAAATATGTTTTTAGAATATCACGATATCTAAAGAGGTAAAGACGAAATGGAGTGTGGTACACTAATGTCAATTTTGGCAAGCCTATATGTTGCCTTGAAAATCGGGATTCAAAAGCCTTGCTTTTAGATAAGGTCGAACACCGACTCATACATGCTGTTGGAATTACATTAACTATACATAATGTAACTAGCAAAAATATATGCACCCTCCGGGTGCTATTATTCAAGTTTTAATGTAATTGATATATCCGGGTTAAGGGATATATTAGTTGGTAGTTGGTATATTATATAGCGAAATACAGTGAACTGTATATAAGATATGATATATAAAATTCAAACAAGATAATAATCCAAAACACTATTCAAAACTGTATTCAAATTATTTTATATATTCGGGTTAAGGGATTTATTATGAAGTTGGTATTTGGTATATTATTGCAGTAGTAGCTGGTCGTGGTGTAGTTTGGCGAGTAAGTTTAGGCTGGTAGGCTTAGGCGTCTGTATCACCAAAGTGTCGAATATTTATACATGACACTGTCCAATCAGATTATAGTGTATTTACATATTCATTACATCAGTCATAAAATATTATATTAATTTAGAAATACTAATGAAACTAAATAAGAATGCGGATAATATATTTGAAACAGAAGTGGGGATATAATCAAAATATAGAACAACTGAAACTTACTCTTCCATCATTCCCGTCTTTTATTGCTAATTTTTCATAATTAAACTATTTAGTTAAAATAGGATGTTAAGAATAAAATTATAATTCTTGTTTATGGATTCTATAGACATAAAAACATAAAAACACAAAAACACACAATCTCCATTATAATAAGATGTTCATCATCGCAGGAAATGGAATCGGTGACCCGAGATCAAATCCTGCATGAGGCTGCATTTCACATACCCTTTAGTATAGTATTAATCCAACCATTGTCCTTCTAGTTTATGGGTAAATACTAGGATAGACTATGGTCTTTACACTAGGTTAGGCAACTAGTCTAGGAGAAGGAAAATCACGAATTCAAAGACTGGTTGCCTTACAAAGGCTAAAATGCTCAGACTATCTTACTATTTACCCATAGCTGGAGGGAGAGTATTTGGATTCATACATTTCCCAAGGGTATCAACGCAATGTAAAATGCAAACAGCATCGTTCAGGATTTGAACACGTCTCGTCGTGTCCATTTCCTGCGATCGTAACCATTACACCACGCGCCTCATATATTCATATAATTGAATACGCAGGCACATACGTACAGATCTATATCCACATATACACACAGAGTAGCAAAATCCCGAACACATAGTTGGGAGTAGAGGAAAATGTGGATATAACAACACAAACGACTATATTCAATTGATATTTCGCCTCATTGTTGATTGAGGCTTCCTCAGAATATATATATATATATATATATATATATATATATATATCTCAATAATAAGGCGAAATATCAATTGAATAACATCGTGTGTATTGTTATATCCACATTTTCCTCTTTTATATTTCATTATATAAATGTGTATATATATATAGGGTGTATATGTATAAATGTGTATATATATGGGGTGTATATGTATAAATGTGTATATATATGGGGTGTATATGTATAAATGTGTATATATATATATATGGGGTGTATATGTATAAATGTGTATATATATATATATGGGGTGTATATATATAAATGTGTATATATATATATATATGGGGTGTATATATATAATGTGTATATATATATATATGGGGGTGTATATATATATATATATGGGGTGTATATATATATATATGCATATATATATATATGTGGGGGGTGTATATGTATTTATATAAATGTGTATATATATATATGTGGGGGTGTATATGTATTTATATAAATGTGTATATATATATATATGTGGGGGGTGTATGTATTTATATAAATGTGTATATATATATGTGGGGGTGTATATGTATTTATATAATAATGTGTAATATATATATATGTGTGTGGGGGGTGTATTTGTATTTATATAATAGTGTGTATATATATGTGTGGGGGTGTATTTATAAATAGTGTGTGTGTGGGGGTTGTATATGTATTTATATAATAGTTTATATGTGTGTGTGTGTGTGTGGGGGGGTTGGTATATGTATTTATATAATAGTTTATATGTGTGTGTGTGTGTGTGTGTGTGGGTGGGTATATGTATTTATATAATAGTGTATATATATATGTGTGGGTGGGTATATGTATTTATATAATAGTGTATATATATGTGTGGGTGGGTATATGTATTTATATAATAGTGTATATATATATATGTGTGGGTGGGTATATGTATTTATATAAATAGTGGTGTGTGGGGGGGTGGGTATATGTATTTATATAATAGTGTATATATATATATGTGTGGTGGGTATATGTATTTATATAATAGTGTATATATGTGTGTGTGTGGGGGTGGGTATATGTATTTATATAATAGTGTATATATATGTGTGTGTGGGTATATGTATTTATATAATAGTGTATATATATGTGTGTGGGGGGGTATATGTATTTATATAATAGTGTATATATATGTGTGTGTGTGTGGGTGGGTATATGTATTTATATAATAGTGTATATATATATGTGTGTGTGTGTGGGTGGGTAATATGTATTTATATAATAGTGTATATATATGTGTGTGTGTGTGGGTCGGTATATGTATTTATATAAAGGTGTGTGTGTGTGCATATATATATATATATATATATATATATGGGTGTGTGTATGTATTTATAAAAATGTGTATATATGTGTGTGTGTGTGTGATTATATGTATTTTATATAATGTATATATATAATGTATATTTATACAATTGTGTATATATGCACACACACATATATATATATATATATATATATATATATATATATATATATATATATATATATATATATATATATATATAAACGTATACTCTGTATTTAGTTGAACGGGTGGCGATGATGGATTGTGATTAGTTTTCTACGCCCTGATAACCGAAAACTTTAATTAATTTCCTAACAAATAAAGATTAGAGAAAGGGTCAGAAACAACATGGCCGATTTTGCCATGGAAAACATCTCCTCGTCATTCTAAGCCGATTCCTTTTTCACACACACACACCCCCTTCCCCCTCGTCTTTTCTAAATCCGCCACCGCATATTGTCCCAGGGTAGAATTGAATCTCACTGCTGTGACGTCAATCAGTGCAAAAGTTACCTTGATGACGCCTCTTGCTCGGATACAAGCTAATATTCACTGCCTTAATATATATATATATATATATATATATATATATATATATATATATGTGTGTCTATGTGTCTATATGTGTGTGTGTGTGTCATGTTGTGTGTGTGTGTGTCTATGTGTGTGTGTGTGTCTATATATGTGTGTGTGTGTGTGTGTGTGTGTGTATGTGTCTATATATGTGTGTGTGTGTATATTGCTCTGTATATAATCTAATGTATTGATTATTATACATTGAGCTCTCTTTAGAGATTCGTAAAAATCCTTGTATGAATAAATGTTTTCACCTACAAGAGCATACAGTATGGTTATACAGTGAGATTTTGAAGATCCCAAATAGAATCATCCCTTAAAACCAGTCATTGGATAACCTTACATCTATATATATAATATATATATATATATATATATATATATATATATATATATATAACCACTGGTTCTGTAATGTCTTATTAGTTATTACTGGTTTGATAGTTAGTGCTTTATAATGAGATTATGAATCATTCATTGACGAGCGATTTTCCCGTGGTGTTTGGCGAAAGACCAGGTGAAAGCGAAAGTGTTCTTTGTACATTAAACATCTCATAATTTTGTTAGTAATTCATCGGCTAATTAATGACCACTGACATTCTCTCTTTTTTTTTTTTTTTTTTTTTTTTTTTTCAATATATTTTTCTAGTAGATTCATTTACAATGAATGTATATGAACAATTAACATTTGTACTCTAAATAATAGTAAGGTTTGGTCTGGTTGTTTTCGGGTCATTCAATGCCGAATCAAGGACTCAGGCTGATTATTGTACAAACTGTTGCTTAATACTTTATCTACTTTAAACTGCTCACGGCGGCTCTTTACCTACTGCGATTCTATCATAAACTGCTGGCAACGGCTCTCGCACGTGTCACAAATGTCAATGATAATAATACTTTATTTGAATAGAATGAGTTCTGAGGTGAATAGATAGTGAACTTTGAAATATCTGATCATACAGGGAAAAGATAATAAACAAAATTGGTCAAGTCATGTGGGAAATTTGGTAAGCAAAAAGTTAAGTAGTCACCCAATTAGGAATTAAATCGGTGCTTAATTTCGCTGATTTAGATGGAACCGGTACTTTAAACGGGTCTTGAATGTAATTAATTGGTTTAGTATTATCTGCGTTATTTGGATTATTGTCCTCATCTTCATTGTTATCTGTACCACGTTTCGGGAACGTTCTTGTCGGTCTCGGGAACCTACTGGTAATCGGGAGTTCAAAGTTTCGTGATGGCTCCCGATTACGACAAGAAGATTCTCGAGTCCGAAAAGAAGATTCCTGAGTCCGACAAGAACTGTACGTAGTAGAGATAACAATGAAGATGAGGACAATAGACCGAATAACGGAGATAATACTAAGCACAAATAATTTGCATACAGTTGTATTGATGTAATTATTTCTATATAATACTAATTTATAATGCTATATAATACTAATATATAATGCTATATAATACTAATTTATAATGCTATATCTTATTATAATGGAGATTGTGTGTTTGTCTGTCTGTAACCGAAACTAAATCACTACTCGTCACAATTCCCTTAGTTATTGACGTCACATTCACCATGAATTTATTTTTATTTAAACCTCAATTATTGATAAAATTGTGATACATTATTAATACTTTTGGATTAATCTACATATTAACAACACACAGGTATATTTATATATACAACAGAATAGCGGTTTACAGTGTGAACGACAAGGCTAATTTGAATATTGATATTAAGAATTTGCTTTTAATAAATATATGCTTAGTATTATTGATTTCTAATTGTTTGGTTTTCTCTTAACGAATCTGATCAAAAATCTCTGGGATAAATCTTAAAATAAATCCATAAACAAGACGAAAGAACTATAATTTTATTAAATACTTCATATTCTAGCTAAATTGATAAATTAGGAACAATGAAAGACGGGAGTGATGGAAAATGATGGAAGAGTTAGATTTAAAGCTGTTCTATTTTTCGATTATACCCCCTCAGTTTATCATTTTCTAAATAGTTTCTAATTTGATACATTATTTTATTACATCAAAACCTAAATACTTGCACCCGAAGGGTGCATATATTTGCTAGTAATACTAATATATAATGCGATATAGTACTAGATAATACTTAGATTAATTAAATTACCAGCAGGACTTATGGATTTACTTCAGTACGATTTAATTAATATAACGTTTGATATGTTTATTGCAAACTAGTTCAATATGTTAACTCTTTTTTGTATATTCTTTTCATTGTGATCAGTTGAAACAGATTATCGCTTTCATGCGCTCACCCCCTCTCTCTATCTTTCTCCCTACTCTTTATTTCTTATTATATTTCTTCTGTGAAGTACATTCCTTTTCTCCTTTTTCTGTCTAATGAAAACGGAATTGTCCATTATTTAGCTGGGAATACGACGCTCGTAAGAAATAAGAATTCGGCTGGTAAGCAACACCAGGATTTACATTTTTGTATGTTCTCTTGGACGATTTTGACGCACTCATTTTTAACCGGAGGTTGTTGCATGATGATAACGGTCGGAAGATTAATGAACTAGAGTATTGATATATAGATCATTCTGTGGTATATTCACAGGTCCTGCTAGTCTCTATCAATGCTAAAACAGATATATACACGTGCAAAATCCCCCCTGTTTACTATTCTAATCAGAGGGTGTTGCAAGATGATAACGGTTGGAAGATTAAGGAACTAGAGTATTAATGTATCGATAATACTGTGGTATATCCACAATTCCTGCTAGTCTCTATCAATGCTAAAATACACACATACATATGCACCCCCCCTGTCTGCTATTCTTATAAGAGGGTGTTGCAAGATGATAACGGTCGGAAGATTAAGGAACTAGAGTATTAATATATAAATCATTGTGGTATATCCACAGGTCGTGCTAGTTTATATCAATGCTAAAACATACATACACATGACAAAATCCCTCCCCTTGTTTGCTATTCTAATCAGAGGGTGTTGCAAGATGATAACGGTCGGAAGATTAAGGAACTAGAGTGTTAATATATAAATCATTGTGGTATATCCACAGGTCCTGCTAGTTTATATCAATGCTTACGCGTACACATGACAAAATCCCTCCCCTTGTTTACTATTCTAAACGCGTGGGTTTGTATTTCTTTACAGACTGATAGAACTGAATGACTGATCTGATAAAGAAGCGGTGAATGTTCTGTCGTTAGAAAAGATATGCCAACGTTTCTTGGTTTGAAATCTAAAGAACCGGGGCTTTACCAAAATATATATATATATATATATATATATATATATAATGATAATAAAAAAATAAAAGAAAAACAAATATGGTTCTTTTTTGTTTTTGTTTTTTGCTTGGTACTCTAGAATACATTCCACTTAAAATATTTGGAATATTTTGAGCAGCCGGTTTACTCCTTGAAATATCCTCAAACCTATTAACTAAAGAGTCCATTTGCTCTAACGATATTGTAAATATTTCTGTCAGGCGTGGAATCTTAACTAGCTAATAGTTATATATATATATATATATATATATATATATATATATATTTTATATATATATATATATATAGCCAACTATTTGTCTCAAGTTATGTGGAATCGGGATGGAAACAAACAACTTCTTACCCTTGGGATGGATAAAAGATTCCACATATTTTTTGTAATTCTTCTGGGTTATTTTTCTGAAGTTTCAAGTTGAAGACAACCAATCTAGAAGGAAAATTAATTCAAACCAGCTGTACTCCACTTAAAAACTGACCTTGTGTCACACCCTGTTCGTAGCAGTGGGGTTAGGTTAATAGATACACTACATTACTAGTTGTCGGGAATGATCACATGTAAATATTTTAACCCTCCCCTCTTTAGAATATATGAAAGAGTATGAAATTTGATACTTTCTCAAGAATAAATACAACATTTAGAATTCTATTCGGGTAACTCCTCGTTGTGTAGTTGCTGGTTTGCTGTACAGCAACATTGTAGTAAGCGAGATCGAACTCCAGGCGTACTTCAACCAGTAGGGCAGACTGGGCTCTTTAACCTTGGCTATGTAACCGGTCTAAAAGAAGGAAAACTCTGAATTCAAACCTGTTAAACTCCGCTTAAGAAATTTACCTTGTGTCACGTCCTGATCGTGCGGAGGAGTTGGCAAATATATATATATATGCTATTCCTGACCCGATTGTTCTTATGACAAACCCCCAATTTTTTATATTATGCATGTGCTACAAGGCGGTGTTTGAGGGTCTAAGAACATCGTCAAATTATGAAAGTAATATTTGAAACCAATTAGAGTCCCTTGTTCATCAAAATGACTTGAAGAGAGTTGGTATGCCGTATAAAAAAACAAGCTACCTACCAACCTAATTCTTTCCATTATCTTTGAATTTCAACCTTACAAAATTGATACGCATATAAATGTCAGGCTTGTTAGATAGTCTTATAATATGCGGATTGTATCTCTTACAGAGAGTTCACCTTGTCCCCACCCTCCAAAAAAGCTGCATCTGATGAGGAGTCTCCAGTTCTTGAAATCTGAAGAGTATGGAGCACCCCTTCATTGTCATTACTTCCAGGTCCACTCTTGACAGAGTGCGGTAATACTTGCCAGGGTCCCATCTATGGGTGAAATAAATGTTTAAAATTCATTCCCTATTGGTTAGGACTATATAAAAATGAAACATATCCCGAGAAAGGCCTACAGAAAAAATGTAAATAGGAACATACAATGAGCGCGATTCCCAAACCTCCAAACCTGAAATAACCCATAGTCGTTGACATACCCTTAAAATCAATCAATCAATCGTTACTTTTTAATTGTTACATTCATTCTCCTGTACATATTCCTGCTTCTATTACCCTAATTTGATAATATGCAAAAATTTTTTTTAAAAAGCTCATAAGAAACAACTAAAAAATGTCAATATAAACATGATTCCCTAACCTCATTAAATAAAATAACCTTATACGAGTTCTCATGCCGTTAAGATCAATCAGCATATATCACTTACAGCATCCTTTGCGAAAAAATTGGTCTTCAAAATTCGACATATACACGTGTATATATAAACGGAAACACGTATTGTAATTGTTCCCTTTGTAAGAAATGGACACACAGAGAATTTCAAATTCTGAACGAGACTGTTTGCATTTCTCTCAGCTCTAATACCTTTGGGAAAGGTATGCCTCCAGCTATTCTTCCACCAGCTACGGATAAATATTAAGACAGTCTTGGTATTTTATCTTGGTTAGGTAACCAGTCTAAGAGAAAGAAAAACCCAGAATTCAAACCAGTTAAACTTTGCTAAGAAAATTCACTTTGTGTCACATCCCGTTGTTAAATATGTGTACATGAGTGTATAAGATAAATGTTTCTCCCAGAGGCTATTATATATATATATATATATATATATATATATATGCATGTATAATAGCCTCTCTCTCTCTCTTCTCTCTCTCTCTCTATATATATATATATATATATATATATATATTATATATATATATATATATATATTAATATATATATATATATATATATATATTACCCTTTTGTTTTGATTGTTTACTCTCTCTCTCTCCTCTCCCTCTCTCTCTCTCTCTCTCTCTCTCCGCCTTTGTTTCAACGTAATCCAGTTGTTAACATAGAGAAAATAGAATTTACAAATTTGAAGGTCTATTAATACAAACGGGCCATTTGGTGCTGGTCCATAACAAAACCAGCTGGAAATAGTCGCCTACCCTGCACCAACTCCCAACCACCGGACATCGTAAAAAAGAAATGTTTATGGGACACAGATAGAGGGGAGGAGATTGCTGGCCATAACATGACGCTAACTTTGAGGACGTGCCGGAAAAGTTGATGACAGCAATACTAAAACAATGTTTACTGTGGGCGAACGAGAAATCGTTGCTCGCATGAAAGACATTTTGCAAACAAATGGGAGGTTAACAAGTATCTATGTCGGATTGAATTGAAAAATATCAGTTCTTAAATACCAAAAAGAAAAGACTCTTTAGCGGTGCGGGAAAATCGTGATAGTCCGTTTTTTTATATATATATTATATATATATATATATATATATATATATATATATATATATATATATATATATACTAGCAAATATATGCACCCTCCGGGTGCAAGTATTTAAGTTTTAATGTAATAATATATCTTATTATAATGGAGATTGTGGGTTTGTCTGTCTGTAACCGAAACTATATTACTATACAAGTCACAATTCCTTTAGTTATTTACATCATATTCTCCATGATTTTATTTTTATTTAAACCTCAATTATTAATAAAAATTGTTTTACATTACTTACACTGTTGACCATATCTACATGATATTTACCGCGTACCCCACTTGTACGGGTCAGGCACAAAGTCCCTATTAACGTGGGACCACCCACAAGCCGAAGCTCATGGAGTGGCAGGTGAAAAATTGCGTCGATCCCGTCGGCATTCCTCCTCAAGGGGGGCGCCTCAGGCACTGGGCAATAAACCCAGCCCTGCCCCTTTAAATCGAGGGGGCAGGTGTTGCCTGGGGGGATAGCTCCCTGGGATCGACGCTATTAACTTGTAAAGATCCAGGGCCGAAGCCACTGGACCCCCGGCGTTGGCCGGATCTACATACTAATAACATGCAATTGTATTTATATATACAACAAAATAGAGGTTCACAGTGTGAATGGGAAGGCTAATTTGCATATTGATCTTAAAAAATTGATTTTAATAAATATATGCTTAGTATTATTGATTTCTAATTGTTTGGTTTTATCTTATTGAATATGAGCAAAAATCTCGGAGATAAATCTTAAAAGAAATCCTTTAACAAGAAGAAATAACTGTAATATTATTCTTTACTTCCTATTTTAACTAAACAGTTTAATTAGGAAAATTTACCAATGAAAGATGGGAGTAACGGAACATGATGGAAGAGTTAGTTTCAAAGTTGTTCTATTTTTCAATCATACCCCCTCTGTTCAAAATCTTTTTATTTACATTCTTATTCAGTTTCATTAGCCTTTCTAATTTAATATCATATTTTATTATAAAATTTAACTAAAATACTTGCACCCGGAGAGTGCATATATTTGCTAGTTATATTAAATTAGAAAGGCTAATGAAACTAAATAAGAACGCAGATAAAAAGATTTGAAACGAAGGGGGGTATAATCGAAAAATAGAACAACTGAAACTTACTCTTCCATCACTCTCGTCTTTCATTGTTATTTTTTCTAATTTAAGTATTTTAGTTAAAGAGGAAGTGAAGAATAAAATGACAGTTATTTTTCTTGTTAATGGATTTCATTTAAGATTCTTTGAAGAAATGTTTTGCTGATATTCATTAAAATAAAACCAAACAATTAGAAATGAATAATAATAACCAGATAAAAAGATTTGAAACGAAGGGGGGTATAATCGAAAAATAGAACAACTGAAACTTACTCTTCCATCACTCTCGTCTTTCATTGTTATTTTTTCTAATTTAAGTATTTAGTTAAAAGAGGAAAATGATTTCATAGATAGGCTTACGCAATTCATGTGGGTATTTTGACGTAAGCTCTGATATAGTTTCTGTTACACACGGACACCGAATTTGCGTTATATATAGATATTCGTTGTATCATAACTAAGAATTAAATATGTCTGCAAGAGAGACACGAAGACATGCAATATCGATATCAACGCATGTGATTTTAATAATAAAATCACATGTTTAATATCAATATGCAAATTAGTCTTCCCGTTCACACTGTAAACCGCTATTTTGCTGTATATATAAATATAATTGCATGTTATTAGTATGTAGATATGTTTAACAGTATTAATAATGTAAAACAATTTTATTAATAATTGAAGTTTAAATAAAAATAAAATCATTGATAAAGTTATATAAATAACTAAGAGATTATGACTTGAGTAGCAATATAGTTTCGGTTACAGACGGAAAACACACAATCTCCATTATAATAAGAGATATAGATATATATATATATAATATATATATATATATATATATATATATATATATATAAAGGGCCTGTTTAGCTCAGTCGGTAGAGTGTTCGGCTAGGAATCGCAAGGTTCTTGGTCCGATACCGGCCCTCGCCAACCCAGCGTATGAGTAGCACAGGGATCTGTGCGGTAAAGTGAGGAGCTGATGATAGGTGTGGTGCTCCACCTCAGATGCTAAAATAATCTCCTTTGTCTAGCGCTAGTGAAAAGGGGATAGACACCCTCGCTGTTTGGCTGATACCGACATTATGCCGCCTCGACGACTTTACTTACTTATATATATATATATATATAAAATGTATACGGACACCCAAAATCTTGTTTGCAAGAAGTTGAAGAAAAATAAAAACAAAGAAAAAAAGGTACTATTCGCAGTTTCGTCCCGACCTCCTACCTTAAAAAAACGCTAGGCGGTGATAGCTTAAAAAACACCACCTATGATTGAAGTCCCTAACTGAAGCGGTGTCAGTTTAAAAAACACAACAACCAGCGCTTAAGGCGTTTTTACCCGAAGATTTAATGCGATATTTTACTCCCTCGAGTATATTTTCGACAAGTAAATGCAAATATTTTAACGCTCCCCCTCTTTGAAATATTCTATGGTTAGGTGCTAAATATAGCTTATTTTTAACGCCTTTAAACCACTAAAAAAATTGTCGATAAAAACGCTTTCAATCCGCTATAAAAAATTTTTTTCTCGGTATTTTCATTTTATTTATTTATTTATTTTTTTTGACAATCAGTTAAAAATAAGAAATCATAACAGTCCATTTTTTTACAAGAGGTTCACTTTCTTAGTTGATATTTTTTAGCAGAATTCTGTATTCATGATTCTTTTACTAAAAAGCACTCGCATCGAAACTGCGAATAGTACCAAAAAAGTCTAAAGAACATAGATTCCTTTATACTACACGTTGGACAGAGCGTCCTATCATGGTGTAATGTTTAACAAACTAATTGTTTCAATTTTTGTGGCCATTTCTAGGCCTCAACTGAGAGCACTTTACATTGGAGATCCCGTGAGTTAAGCAGAGGCTGATCTTTAGTGGAGAATCCTTTGGTTGTTCCTCGGTGTCCCTTAATGTTGGGTAAAATCCTTGTGTTCTTCCTCGCTATTCCTTAGTGTTGGGTAGAATATTTTGTTTGAGCAAAGTCCGTTCGTCAATGTTGAATACGTGCAAATGAACGGCGTTCCAGATCGGTGATTAAATAGTTAACTAACCACGTATTCGAGTTGTTGATTGGCTGGGTTTAATCCACGCGCACACGCTGAGTCTATGAGTTTAAGTGGTGGACCTCAGCACTAGTCTCGCAGACCCATTATTATTGAATAGTGAGTTTGACCCTCGCAGGATGCCCCAGACATGATGTTGCATCATAATGCCCGTGGTAAAAGAGTTTGGTTAATATAGGACGTCCCATCGTGGTTTAATTCTTAGCAAGTAATTCCCGCAGAGTAATTATTATTGAATAGTGATTTCGATCCTCGCTGGATGCCCTATATTTGTGACTGTGTCACATCCCACCCGTGGCGAATGGCTTGGGTAAATACCTAATTATTGTGTCACAGCATGTCAGTTTCTGATAATGAATGACAAAAATTAGTTTCATTCTGAATAGACAATGATTTCCAATAACTCAAAATCGTGCAACTAAAAAAAAGTTAAATATTCTTTCAGTGATTGCTACAGTATTGAATAAAGATAGAAAAGAAAAGAAATCGGCCAATGAAATATTACAGGTACTTGGTTTAATACTGTTATTCTAATTTATATGACGATCTGGGCTCTTTTTATAGTATTATCAGCTGAAATAGATTTATAATAGCCAAATGGAGGCGCGTGGCCTAATAGTTAGAGACGTAGGAAATGGACTCGTCAACCAGATTTCAATTCCTTGATGAAGCTGTTGGAATTTCACATGGCGCTAATACTCTTGGGGAGAGGTATGAATCCAATTCTCCCTCCAGCTATGGGTAAAAAGCAGCGCAGAATGAACTCTTTAATAATGGCTAGGTAGCCAGTCTAGGAGGAGGAAAACTCTGAACTTAAACTCCACTTAAGAAATTGAACTTGTGTCGGATTCTACTCGTGCGGAGGAGTAGTTAAATATATATAATAGCCAAATGACGATCTGTTGAGTTTTCTTTCTTATTGGAAGTTTAAATAGTGCTATGAATATAATTAATTTATTAATTATTATACATGGAGATCTCTTAGGGACTTGAAAGAAGAACTGTATAACTCTGTACGTATTTATCTGCATGGGCATGCATTGTAGATATACGGAGAATTAAGAAGATCCCAAAAATAAAATCATTTCCAACTTACCCATTTATTGGATATTTTCATCTATCTCTCTCTCTCTCTCTCTCTTCTCTCTATATATAATATATATATATATATATATATATATATAGAGAGAGAGAGAGAGGAATCAAAAGGCCTTAAATACCATGGGTATCGTGGTTATGGACCATTCCACTCGCGAGTATGTTCACGAGCTTCTTCAGACCACTGATATATTTTATTTTGGCCATGTGCCTGTCTAAATAAAATATATCAGAGGTCTGAAGAAGCTCGTGAACATACTCGCGAGTGGAAATGGTCCATAACCACGATACCCATGGTATTTAAGGCCTTTTTATTCCCAAATAAATTTGCTCTGTTTACAATAATTAAACATTGAGCTCTCATACGGAACCTGAACTCTACAACAAACTACGGGTAGAGAATTAGGACCCACCTAGAATCACCTTGTACCAAGAAACTTGGTACCGCACCAAAGTATATATATATATATATATATATATATATATATATATATGTATGTATGTATGCGCGCGCGCGCGCGTCAGCGTGCGTATGCAAATAACTGATTAGGTCAATTATTGAAACTAGTAAGAATATGCGCACTTCAGTCATAAGTTTCTAAGTTTTACTGTAATGAAATGTATCAAATTAGAAAGAATAAATGAATTAAAAAAGGACAAATATAAAAAGATTATACGTATTATATTTTAATTGGTTTCTATCTAAAATCATTCATAGTATTGATTTTAATACGTTGGAGATTAAAATAATGATATTAAAAATCAATGTCACGAAGTAATTATCTATCAAACCCGGTTTTGTTAAAACCAGTGTGCAAATAGACCACACCATATATTGGGCAAACCTTTTTTATTTATATATTAGACACATTAATGCACCAACAACATGGGCTGTTTTGAGGCAAATCTAACTCAAAGTTCCATAGAAACCTCATAAAAATAAGATTTATCCTATTCTATGTATTAATGATTTTGACTATAAATCTAAAACTCATAGGCTTACGCAATTCTTGAAGGTATTTTGACGTAGTCCCTGACTAGTTTCGGTTACACACAGACACCGAATCTCCATTATATATAGATATTCGTTTTATAATCACTGAGCGAAGAGCATATTTTCCCTAATATTAAGACTTGAATAATACTTTTTGTTAAAATTTCTATTAAAAAATGATTTCATAGATAGGCTTACGCAATTCATGTGGGTATTTTGACGTAAGCTCTGATATAGTTTCTGTTACAGACGGACACCGAATTTGCGTTATATATAGATATTCGTTGTATCATAACTAAGAATTAAATACGTCTGCAAGAGAGACACGAAGACATGCAATATCGATATCAACACATGTGAGGCTTATGCAGAAGACCGTACGACCTGGTGATTCGTCGTCAAACAAGGGACGAAAAGGAGTGAAAAAGAGAGGAAAGAAGCCACCGCAGAAAAGAGAGCCAAAAGGAAGGAGAGACAACTGCAACTCCAGCAAGCATCATCGTTTGTTTGCAATCACTGCACCAGAGATTGCCATTCAAAAATTGATCTGTTCAGCCACTCACGCAGTTGCAGATAAAAGAAAAGTGGACACTATACCATCGTCTTCAAATCACTGGGCAAAGAATATGTTTTCCTTAATATTCAGACGGGAATAACCGACAAAAATAATTTTCATCACGCTTCTTTTTTTTTTAAATTTCTACAAAAAACGAAAAAAAATGTTTTAAGATTTATGAAACAGTCGCAATTAACTTTTCTTAAAGCTAATTCAATTACGATATCAACAAAGAATTATTTTTCATGTATGTCTACTTTTTTACACATTATTTCTTCTTTTCACTGAAATTTTAAAGAAATCTATTTTTTCCCTTTTAATGACGGTTCCGTTGTTTAAACACTTCACATTTTTATTCGTCTGTGTTTTAATGTAACTTTAGAGACAGACGCAACCAAATTTAGACATTATTTCGCAAGACAGATTAGAAATGCCAATGGCTTCAAAATCACAGAATGGTCATAGGATTATTTATGATGGCCAAAAAGCGTGGAAGAAAGAAAAAAACGAGAGCTGTTAAGAGAGGAGGCGTTGTGATACGAAATGTCCTGTCTTTGACAAGGAGGAATCATGTTTCATGGTTTTCAGCTGATTTGGCGGGAAATATCCGGCATGGCAATCATTAATAGAGGGTGCTTTGCGTGCACCGAAGCTAAGGATAGATAGGGAGTGAGATTGAAAAAAACATATTAAGAGTCATATATATATATATGTGTGTGTGTGTGTGTGTGTATATATATATATTATATATATATATGTGTGTGTGTGTGTGTGTGTGTGGAACTAGAGAGGAGGACAAAAAGAGTAGAGAGAGGGGGGTAGTGAGATATAAAAAACATTAATGGTTGTGTGTGTATAATATATAGAGAGAGAGGGGTGAGAGATAGACAATGAGGGGGAGACAAAGAGAGAGAGATGGGGGTAGTGAGATATAAAAACATTAAGGGGTGTAATATATATATATATATATATATATATATATATATACCGAGACAAGCAGAGTCAGAGAGGGGAGACAGAGAGATTGGGAGAAACAAGAGGTAGTGAGGGGACGAACACAGAGAGAGAGAGAGAGAGTTGGAAGGAGAGAAAGAGACAAAAGGGAGACAGTGGGGAGGATAGGGAGAGATAGACAGATATAAAATTGCAAGGATGAAATGATTGATAGTTTGATATAAACAAACATGGATATTTAAATGTTGACTGAGATGAAAAGAAAGAGAAGTGATGAAAAGTGTGAAATCTTTTAATTTCTGGACATGAGATATTTTAGAGAAATAAAAGGAAAGAAACTTAAATATGAGTTGAAAGAAAGAAAGAAAGAAAAACATAAAGAATTTTAGAATTTATAATTAAAAGTAAGCCTGAAGGAAAGAAAACTAAAAAGAAAAAAAAAAGAAAACTTTTAAAATGAATGAAATGAGTTAAGGTTAGATATGAAGAAAAAAAAGTTGAAACTTGATGAATTTTTAAATCTATAGTAGTGGTCGTCGGGGCGGCCTATTGTCGGTATGAATCATACAGCGAGGGAGTCTCTCCTTTTCACTTGCGCTAGACAAGGAGATTATTTTAGCGTCTGAGGTGGAGCGCCACGCGTACCATCAACTCCTTACTTTACCGCATAGATCCTTGTGCTACTCATACGCTGAGTTAGCAAGGGCCGGTATCGAACCAGGAACCTTGCGATTCCTAGTCGGACGCTCTACCGACTGAGCTAAACCGACCCTTTTTAAATCTATTAAAGAAAGTAAATAAGAGAAAAATAAAAGAAAGAATGTTAAAACCTGAACAAAGTTCAAAATCTATAAAAAAAATAAGGTTGGACTAGCAGAAACTGTAGATAAACACCAGAATGATAATTTAATCAATACATTTGATATGTTTACTTAAGAGCTATTGAGAAATTGTTCAATATGTAAAAAGTATAATAATAATTTTTCTCTCTCTCTCTCTCTCTCTCTCTCTCCTCTCTCTCTCTCTCTTTCTTTCGTTCTTTCTTTTTATATTTTCCTCGTGCACCATACAAACATATTAACGTTATCGCTTTTGCTCTCTCTTCTCTCTCTCTCTCTCTCTCTCTCTCTCTCTCTCTCTCTCTCTCTCTCTCTCTCTCTCTCTCTCCTTCCTTACTCTATTTCTTTCTTATATGTTCCTTGTGTAGCATGTTTTTTTTCTTCCTTCCTTTCTTTATGACAAAAACAGAATCGTCTATTTTTTAGCTGAGGTGACGACACATAAGAAATAAGAATAAGACATTAAGCGGATAAGCATCACCAGATAATCAGGATTAACTTTTTTGCCTTTTATCTTTGACGATTTTGACGGTCTCATTTTTAACAAGAGAATGTTGTAAGATTATAACGGTCGTACTTTTAAGGAACTCGAGTATCAATATAGAGTTGGGAAGAAACAAAGAAAGAAAGAAAAACTGTTAAAACATTTAAAGAAATCAAAATCTTTAAAAGCAAGTAGGGTTAAAAAAGAAGGAAATACAGCTGAAATATGATGAATCTTTTAAATCTACAAAATAAAGTATGTCTGATTAGGAAGAAAGAATGGATAGAGGACAATTATTTTTTAAAAGTCGAAACAAGAAATATATAATAGTTTAGGACAGTATTTCTCAACCGTTTTTTAAACATGTACCTTAGGGACCTCCAGTTTGACGTGTCAAATTTACCCCCGCCTCTATATTTAACACAATGAAACTTGCATAAAGGTTAATATTATCTTCAAAATTTTTGTACCATTCAAAGGAAGAAAAATTCTTTTTTTTTAATAAAAAAAAACCTCCTGAAGATTTTTTTAAAAATTCAGCTTACCAAAATAATGAGAATTCTGAGCAAAAACAATGTTTACATTTTAGCACCTTTAAATCTATTTAACGTAGCCAAAAACAATTTATGATTACCGGCTTTAAAAAAAAATCTATGAAATCTTTTCGAAAATGTCGGTAATTATTTACCTGTTGATGAAATTATGTTTAGAATAAATTTTTCATATAATATATATGGGGAAATATTTTTACGAGGTCTTCCCCTCTATTTTATGAAATCTGAAAAAATGATTTTTAGTTTGTTTTTTCTATTAAAAAAAAATGAGTGAATTGTTAGATCAGAAGATTTTTTAAGTCTTTTTTATACGGGATTTTTTTAGTAAAAGATATATGTATACATAATTCTGCCTAAACTGATCCCTTGACGTGATTTTGGTGGTACCCAATTTACCTCTCTGATTCCTATTTTACTCTTGTGGAGTATTCAATGTTTAAAAATCATATTGTATTCTTGTAATTAGATATTCCTTGCTTGACTGGACAGAAGAAAATGTTATATGGCGGGCAGTTGAGAACCACTGGTTTAGGGCATATGATATGGATAAATGTAATAGATAAATAAAGAATATAAAAAGAAAAAGCAGAAACAAGATGTAGAAAGTTTACGATATGTGTAATAAAATATGAAAGAAGGGGTGAGAAAACGAAAAAGAGAAAGAAAGATAGGAAATAAAAAATTCAATTAAATTGTTTTGGCAGGGTGGAAAAATCAAAATAAGAACAAAAAAAAAAAGGAATAAAAAAAAAAGGATCAGTTCAAAATATAGAGAAGAAAGGGGAGTAGAAAGAAAGACAATGGAAAAAGGAAAGAAAGAAGAGAAAGAAGAACAATGTAACTGTAATGACACTTACATAGAAAATGATGTAATGAAAATAAGAAGAAGAAAAGGAATATGGAAAGAATAAGGAAAAAGAAATAATAAAAACAAAAGAAATAAAGGAAAAGGAAGAAAGAAAATAGAAAAAAGAGAGAAGAAGAAAAAAGATAAAAAGAAAGAAAAACAAAGAAAAGACAAAAGAAAAAGAAAAAAGAAGAGAAAGAAAGAAAGAAAAAGAATGAAGGAAAGAAAGAACAAGAAAAGAAAAAAGACAAAGAAAAAGAAGAGAAAAAAAGATGATGGAAAGGAAAGCAACAATGTATCTATGATAAAACTTGCAAAGAAAATGGTGTAAATGAAAAAAAACAATGAACGAATGAAAAGTAAAGATGAGTTTAGAAAAGAAAAATAGATGAAGAGAAAAAGAGAAAGAAAGAGAGAAGATGGAGTTGAGGAACTCGGCAAAGTGTTGAGAGAATTAAAAGACAACTCTGCCAGTTGATTGACAAAAGGGCAAACAGATAGAAACCCGCTCTTTTCTTTTCCTTTTGCAACATCTCTTTCAGCGCTATCTTACCACGTAATTTGACTCACTTCCGGCCTGGAAGTCACCACTCCACTTCCGCCATGACTGGCCTATGTCCTGTTTCGCAAAACTTTCGTCTGCACAATACCCATAAATCTCTCGCTCCCTTCCTCTCTCTCTCTCTCTCTCTCTCCCTCCCCCCCCTCTCTCTCTCTCTCTTTCTGTTGTTTTTGTTGTTTGTTTTTTATTTTTCTGTTATTTTGGCGGCAACCCCACCTCTTGATTCTCTTTGCCTGTACGTGCCTTGTTCTCTTCTTGTCCGGGTCTTTTTAGGGAGAACTGACGAACGATGGTCGGTGTTATCGATGAGAGCATGTAATCCGATTTTCGTATTGTCCTATCTCTTGTTATAATCCCATTTTCCAGGGCTAAAGTGCAGTCGCATGGCGGAAATAACAGGGCGGGGAGATTATGGTGGATCATGTTGAAAAAAAAACTTTCCGCTCTTTTATTATTATTTTTTTTATTTCTCTCGAAAGATGGGCGAAGCTAAACCCTACTCTATTGAAAAATAAAAATTCATATTAAAAATGTTTCACTTTCGTAAAATCCGCAAAATTCATTGTTATATCTCTAATTATAATAAAGATTGTCTGTTTGTCTGTCTGTAGCCGAAACTATATCACTACTCAAGTTATAACTCCATTTCTTTTGTACGTCACATTCTCCATGATTTTATTTTAATTCAAACCATCAATATCAATAAAACTGTTTTATATGATAATATTGCCCATACCTACATACTAATAACATGCAATTCTTTTCTTTGCTTTCTTTCTTTTTTTTTCTCTCTCTCTCTCTCTCGATCTATCTATATATATATATTATATATATATATATACGATTTACAGTGTGAACAGGAAGGCTAATTTGCATATTGATCTTAAAAATTTGATTTTAATAAATATGTACTTAGTATTATTGATTTCTAATCGTTTGGATTTATCTTAATGAATATGAGCAAAATTCTTGGAAATAAATCTTAAAAGAAATCCATTAACAAAAAGAAATAACTGGAATGTTATTCTTTATATTCTAGAGTAAGTTGCAGTTCTTCGATTATATACCCCTATGTCTCAATTTTTTTATCTGCACTCTTATTTAGTTTCATTAGCATTTCTAGTTTAATATATTTTATTTCATTAAAACTTAAACACTTACACCCGGAGGGTGCATATATTTGCTAGTGTATTTAATCATGCGCGTGGTGTAATGGACAGACTCATAGACTCGTCGACCCTAGTTCAAATCCTAGACGAGGCTGTTTGCATTTCACATGGTCCTAATACCATTGGGAAAGTATGCATCTAACTTCTCTCCCTCCAGTTATGGGTAAATAGTAGGGCACACTGGGCTCGTTTAACTTGGCTAGGTAACCAGTCTAGGAGAAGGAAAACTTAATTTCATTTCTTCTGGTGCGGAGGGATTGGTAATATATTTATGTATTTACCCAACCTCAGTACACGAGCACGCTGCAACATATTTATTAATACCTTTCTTCTCTTGCACACCTATTAGTAATTAGGAAAATGTAACTCTTTGTCTATTTTAAGCCGCTCACAATGCTTCTCCCAAGCAGAGTACAATGGATTGTTCGTTATGATTGAGAACACAGATTATTATGAATGATAGGACTTTTTTGAATAGAATGAGTTCTGAAGTGAATAGATAATGAACTTTGAAATATCCATTATACAGATAAAAAAAAATAGCAAGTACAGCCATAAGGAATTTTGATTGGCAAAAAGTTAACCATCATAAGGCAAATGTGGTGTAGGAAAACTATAAATTCAAACCAAATTTATAATGTATGTTTAGATATTGTATGTATTTACCCAACCACTGTCACGTTCTGGATGTGACGCAAGGTCATTTTAAAACGGAGTTTTGAATTCAGAGTTACTTCTCCTAGATCGGTTTTCATAACAAGGTTAAACAGCCCAGTATGCCCTACTATTTACCAATGGCTAGAGGGAGAATACTTGGATTCATACCTTTCCCAATTGTAATTGGTGCCAATTTTCCCAGACCCCAGGGACCGTTCTAGGTTCCCAGGAGTCTGGAAAAAGCTGGATTAACTGCAAATCAGATAAAAATCGGGACTATCCAGACTACAGCATTGTTAAGAATACTCAGAAAAGTCCTGGAGCCTGATGGACTTGTTTTCACTCAGCCTCCAGTGAAAGCTTTTCAACTTATAATAGTAATAATCTTATTATAATCGAGAACAGTGATTTTTATTTTGTACTTCCTAATCTGATTAAATTGGTGAATATGTAGCAATGAAAGACAGGAGTGAAGGAAGTGTAAGTTTTAGTTGATTTATTTTTCGATTTCTCCCCTTATTTTTCAAATCTTTTTATCTGCATTTTTATTTAGTTTAATTAGCCTTTCTAATTTAATATAATATCACATTAAAACTCTAATACTTACACCCGAAGTGTGCATATATTTGCAAATAATAATAATAATAATAATAATAATAATAATAATGGTTATTTAATGCTGAAATTGGATTCATTTGTAAATATTTCTGATACACCCTGTATAACTCAGATGTTAAAAATCGTTGGAAACACCCTGTATCGACATTCTTTTAAGCTGGATTTCACACAGACTTTATCTTCCATTCCTTCGGATATTATATCCACATATCTACTTATTTGGATATTGTGTAATTTATTTACATTAGAGATGATAATGAAAACATTAAACGACATAATCATTTTCAGACTCCCAGTACATACAATACGAGAAAAGGAATTCAAAATTCACAAGATGAAAAGAAATCTTTTATCAGTCGAGCTAAACCGAAGAACTTTACTAACGGATTATATTCCCTAGCAAAAAGCCATTGTAATCAGAACCGTTACTGGAGAGATACATTCTTGCCATACCTAAGAATACAAAGTGTGTCAAAAAAGTATCGAGATTTTTGTACTTTTTGACATACCTTGTATTCTGAAAAAATAAATAACCTCACTTTCATTTTTTGAGAATACAAGTTGTCCAAAAATTCTAAATTTAAAGCTGTATTTACTAACATAGAAATGAAGAATGGATAGAACGTTATTTTTCAGAATACAAGTGTGTCAAAAAATCTCGATACTTATGACACACCTTGTATGTATCTTGTTTACGGTTAGTCCTAAAGACTGTAATGTGTGTGCATTTCCTAATGCATTTCACTAAATGAAATGCACAATAAGTTCGAACTGCAAAATATGATGCAATTCAGCAAGCTTTAGGTTTAATCAAATTTTGGTACGATAGCAGCCCCCGCCTCTTTCTTTAGACTTTTATTAAAAAATCTAAAATTGTCAATTAATTTTTTCCTCAAGAACAGAGCTTAATTGAACCCCACCTCTTTAAGATATTTTTTAGCGGTTTGAAGGCGTTTTATCGACAAATAATTTTTTTTAGTGGTTTGAAGGCGTTAAAAGTAAGCTACCCCAGGTTTTTTTATCGACAAGAAAATGTAAATATTTTAAAGACGGGTGGGTAAAATATTTAAATTTACTAGTCGAGAAACGGGGTTAAAAAATCGCTTTCATATCGCATTAACTTTTCGGGGAAAATGCCTTCAAACAGCTAGGGAGTTAAATAGTAGCACGGGTCGGTTTTTCAGCAGTCACCACTTGACGTTTTTTAAGGTAGGGGGCCAGTACGCATTTATGCGATAATACTCGAATTGAATTCTGATGGCTAAAACATTTCGAAATCTCTGTCTTTGTCTAAAGAAGATCTTATTTAGAGTTAGGTTTGTACGTCGAGTAGTTTTCTTGTACTGTTAATCTTATATAATATCCGGATGTCTTAGATGAGAAATTGGTGTATTGATATTTCCATTGGTGTGTGTGTGTTAAGATGTCTTCTAATCGTATTCTGATCGGAGAAGTAGCAGGTGGGGCATCTAGTTACTATAGGAATTCAATACTGAATTACTAAGTGTATTTGTGACTATTGAATTCACAGTGAATATCAATCAATATTCGCTTGTAACTTGCAGTTTTGTATAGCCGTCTCTTTGCATAGACGGTTTATATAGTATGAGATTATACCCGTGGCTGTTATGGAAGCGCGTGGTCTAATGGTTAGTGTCGTAATAAATGGACTCGTCGACCCGAGTTCAATTCCTAGACGAAGCTGTTTGCATTTCACATGGCACTAATACCCTCGGGAAATGTATGAATCCAATTCTACCTCCTGCTATGGATAAATAGCAGCGCAGACTGGGCTCTTTAACCATGGCTTGGTAACCAGTATAGAAGGAAAAGGAAAACTCTGAATTTAAACCTGTTAAACTCCACTTAAGAAATTGACCTTGTGTCGCATCCTGCTCGAGCAGAGGTGTTGGTAATATATATATATATATATATATCAAATATATATATATATATCAAATATAGATCAGCTACAAATACTTTTGAGAGCACAGCACTCGATCATAAAACGTGGAGGACTTTGTGTTACAATGGTATCAAGAATTTTGCAGCATTGGAGGTCACCAAGCTGCGTCAAGCTAGAGAAAGAACTAGAGCATTGGCTAGTGTCCCAGCAATAAATTCTAATAATCCACACTCTTGTTCCATCAGTGAACTTCTTTGCGAATCATTGGCAGGGCTGAAATATCACCTGCAATTAACACACAAGGTTAAATGAAAGAGGTTGCCGGAACCTCATACGTCGAAATCGACTGAGAGTCCATCATATATATATATATATATATATATATATATATATATATATATATATATATATATATATATATACCCATGGCTGTATACCGTTCATAATCTCATTCTATATTTCTTCTTACTGTCGATCGTGTCTGGTATAATATTTCTTCTTACTTCGTATTGCTTGGTCTGAGCAGCACTTCTAACTTGGGTAGGTACCTTCGTAAGATTCTGGTCGAGCTTAAATCTCCTACGTTATGGATTATTTTTAGTAATAACACAAGACATTACTTTGTTTAATTCACATTTTTATTAAAGTCTTGGATCCGGATCACTCAACCACACGTGTGAGAATATAGCTAACCGAACGAGAAACGCCATTGCGTCCTTCTCATTCGACGCTCAACCAGAAAACTGATTATCTAAACTATCTCCCAAGCTTGCCTGGCAATCATGAAGAGGGATCAAAATAGGCTTAAGGATATCCCTATAATCGTTGTATTTTTCCGTTAATTTGAAAATAAATTTACTACACTAACTATATATATTTATCAGCCCCTCCACACGAGCAGGATGTGACACAAGGTCAATCTTCTAAGCGGAGTTCAACAGGTTTGAATTCAGAGTTTTCCTTCTCCTAGACGGGTTGCCTAACCAAGGTTAAATAGCCAAATCTGCCCTACTATTTATCCATAGCTGGAGGTAGAGTAGGATTCATACCTTTCCCAAGGGTATTAGCGCTAAATGAAATCCAATTACCACATCCAGGATTTGAACTCGGGACGACGAGTCATTTTCCAATGACTTTAACCATTACACCAAACGCTCCACTATAATCAATCGGATACCCATCACTTATGCAACAGCAGATAAATTGTTATTATTTAGATTATTCGGACTATTGTCCCCATCTTTATTGTTATCTGTACAACGTTTCGTTTAACAATAAAGATGAGGACAATAGTCCGAATAAAACAATAATACTAATTATCAAGCCTCATCTGAAATATTCAAAGAAATAGCAGATAAGTGTTTAGTATCGGTGAATCAAGACTGGACGGTATTCCTTTAATGATATAAAAATCTTTTAGGCGAGTCAGCTACAGTCAAGTGTAAATTGATAATTGATATTGTGAGAATTTAAAAAAAATAAAAGCTAAGTAAATGAATTCTTCTATGTGACCGTCTTTATTTTGAATTAAGATAGCTACAATGTAGCAATATTCACCGGAAGTTAACCAGACAATATAAGATACATATACATACAAAAAAATTAAAACCCATTCTCAACAGCTGTTTCAAAAGTAAGAAACTACAGTTATCCGCCCATTTCATTCATAACATAAAGAAAAAATAAAATTAAAAAAAAGAATAAGAGGAGAAAAAAGAAAAAAAAATATAACGACAAAAAAAAAAAAAGAAACACGTCCATTTCTGAAAACC
>CM042143.1:115898283-115908283 GCA_023376005.1 Doryteuthis pealeii | reverse complement strand
AACTACCCAAGGCTGAAGGGCACAGTCTGCCCTACTATTTAACCCATAGCTGGAGGGAATTTTGAATTTAGAGTTATCCCTCTCCTTGACTGGTTACCTACCCAAGGCTGAAGGGCACAGTCTGCCCTACTATTTAACCCATAGTTGAAGGGAGAATATATGGATTCATACCTTTCCCAAGGGTATTAGCGCTATGTGAAATGCCAAAAGCCTCGTCTAGGAATTGAACTCGAATTGACGAGTCCATTTTCCACGACTCTAACCACTAGCCCACGCGCCTCTACATAATAATAATCATAAGAATAATAATAATGGGGATAATGTGGAGGGGAATTAAATATTAGAATAAAATAAAGATGATATGACCGGAATGAATCTTGGGAAATGTTAACGGTGACCATATAAGCAATAAATTCTTCAGTCTTGTGTCTATCTTTTTTGATAACTTTTGATTTGATCGACCTTTTTGCCAATCTGTTTTGTTTAAACTGATTTTATCTTTGATTCCACAGCAATTTCAATTATGCCAAACAAAAAGATAAGCGAAAAATCATTATTTTTAAAAAAAAACAACTTCTGCTAAGATTGAGGCAATGTAAATTTCATCAATAGTTAATTACTGTAATCATATTTTCCCCAAGAAAATATAAGAGTACCAAACACGTAATCATATAAAAGAATTGATCATATGCAAAGAAGACCAAAATCATTTTTCTTTTAAAGGCATATATTACTTCGTGGGTTATTTAAGGCCAAAGCTATGATTTTAGAAGAACAATAGTAATAATTGTTAACCCTTGCTGAAGAGATGAACTGGTCTATAATTTTCATAAGGTTATTAGTCCAAAACTGAATGTAATAGTGTGAATGTATTCCAGCATGTTAGACCCGAGTTTCACCATAAGGATTTTCAGGGTAAATCCACTAAATTAATCAAGATATTGATTAATTGCAGCTAACATCAGGAGTTAATGGTGTACTTATA
Organism: Doryteuthis pealeii; assembly: GCA_023376005.1. Lineage (NCBI taxonomy): Eukaryota > Metazoa > Mollusca > Cephalopoda > Myopsida > Loliginidae > Doryteuthis > Doryteuthis pealeii. The sequence continues at coordinate 115,907,298 of CM042143.1, read as the reverse complement.
AATACAATTAATCAATATCTTGATTAATTCAGTGGATTTAACCCTGAGGATCTTGATGGTGAAACTCGAGTAGGTTATTTCTGTTCCAACTATAATAATAAATCCGCTCTATTTACGTATTAAGCACTTTATATTTCTTATAACGCTGACTTATTCGGGTGAAACTCGTACCAACGAAATATTGAGACTAATCCAATATTTCCACCGGTAAGTCATTCCTTTTCATACATACTATATATATATATATATATATATATATATATATATATATATATATTGTGTGTGTGGTATTTGTGGAAAGAGTGACTTACCGGTGAAAATGGTCACAGTGGTTAGTTGATGCAAGATTCACAATGATAAGGCAGCGATATAACAAATATAAAGTGCTCAATACGTTAGTAGAGCAAATCTATTAACATAAAGGTACACGGTAATAACACTTATGATAATATATATATATATATATATATATATATATATATATATATATTGTGTCTGTTTGTGTTATAGGATTATCTCATATTCCCTGGTAAAGTCCTGACAGGTTTCTGTTTTTTCTTTTATTAAAAACATTTCTGCCACAGCAGGAGGTTCTACTTTCATATCATAACATATGTAAAAATGAAAATGCATAGAATCTTTCTTTATTGTTTAATGTCATTCTTTTTACATGCTGTGATAAAATCATCATCATGTCACGCTGACAGCATGGAAACCCGTGACTCTCTCTCTCTCTCTCTCTTCTCTTCTCTCTCTCTCTCTCTCTCTCTCTCTCTCTCTCTCTCTCTCTATCGTTCTTCACCCCTGGCAGGTATCCCACATGGCATCCATAATCCCTGCAGAACTTGTTGATGTAGGTTATTGCTGGTCGGGATGTCTTGTTCATCTTACTTCGTTGTTTTTTTTGTTGTTTTTTTAGATAAGAGGCAAGTGGCCGTATATCTGCTTCCTTATGGGGTGCTGACTTCAAGATGTGTTCAAATCAGAACGCAGCATCCTTTTGTAGTTCCTATTCAGATTTTTCTCAAAGCATTTCGTTAGAATCCAAGTGGTGCAGCCATATAGTAGCACTAACACAGCTACAACTCTGAAGAATTCACGCTTGATCTTATGAGAGAGATCAGATTTCCATACCACCGATAATCTGTTTATTGATGTACATGCCTTTCCTACACATAAATTGACAACACTTTCTGTTGCTGTGACATTGCTACCTATGCATGTGAACTGGTCTACTAATTTTAGAAACTTAACATCCAGTGTGGAGATATTTCTATATTACGATTTTGTGACAATTTTAAGCTACAGGTGAGAGCACTTTACAGTGGAGATGTCTTGTGTTCCTTAGTGTTGGTAGAATCCTTTTGTTCCTTAGTGCTATGCAGAATCCTTGATTGTTCCTTAATGAAAAATCCTAGTGTAAAGTAGAGTCCTTGATTGTTCCGCGGTGTTAGGCAGAATCCTTGGGTTAAGCAGAGTCCTTGATTATTGATCCGTTCGTCAGTGTCGAATACGAGCAAATGAACGGTTTCATTAGTTAATTAACCAACCACGTATTTGAGTCTGTTGATTGGCTGTCTTTAATCCATGCGTCCAAGCAGAGTCTATAAGTTTAAGTGGTGTGCTACAGCACACTTTATATAACAAAATATTTCAACGCTCCATCTATATATTAATGGCCGTGTTTGTCTACCACTATCATCTTGTAATACCCTCTGATCAAAAAAGAGACCATCCAAATTGTTCAAAACTAAATGCAAAAGTGTAAATTATTTCTTGTGAGTGCCTAAATAATGGACCATTCCGTTTTATAAGAAAGAAAGAAAGGGAAGTAAAAGTATATGCAACACAGAAAAATATGAGAGAGAGAGGTGTTGAGCACACGAAGCGATAAAGTTTATCTGTTTAAATCGAACATAATGAATAAATGAAAAGAAGGAAAGAAAAAAAGAGTGATAGAGTTAAATCAAGATTTTTTTTTACACATTTAACTATTTACAATATCTCTATTGTCTACTATCTCAAGTAAACATATCAAACGTTGAAATAAATAAATTATCATACTGTGGTGTATCCACTGGTCCTGTTTTAATGAGAAAATGAAAAGAAGGGAACAAATGGTGAGAGAGAGTTAAAAATGGACCATTCTGTTTTTATTATAAACAAAGAAAGGGAAGAAAAAGGACATGCTACACAGAAAAAATATTAGAAGAAAGAATGAGCGTAGGGGAAGATAGAAAGAAGTGTGGACGCGGAAGTGATAGTGCTAATCTGTTTCAATCGAACATGATGAAAAGAGGAATTGAAGGAAAGAAAGAAAAAATGCCACAGGAAGTTAAATCAAGATTATTATACTTTTTACATATTGAACTATTTGAAATATCTCTATTGTCTACTATCTCAAGTAAACATATCAAACATTGTAATGATTAAAATATCATGCTAAGCAAAAAGACTCATGTGTTATTGACTGAGAACGGGTCCCTTGTACATTGTAAAAATATCCTGCCGTGCGTCACATCAGAGAAATTCTGAGAAATCTTTCGGCTTTCTTTGATGTGATTGTCAAGGTCAGAGATTTGTTTACTTTTACAACTTTCTAGGAGAGTCAGCCTTTGTGCTGATATCATGCTTACACTGTTTAACCCATGTCGTTTGCACAATTCTCAGTGTATCAATGTCCCTACTCTGTCATGCTTATTGTTGTGTCCTCCGTGTGGTTTACATTTTCGTCACTTTCTTTCTACAATGTCAACTGATTTTCTAATTGTTTTGACTATCGTTATTTCTACAAAAGATTTTCTCATCATTTTTTTTTTCTGAAATACGAGCTTTATATTTTATGTATTATCATTATTATTATTATCACTTTCTGATTTTTTCATATCAGCGTTATCTGATGGTATTTCACTGGAGGATGAGTGACAACAAGCCTCCTCAGGTCTCCAGGACTCTTCAGAGTATCCTAGCCGATTGCATCAGTGCAGTAGTCTGGATGGTCTCAATTATTCCTCTGGTTTCCAGATCCTCCAGTCTTTTTTCCAAGTTTATTGGGACCGTTCCAAGTGCACAAACTACAATTGATATCACTTTCACTTTCATATTCCACAGCTTTTCCATTCTTTGGCAAGGTCCAGATATTTATCCATCTTTTCATTTTCCTTCAGCTTCACCCTGTGATCTGCTGGTACAGCAAAGCACACCAGTTGACACGTTCTTTTTTTTTTTTTTTTTTTTTTTTGTTAATCCACACTAGGTCTGGTCTCGTAGCTGGGAAAGGTGATCCGTCTTTATCTCAAAGTCACAGAGAATTTTATGCATTTCATTCTCAAGATCAGATATTATTATTATTATTATTATTATTATTATTATTATTACCTGTCGATATACCCAGTATGATAATTTAATTATTACAACGTTTGATAGGTTTACTTAAGTGCTATTGCAAATACTTTAATATGTAAAAAGTATAATAATCTTGATTTAACTCTCTCTCTCCTCTCTCTCTCTCTCTCTCTCTCTCTCTCTCTCTCTCTCCTCTCTCTCTCCTTCTTTTCCTCTTTTCATTATATCTGATTGAAACAGATTAGCATCATCGCTCCAGCGTGCTCATGCCTCTCTATCTTTCCTCATTTATAATTTTGCATTTCATCGTGGACGATTTGGACGATCTCATTTTTAACCAGAGGGTGTTGCAAGATGATAACGGTCGTACAATTAAAGAACACGAGTATTAATATGATTTGAAAAGCAAAGAGTAGAACGATATTGAATTGGAAAGAAACGAATAGACCGATAAACCGTTTGGATACATTTTAATATCAAAACAATTACACCAGTTATAACAGTTCTACAAAATAGTTCCTCTTTGGTTCATTTAAAAAATGGCCAAGTGTATCTTATAATGGGCACGACCCATGTATTTATTCTTTTTGATGATATTTCTGCTACTGATCTTGTTTTCTAGGTATTCTGAGGTATTCTTTTTTAAACTTTTTTTTTCATCACTTATTGTTTGATAGTATCTGCTTCTTCTAAAATTCCTAAATATTTATAACTTTCTTTTTCTGAAAGTTTTTTAATACTGTTAAGATTTGGTAGATATATTCCTTCCATTAGTTTTCATTCCTCATTCTTATCGTTAGCATGACACATTTTTCAATTCCAAATTCCATTCCTGAATCTTAGCTGTATATTCAAATGGTTTGCAGCAGGTTTTCTAGTTCTTTTTCATTTTTTACTAAACATTTATATCATCCATGTATATAAGGTGGTTTATTTTTTCCTGCGTGTTAGGGAATTTGTATACCCCTGTACACTTTCTAATTATTTTCACTCACGTTGAGTTTTTCACATCGTTGTTAGCTGATGGTATTTCACTGGAGTCTGAGTGAAAACAAGTCCTCTCAGGTCTCCAGGACTCTTCTGAGTATTCTAGCTGATTGCAGCTGTGCAGTAGTCCAGATGGTCTCAATTCTTCCTCTGATTTCCAGATCTTCCAGACATTTTTCCAAGTTTATTGGGACCATTCCAAGTGCACAAACTACAATTGGTATCACTTTCACGTTCATGTTCCACAGCTTTTTCAATTCTCTGGCAAGGTCCAGGTATTTATCCATCTTTTCATTTTCCTTCAGCTCCACCGTATGATCTGCTGGGACCCCAAAATCCACCAGTTGACACGTTCTCTTTATTATTATTATTATTATTATTATTATTATTATTATTATTTCAGTTCTTGAAAATTTTTCCCACTAGCATTTGTCTGAAATCTTTCCCTAGAGGCTGAGTGAAGCAAAGTCTTCCCAGGTCTCCTGCAATCATCCGATTAATCTAACCAATGTTCACAATAATATTGTCTCGATGGTCCTGATTCGTCCGCTATTTTCCAATTCTTCTATTTTCCTAACCCTTCAGGATCATCTTAAAGGCATCAACTACAAGTGACATCACCTTCATCATCAGAATTTCCAGTTCTTTAGCAATGACCAAGTATTAGTCCCCCTTTTTGCTTTCTTTCATTTTCATACTGTTTTCCGCCGGTACGGTAAAATTCACTAGACGTCAAATTCTTTTTTTGTTGTTAATTATTATTATTTTAACTCCTTTTGAGTTTTTCACATCAGCATTAGCTGATGGTATTTCACTGGAGTCTGGGTGACAACAAGTCCCCTAGACTCTTCTGAGTATCCTAGCTGGTTGCAGCGATGGTCTCAATTCTTCCTCTGATTATTGGGACAGATCCTAGTGCACCAACTATAAATTGGTATCACGTATCACTTTCACTTGCATGTTCCACAGCTTTTTCAATTCTCTGGCAAGGTCCAGGTATTTATCCATTTTTCATTTTCCTTCAGCTTCACCCTGTGATCTTCTGGAACCGCAAAGTCCACCAGTTGAAACGTTCTCTTTTTTTTTTTTGTTAATTATTATTATTATTATTATTATTATTATTATTATTATTATTATTATTATTATTGTAGCTGTTGATTTTGTTGCTGCTGCTACTGCTTAGAGTTTATACCAGAAATAAAGGATTTCTATAAATTCCTGCAGCAGATTTAAAATGTAATAGCAAAGATGCCAGTCTTATTGAAATGCTATAATCAAAACGTACATACAAAATAAAACAGTAAGGGTTGAACTTTCATGTCTTTTCTAAATTATTTTATCATTTGTACAACATGAGTTTATTAGATCCTTAAACTGTTGCAAGACTTAATGAACACACTTTATATGGTTGTTCTCAAATGAGATTAAATAATTATCAGTCGACTCAATGCAATATAATTAATTCAGTATTCTAACTGGTTTCCATATTAATGTTTTAATTTTGAAACTTTTTTACAATCTGAATTGGTAATCCCACTTCAAATGCGTAAATATGTCTGTCATCCCAAAAGTAATACTTTTACATTCAATCCTAAAATCTCATGTTAAAGTTTTATCACTATTTTCAAATCTCGTTTATGATTGATAGACTAGTCGATTTTAACTGCATGCCAATCTGTCTAGGGTAATCTTATGCCTCGGCGTTTGAAAATCGCATACATCGTACGCTTATATTTACATTTCTGTGCGCGTGGTGTAATGGTTAAAGTCAAAGGAAATGGACTCGTCGCCCCGAGTTCAAATCCTGGATGTAGTAATTGCATTTCACTTTGCGCTAATACCCCTGAGAAATATATGAACCCTAATCTCCCTCCAGCTATGGATAAATAGTAGGGCAGACTGGGCTCTTTAACCTTGATTAGGTAACCGGTCTAGGAGAAGGAACACTCTGAATTCAAACCTGTTGAACTCCGCTTAAGAAATTGACCTTGTGTCACATCCAGCTCGTGCGAAGGGGTTGGAAAATATATATATATATATATATATATATATATATATATATATATTTGTATCGTTTCTTATGATATTATTTTCACACGGCTATAGGATATCAAGTATTTCTATCTAAGACAAATAATTTATAAACAAATCTATTTAAGCAAATAGATAGGACCTAACAGGTACTACCACTCCAGTCCAGGGTTCATCTGGGATAAATGTCAATGAAGGGGTACTCCATATACACCAGATCTCCAGAACTCGAGTGTCAACACCAGATGCAGTTTATAATATCAAGGATAATACCTTTGAGGGAGGGGGTCTTACCCCATTGCAAGACAATTAGCTTATTCTAAGCCCTGCTGACGAGATGCTCTTGGAGTTACATGATATCAATTCGTCTCAATACTTCAGTATTTTATTCAATATGCTAACTGGTTCCCATATAGTTTCTCTTCTTTCACTGATTTTTGAACTCTAATTTAGTTGCAATTCATCTGGACTGAGTTTCTCGCTTCGGATGTCCTCATCGCAACCAAGGCTGTCCTCTCAAAAACAATTCCTTTAGCTTGACTCATAAAATCCTATGCTGACGTTTTCTCTCCATTTACAAGTCTCGTTTAGGATACTACGTTTTTTCTTATATTACACAACTTGCACAGAGAGGAAGTAGCCATCACAGCAAAGAGATCCAGGAGAAAAAACAACAGCCCCAGTAAGCATCACTGTTTGTGTGCACTCAGTGCAACATAGACTGCAATTCAAAAATTGACCTGCTCAACAACTCGTGCGGATGCAGATAAAACATTTTTCTTTTTTTCTTCTTTTTTTTAACACTACACCATCGTCTCGCGGAAACAGAGGAATGCCAATACAATAATATATTATACAATGTACTACGATACAAGACGTAGAGGTGGAAACAAGATGTGAATATCGTGAGTGGAGAGATTTTTATGTACGCTCAGGCTGCTTACAGAAATGCTAAGAAAATTTCAACAAATAACGCCTGGCAACGATGGAAAGGCACAAACATTTCAAACACGAGGCACAATAATCTTATTAAACGAATCTTTAAAGAAAACAGGAACACTAAACATAATGAATATTCTCAAGCAAGAAAATCCTATTTTCCCTTCCTTATTCCTTCCGTGAAAAATACAACTTTTAAAAACAAGTGATTGTGTCACACTCCACAGCAGAAAGAGATGACTCGCTTTCGGATGGGAAGACGCAAATGGATGCCATAAATTATCCGTCTTCACCATTGCTTCACTTTTCCTTCTGCTCTCCAGGCACAGTTCTACTTGCACAATTATTGTACTTGCTCTCCCCAGTCCAATTTTCGCGGCCGCCTTACTCTCCTGTGGTTTTTCTTAACAACCGAAGAACACACCAATACACGAGTATACACGTGCAGACAAAAGTTCACATTGAATGAACCTTACGAACAGACTTATCTAATCGTACGTATTAACAGGAAAGGCGTAGTTGTTTTTTTTTTTCAATATCATTAACAAGAGAAAAACAAACGCCGTAGTCACATCAGTATAATCAAAACATGAAACGATTATTTTAAAGTATGTAAATATATCTAATGAAAGAAAGTTAAAAATGGCTGGAAATACACAATGATTGCATATCAAACACACACACAAACACACACACACACATATATATATATATATATATATATATATATATAATATATATATATGGTCACACACATATAGGAAAATATACTCCGTGCATACACATATACATACGTACACACTCTCTCTCTCTCATATATATATATATATATATATATATATATATATATATATATATATATTATAATGAGAGAGAGAGAAGGAAAGAGAGTGTATCACCAATAAGTATATCTTTGAAAAAATATTCTTAAATTAAACTCTAAGGCACATTGACAAGTTTTAGTTGCTAATAATATCAATAATAACAACACGCACATACACACACATATATATATACGGTATGTTATTATATATTATATATATATATATATAATATGTTATTAAATAATATATATATACATTATGTTATTATGTATATATATATATGTGTGTATATATATATATATATACATATATATATACATATATATATATATATATTATGTATAATTTTTACTAAACTTTACGGCACATTATATTGTTAGAAATGATGATAATAGCACACACACACACACACACACACACACATATATATATATATATATATATATATATATATATTATATATATATATAATATGAAAGAGAGATAGATAGATTGATTATGAAGAATATTTTTTTAAATTATATTTTTTATATTCTATATTATTTCTCGAGAAATAACAAGATGCTTATATATTTGCTTCACAAGAAAATTAACTCATAAGAAATAGTTTGGTGTAGTTTTTGAAATAGTGTAGAGGCTATTGTATTTCATAGTAGAATACCTACTAACTAAACTTCATACGCAAGCACCTATAAACCAAAAAAAAAAACCGTGCTCACGTGCACACCTATATTTATTTGAATTTTGTGTATTTTATGTAGGTTTAATTATAATATATTAGCATTAGCCGGGATTTTTAAAAAAATAGAATAAATATCTAATATTTATTTATTATTAATAAAAATAATTTTCTATATTATATTTTATTCTTTATGCATTCTTGTTTAAA
>CM042143.1:115883283-115890783 GCA_023376005.1 Doryteuthis pealeii | reverse complement strand
AACTCCTGGCCGAAACACGTGTAAGTTAAATTAATTAAAATATCCTATTTTATCCATTCAGAACTTTCTTTTCTTTATTTCTCTTTTCAACATACCGTCGGATTCACTTCTATCTTCATTTTACACACACACACACATATATATATATATATATATATATATATATATATATAAAGCACATATCGGGTGAGATGAAAGTAGATAGGTATTGAATAATAAACCTTTTTAACATGCCACCCACCACCCTTATGCTCATCCTCTCTATATATATATTTATATGAACATATTGAATATGTGTGTAAGTATGTGTATTTGTATAATTCTTTACATAGTTTGTGAAAATTATATAATCAAAACTACTGTCACATTAGAGGATTTGGTAATGTCGGTAATTGAATTTACAGGGTAGCAACTGAATAAAATTCTGTAATTTCATTGGCTAATTGCATCGCCAGAAGAAATCCCCCTCCATAATTGCACGCATAATTTTTTTTTATTTCATTGTAAATTCACTGTATTCAAAGTGCCAACAACGACAACTATATATCCGTCATATAGTTATTAGGAACAAGCGTACTATCAATAATTAAAAGAATAAACGCTTTATAACCGACTCGTTAAATTGAGATATGAATTCAGTTTGCTTCGGCTTTCGGGTCAATTTCGTTTATTTCATTCCATTAATATTGGCATTCCCGGCAATTTAGGCATATGCACTTTTGTCGTCTGCTAGGAATTTTAAAAGCGAATTAAGAATAATCAAATCTATTATTTAAGGTCAAACTTTGTCTAAATCGATGAGTAGTAACATAATAACCATCATTAAAAAAAGGAAAATATCATTACATATGCAGTTTATTTTTAAAAGATTTAAAACCATTTGTTTTGGTCAATTTCGATGCGATCCGCCATTCAGCCTCTTTTTCGATGGTTTTAACTGCTTGTTTACAATTTTACTGTAACATTCGCGATTGCAAAAAAAAAAAAAAAAAAAAAAAAAATCAGGTAATCATCCGATTTTACTGAAATTTTCAGTATTGATTTAACAATTAATGAATTTTGTAATGCATCTGTTATTTTATTTCAAAACTTTAATTTAGTATTTTTGCTATGAAAAATTAATATATAAAATTAATTTAAAATATGAAAAGCCTGATGTTAAGTTTAAAATGTTATATTTTTAGATTCTAAAAATGAATATCTATTTAATGCAAATATAATTTTTTAAATATATCCTTTATTTATACCATTATTGCAATTTTTATTGAGCTTTTCTTACAGAAAATGAGGGGTAAAAAGTTTAACCCACCCCCTTCTCGGACAAAAATAATGGGGAAATAAATATCTATTTGATGCAAACCTTATTTTAGATCCATAAAGTAATAAGTTTTGAAGAAAAACTCTATTGAAAATGTACCTCCTCCCCTTTTTAAGCAGAAAAAACATCGATGTATAATTGTTTCTTTTATAAAATAATAGCCAATTAAATAATTATCGAAATGAGTAAAAAAAAATCTCCAAAAAATAAATTATTTATTATTTTTTTTACATTTTATTTTTCGATTTTCGGTACTTATTTTCTCATAAAACAAGAACCGTAAAAAATTTATTTTTGTTTCTATTCATAACTTCGGTCTTTAATCTCTTTATTTATACTGTAATTAGTATCGAAAATGACCAACTCGCAAAACATTTTACGCCCCCAACATAAGGGGGGGGGGGGTCAAAATTAAGTGACCTGAAAAAAAATGAGAAAGTTTTTAAATAAAATAAATAATGCATTATAAAGATCGTTCATTGATAAATAAACACTGAAAATTTCCTTAAAATCCGATAATTCCCTGATTTTTTATAAATTATTTTCCCTAGGGGGGCTAAAGTCATTTTGTCAAAAACGCATTTTAGGCTCAATTTGCAAGTAGCTAATCTATATGTTGATACTTATGTTCCTTAATTGTACGACCGTTTTCATCTTGCACCACCATCTTGTTAAATATAAGACCGTCCAAATCGTCCAAGATGAAATGGAAAAAGTAATTCCTGATTATTTACTGGTGCTTATTCACCGAATTCTTATTTCTTATGAGTGTCGTCATCTCTGCTAAAATAATGAACCATTCCGTTTTTATTATAAACAAAAAAAGAAGAAAAAAAAGGAAAAGCTACACAGAAAGAATATGAGAAGAGAGAACGAGCGTAGGGGCAAAATAGAGGTGTGTGCACACGGAAGTGATAACGCTAACCGGTTTCAATCGAACATGATGAAAAGAAGAAAAGAAAGAAAAAATATTGTCATAGGAAGTTAAATCAAGATTATTATATTTTTTACATATTGAACTATTTCGCAATAGCTCTTCAGTAAACATCAAATGTAATAATTAAATCACTATACTGGTCCTGCGCGTTTTAACTATTATCACTTTTGTTGATATTTCCCTCTGTGAGTTTTTCACACCAGTTTTAACTGTTGGTCTTTCACCAGAGTGTGGTTGATAGCAAATTTTTTATAGTCTCCAGGACATTGCTGAGTATTCTAACCAGTCTCAACAGGGCTCTGGTCTGTATGGTTCGATTCTCCCTGTGAATAAAAATTTCTCTAGTCTTGCTTCTTTTTTTTCCCAAGAAGTTGGGGGACGTTCCAAGTGTACCAAGAACAATTAGTATCACCGTTAAACTCACGTTCCAGTTTGTTTGTATTTCCAGTTCTCTAGCAAGGTCCAAGTATTTGTTTATCTTTTTGCTCTGTGGACTACTGGAATGGCAGAATCCACTGAGGACAAGCAATTTTTTCCTCATTAATTTACACAAAGTCTGGTCTTCTGGTCGGGATTAGGGAATCTCCAAATCTTAAAATTCCAGAGAATTCCAGAGAATTTCTTCTTCTTCTTCTTCTTCTTCTTCTTCTTTTTCTTCTTCTTTTTCTTCTTCTTTTTCTTCTTTTTCTTCTTCTTCTTATTATTACTATTATTATTATTATTATTATTATTACTATTACTATTATTATTATTATTATATGTGTTTTTTACACACGTATAAGCTGGTGGTTCACTAGTGGCTTTTATTTTCCTCAGGTCTCCAGGACACTTCTGAGTATTCTAGCTGATCTTAACAGTGCTGATTTTTTTATTATTATTATTAGTAGTAGTAGTAAACCAAAAATTAAAATATCAATATGAGAAATAAGAATAAAATAAGACAGAAGAAATTAGGAGGGAATTGAAGAATCATTAAAAATAATTGAATGTTCGGGATAAATGATTAAAATACGTGAATAATATTCGAATTTAAATACATTTTATTACATAATAGATTACAATTATTATAGACAAGCGTTAAGGTAATTTTTTTTAATCTTCAGAGGAAAAGAAGTAACATCTTTTTTTTTTTTTTTTATAGAATTAACAGTCCCACAATTAACATCATTTTCATCAATAACAATGAGAATAATAAATATTATATTCGCATTTAAAGAAATGATTCGTATCCCTTTTTATAATAGAAAATAGCAAAAAATATAAGAAAAATGCCAGACTACTACTACTATAACTACTACTACTACTACTACTACTACTACTACTACTACTGATGATAATGATGATGATGATAATAATAGTATGAAGAATACGAACAAATTTCGATTTATTGTTTGCTGCAAAAAGCATTTTATACATTTTTATAAAATAATAATAAAAATAATGATAATAATTAATAATGATAATAAATATTAATAATAATAATGATGATGATGATAATGATGATAACAATAATAATAAATATTTCCTCATCTAAATTTCACTCTTATATCATCGGGTGTTTTATTTTAATATCAAGTGATAGCACGTCTCTTCAAAGATCCACGTCTGTTCTCAATATAATGTTATACATTCATATAATTTTTAGTGTTTTCATTTTAGGGTTATTATTATTATTATTATTATTATTATTATTATTATTATTATTTGATTTTAAGCTTTAATTTTGATTTTTTAAAATCCTTCACTAGATCTTCTCCGAGGACCTAGGATGAGGGTTGGTAATGAGTATGTGCATTCTATTTATTTAGGATTTTTGGGGTGTTACGTTTCCAATCAAACTTTTAGTACTCTCTTAAGGAGATGACCAATTCCGTAAAGTATTATTATTATTTTCATTATTATTTTCATTCCTTTTGAGTCTTTCACATCAGCGTTAGCTGATGGTATTTCACTGGAGGATACTGACAAGTCTCCCCAGGTTTCCAGGACTCTTGTGAGTATTCTAGCGATTGCATCAGTGCAGAAGACTGGATGCTCTCAATTCTTACTCTGATTTCCAGATCCTCCAGTTTTTTTTTCCAAATTTATTGAGACCGTTCCAAGTGCACCAATTACAATTGGTATCCTTTCACTCTCATATTCCACAGCTTTTTTCAATTCTCTGGCAAGGTCCAGGTATTTATCCATCTTTTCATTTTCCTTCAGCTTCACCCTGTGGTCTGCTGGATTATTATTATTATTATTATTATATTATTATTATAATTATAATTATAATTATTATTATATTATTATTGTTGTTGTTGTTGTCGTTGTTTTAATATCACGAGTTTTTCACAGCAGTTATAACTGGTTGTTTTTCACTGGTGCTGTGTGACAACATGTCTGCTGAGATCTCCAGAACACTTCTAAGTATTCAAAGCTGATTTTAAAAGTGCTGTGGTCTGTGGGGTCTCGATTTTCCTTCTGATCCATTCCAATTATTATTATTATTATTATTATCAGAACTGTGAATATACGACAGTATGATAATTTGATTATTACAACGTTTGATGAGTTTACTTAAGAGATATTGCCAAATAGTTCAATATGTAAAAAGTATTTTTGATGTAACGCTCTCTCACTTTTTTCTTTCATTTTTCTCTTCATTTTTCATTATGTTCAATTAAAACAGATTAGCGTTATCGCTTCGCCAAGCTCATTCACTATACCTTCCCCACTCTCTTTATATTCTATTCTTTTTTCTTTGTGCAGCATGTCTTTTTCTCACCTTCTTTCTTCATAATATATATATTATATAATAGGCAATAATATATATATATATTATATTTATATTATATATATTATATATATATTATATATATATTATATATATATACCTGCTACTACTGGACAATAGTATCAATTATTGAATATAATATATGGACTTTTTATTAAATATTGTTCAGATATATTTAATGGTCAGAATTCTTATCGGAAAATTATGATTATAATTTTAATTTCTCTCGATATATTCTCCCTCCCTCTCTCTCTATCGCTCTCTATCTCATATATATGTGTATATATATTATATATATATATATATATTATATATTATATATATTATATATATATATATAAGAGGTCGCAAAATGGTTTATCTTTTCTAAAAAAATTTAATTATAATTTTACGTGTTTCAGACTTCTGATTCTCTCCTCAGGCATTGATTAAACACACACACACATATATAATATATATATATATATATTATATATAATATAATATATATATTATATATGTATGTATATATATAATTGTAAACATAATATAGGAAGGTTTTATTAATCATCAAACACAAACCTACATCTGCAAGCATGTATATATATATATATATTATATATATATATTATATATATAAAGTGAATGAGACCCATCTGATGAGACGAAAACTTGGGGAGCCGGTTTAAATCAACTTAGATTTATATGGGCCCAATTTTCGTCGAAATAAATTTATTATGGGATTACTGTATTGAGTTCTTCCTTCCTTTATTGATAAATATTGCTCTGTATATAATCTAAAAGGTTATTTTACATTGAGCTCTCTTCAGTGATTTAAGATTCGCTGTATTTATACATACTGGATCATCAATATTAGTACAGTGGATCTTAGAATCCCATATAGAATCATCCTTAACCAAGTTTTGGATAAATCTCTTATATATATGAAAATTAATATTAGAAAAACAAACATATGATGTTTTTTCTAAATATTAATTTCATACTGTCGGATTCACTTCCATTCACTTTTTATATATATATATATATATATATATATATATATATATATATATATATATATATATATATATATATAAGCATGTATAGTTTATGACAGTATATGTGTATCATTTACGTATATATTCTTCATAGAAAGAGTGGAAATTAGAGAAAAAAAAACAAATAAAATCCTCAGTTTATTTTATTGTTTAATAGATCCCACAATATTTGAAATTACGTCAGGCATATAATTCTTTTTTATTATTATTAATTTAATTATAAAATCTTTTCTATATAATCTATGACCTGTGGAATCTATTACGTCAGAGTAGCGTGGACAGGAAGTCACCGTTGCTTGGTTACTGACAGTGTTTACAAATGATTTTCAACAATTTTATATATACGTTATTCGTAATATTTCTAACAAACTTCGGTTCGAAACCGGCATAGGCGAATAACTAAAAACAGTAAACAAACGTCGTTGATTTCCTGTCCATGCTACGCAATGATATTCAGCACAATGTACGCCATATATATCCCACTACATTTTCATATAAATATATTATGCATATATACATAAATATTACTGAATGTATATGCGAATATATACGTATATAATATATATGTATGCATATGTACATATATATGTACTTATATATACCTACTTATATATATGTACGTATATATATATATACATATGTCTGTGTATATATGTATATTCATATATGTTTGTATATATGTATATTTATATATGTATGTATAAATATGTATGTGTATATATATGTATATTTGTATATGTATATTTGTATATGTATATTTATATATGTATATATATGTATATTTATATATGTATGTATATATATGTATATTTATATATGTATGTATATATATGTATATTTATATGTATGTAATAATATGTATATTTATATTGTTTATATATATGTATGTTATATATGTATATATTATATGTATATATATGTATATGTAATGTATATAATGTATATGTATGTATTATATATGATGTATATTTATATAATGTATGTATATTATGTATATTTATATTATGTAATATATATGTAATATTTATATATGTATGTATAATATATATGTATATTTATATATGTATGTATATATATGTATATTTTTATATATAGATTTTTGGATGTTTGTTTTTTATAGAAGCATTGTTGAATAAATTATTATTTATATTTTGTTTGAAGGCAATTATAATGCATGTATCGCATAAAATTCGATAATTATAGAAAATATCTTGACAAGTGAATCCGGCAAGGATGGCTCGCTATGCATAAACCGTACATGCTGTTTCGACTTTATACCTGTACGGTGTTCTGCATAGCGAGCCATCCTTTGCGGGATTCACTTGTCAAGATTATTTTTATAATTATCGAATTTTATGCGATCATGCATTATAATTGCCTTCAAGCAAAATATAAATAATAGTATATTTATATGTTTGTATATATGTATGTA
>CM042143.1:115860783-115878283 GCA_023376005.1 Doryteuthis pealeii | reverse complement strand
TTTTTCCCGTATTTTTCTTCTTGACCTCATTCTTCCTTGATACCTTCTATCTATTTCATCTGTAAAATTTCCACTTCTCACACCTTTCGACGAGTCATTTCCTCTCCCCCCCCACCCCCTTTGCTCCATGCATCTAACTCTCTTCTCAATTTTTCCCAACATAGATACCATTCCTTCTTTTTCTTTAATCCCATCCTTTTATAGACAAATTTCCTTCTCTCCCTCCCCCCCTCTCTCTCTCTCTCTCTCTCTCTCTCTCTCTCTCTCTCTCTCTCTTCTCTCTCTCCCTCTTCCCCTTCTCTCTTTCTCTTTTCCCACTCTCTGGACCCGTTCTCTTCAGTCTCCCCCCGTTGCTTTGGCCTCCGCCCATTCACTTTCCTTATATTTTTTATATTCATATTCTCTTCTGCTGAGACTATCTGAAATTGTCTCTGAAACCAATGAGCTAATAGTTGGTCCGTATCTGTTCCGGGCCTCATTGGAAGAGACATCTGTTTTTTGTAGGCATTTCCACTCTCCATCCCTTATATTTCTCTGTATCACTTTCTCTCTCTCAACCCTTTCTCTTCTCTCTCAAACCTCTTTCCTTCCTTCTCCTCTTTTTTCTCTTTCTCCTTTCCCCATATATAATACCTATAATATATATCTATGCATCTACAGTGGGACCACACATGCACATATAGGTTTTTTGTTTCATATAAACGAGTGTTTATTGCTAATAAATGACATTATGTTATTTTATACGCATACATGCACTCAAGGAAATTGCTCTGAATAGGAAATGCTTTGTTTTGAGGCAGTTTTGATCTTACACAGGCACATAACTGCATGATTCGGCCAGTGTAGCTATTACAAGACCTCACACTAAACTAGAGGATTCACTCAGTTGAGAATGCCTAGAACGTAGCTTACTGCAATGATAAACTAAAACCTGTCTAACATATTAGCGAGCACGTATATTTCGCATATATTAAAAACTTGAAAAAAATAGTTGGTATAATTGCCCCGTATAATTGAGTGTCCAAATTAAACGTCTATTCTTGAACAAATATTTAAGAGTACAATTCGGTGCAAACATGCACTCTTGATATATATATATATATATATATATATATAATATATAATATATATATACGTCACCACTTAAAATTATGACTTATCTCTTGTGATGGATGGGATTGCAGGGGTATAAGTGCACATCATCTCTTAAATAATACGATAAATATTAGTATTATCATTACGAAAGCGAGACAAGGCAATGATTTACTATAGTAGACCTACTGTTGCTGCTACTACTACTAATACTACAACTAATAGTAGTAGTATAAGTAGTATTGAAATTGATGGTAATGTGGGGATACAACCTGCCAGTTGTTATTATGACTTTTATTTGCACCGTCAGACTAGACAGTCTGTTTACTCTGAGATCAAGCATTGCCATTTTGCTCCCCGTCTGCAACAGTATCTTCAAGATTTTTGCAAAGTCCAAACGTCATGTGTTCTGTATCATCTCAGTTCTTCTTCACATTTCCCCCTCTCCATACAAGAGACTCAAGAAGTGGTTACGGTGCTCCACTGATTATGGGCATCACTATCTTCTCATATACATGATCTCCACCTTTGTTAGGTTGAGCACTGTGGGGTATTTATCTGTTTAAATTCCCTCTACCGCTGATGGGTGTGCTGATGGCCGAATATAAGGGACTTTGACTGATGAAAAATCTGTCGGGTTTCGATCCCTGGTAGAGATGGCTTGCTAAATCTAAATGTAACCAATATGTGATTCGTCGAGAAACTACTGTCTTTGGCTGACTATATATATATATATATATATATATATATATATATATATGAAATTTAACACTTTTGAAAAAACAAATGATGTTATATAATTGCTGACAGAAATCTGTTTCGACCGGCTCGATAAAATGTTCATCATCAAGAGCAACATATGAGAGATAGATGGGAAAAGAAAAAATAACCGTTAGAAGACTGTTTACAAACAAACACTATATTCAATGCTGGAATTGGTTTTTGGTTGCTCCATCAACGTTCTAACACAGATCGAATTCATAAAGCCTAAGTTCATTTTGGGACTGTTCTAAGGACATCCAGTGCAATTGGTATCACCTTTTTCAGCTTTCCGACAAGAGTATTTGTCTGTCTTTTCCGTGAAAGTGTTTGAGTATGTATATATATATGTATATATATATATATATATATATATATATATATAATATATATATATATATATATATATATATAAGGTGAGTCATAAAAAATCGAGATTGAAGCTGTATTTACCAAGATAGAAATGAGCAATGAATGGAACATTAATTTTTTTTTCAGAATACAAGGTGTCATAAAAGTATCGAGATTGAATCTGTATTTACCTAGATAGAAATAATCAATGAATGGAACGTTGACTTTATTTCAGAATACAAGGTGTGTCCTAAAAGTATCGAGATTGAAGCTGTATTTACCAAGATAGAAAGGAACAATGAATGGAACGTTAATTTTCTCAGAAGAAAAGGTGTGTCAAAAAGTACAAAAAACGCGACACTTTTTTAAAACAACTTGTGCATATATATATATATATATATATAGATAGATAGATAGATAGATAGATAACAACAAGAAATGTCTTCAAATAAACACCAGAATATTTAGCAACCTGACGATGGTGAAATAATCTGAAACCTGGGTAGTTGCTCATGAAAAACTTTTATATTTAAAAAATAAAACAAATAATAAAGCTCCTACAAATGTGTGGTTGAGTACTGTGATTTCTTTGTTTCATCCAAAACAAATTTTTAAATATATATATATATATATATATATATATATATATATATATAATATATATATATATATATAAGCAAATTAGACTGAGTGGCTTATTGTCTGTAACAACCAGACAGCGAGGCAGTCTATCCCCAAGACATAGGAGGATGTTTTTGCTTTTGAAGTGGAGCATCACATCTACCATCAGCTGTGTTTTCATCTCCTGGAACAAGTAGATAATAGATTTTTCAACAACAAAAAAACATCTGGCTATTTTCAAGGTAGAGAATTCTTCTTTTTTTTTTTTAAATTATTGGTTTCTTTAATTTAAAAAAAACTTATTCGTAGGGGACATTGTAAAGTCTCACCACTAGATCTTAATTTTTGCTCCATTCCCCCAACCGAAAATTAAGATCTAGGGCAACTTAGAAAAATTTCAGGGCAAATTCCTTCATCCCCACTATAAAATTTCCCCCCGTACGCCTAAGTAAAACTATCGTTAACAATCTAATTTTGTAAGCGTCTACTAAAGTTTTCGATCCTTATCAAGTAATCTATTGCTGTTGACAAGTATCAAGCTGAGCTTAGCTGATATCTCTCTATGTTTACATAAGTCCGTCTGATTGAAGGTTTTTAAATTTTTCACTAAATTCAAAGCCAATTTGGACGATGTTCAATTTTTGATACCTTGTGCAAGATTATGACCCTTAATGTATATAACCAAAACCTGTAGTGGTAATTACATGTCAAATCATACAGACAAAAGTAAAATTGTCAGCCACTCACTTGAAATTTTCTGAAATTTTGTACGTCGATGCAGTGCCACATGGGGATATTGATCATACTATTAAAAATCAGAATCATCAATAATTTGAAATTGTTTGAGTTTACGATTTGTAAATCATATTTTTGGATTCCTAGGGCAAACATGCTTTTATAAACCAATTTTAGGAATATAATATTGTTTAAGAAAAAAAAGAAAAGAAAATTGTTCTTTTTGTTTTTTACCTTATTAACCCAACAAAATGCAGATTCAGGTGAGATGTCTTTTACACAGCAACAAACAATAACATCTGGTTGACCTTTACACCGGAATATCTCAGCATTCCTCGAAGATCCGGTCTCATTTTCATTCAAAACACTCGATATCCAGCCAATTGGATGATTTTCTGCTGGCACAAGATACGATTGACAAAAACCTGGAAAAGAAAAAAATTGTTTTAACTCTTAATATCCTGTTGAGAGTCCAGAGCCCCATTCCTATAAGGATTTATCAATAAATGGCTTAAAATGGCCTTTTCATTTAAAGTTACCTGCTATTTCCCTTAAATCAAAGACTTCTAATATATTTAATATTATATTTAAACAAAATCTATTATTTGGGGTAGATAGGAAAGCTCTTGAACTGATTTTACAGACAAGATTACAAAATTTCGCGACCACCCCCATCAAATTTGGAGATCTAAAAATCAATTCCGGAAATCTTTCGAATCGGAAGCTCAAATTTTGGGGATTGTCTAACTTTATCATAATCCATACCTGTACAAAATTTCAGAAAAATTGAAGGTGGTGGGGGACATAGCTGGGATGATTTGACTTTGAATTACTTGTAGGTAAGATTAAAGAGCTCAGTCTGCCCTACTATTTATCCAAAGCTGAAGGGATATGAATAAATGAATTCATACGTTTCCGAAGAAGGTTAGCGCTATGTGAAATGCAAATAGCCTCGTCCAGTATTTGAACACGAGCTGATGAGTTCATTTCCTACCGTACTAACCATTATATCACGCGCTTCTTAAGCTAAGTAATATGTTTAAATGCACTGACCTCCTGTAGCACAGTGACAATTATCAATCTCTTGTAAGAAACGTATGGTTAAGATTTCGAACTGCTCTAGGAAATTGTGAGTTGTCACATTGTGTCAGACTTAGCAAAAAATAAAGAATATCTTATCATAATGGAGATTGTGTGTTTTCTGCCTGTAACCGAAACTATATTACTACTGAAGTCACAAATCCCTTAGTTATTTACGTCACATTCTTCATGATCTTATTTTTATTCAAACCTCAATTATTAATAAAATTGTTTTATATCATTAATACTGTTAACCATACTTCATACTAATAACTTGCAATTGTATCTGTATATGCTACAAAATAGCGGCTTGTAGTGTGAACGGGAAGGCTAATTTGCATATTGATATTAAAAATTTGATTTTAATAAATATGTGCTTAGTATTATTGATTTCTAATTGTTTGATTTTATATTAATGAACATGAGCAAAAATCTCGAGTACAAATTTTAAAATAAATCCATTAACAAGAAGAACTGTAATTTTTATTGCTTACTTCCGATTTTAGATAAATAGTTAAATTAGGAAAATTTAGCAATAAAAAAGGGATTTATGGAAGAGTAAGTTTCAGGTGTTCTATTTTTTTATTATTATGCCCCCTCTCTGTTTCAAATTTTTTTATCTGCATTCTTACTTAGTTTCATTAGCCTTTCTAATCTAATCTAATATTTTATTACATTAAAACTTAAATACTTGCAACAGGATGGTGCATATATTTACAAGTAAACATAATGCTCTCTTAGCTTGATGCTGTGAGATAATTCAGAAATGTATTGCCTTATAATCTAAATCTTATTAGTTCTCTGTACATTGTGTCACTGTGCAAGACAATGTCTGGTAGATAACTTCATACAATTGGCACCTTCTCGATAGCCAGTCCGTTGCTTCTATAGTGAACTGAATCATCTTTGAGTAACTTTCTGTTATATGGCTCTATATAGAATGCGCTCGTATTGTGACGCTTATCGTCGAAGAAAATACATACGGTGACATGGTTTCAAATCCGGGACGCAGCTGCTTGCATTTCACATCGGAAAAGGTATGAATCCAACTTCTTTCCATCTATGAGCAAAGAAAACGTGATATATATATATTTATGTATGTGTGAATGTATTTACCACATGTAAATATAAACACGTAAACAAGTATGTATCCCTCAATTTATGGGTAAAATAGTAGGACAAACTGGGCTCTTTAGCCGCGGTATGGGAACTAATATAGGAGAAGGAAAACTCGGAAGTTAAACGGTGAAAACTTAGGTTCGAATCCAGTGCGGTTAGGTAAATACTAAATACATATTTGTCACTAAATCAGAATATGTTATGGAGTCCCATGGTGTAATGATTACCGTCGTAGGAAATGGACACGGCGAGATAAGATCAAATCATGGACGAGGCCAATGATTCTCTCTCCAGCTATGGGTAAATAGTATGGTAGATTGAGCTCTTTAACCTTGGCTAGGTAACAAGTTCAGTAGAAGGAAAACCCGAATTCCAACCAGTTAAGAAAGTGATCCTATGTCACCTCCTGCGCTTGCAGAGGGTTTGCTATATATATATATATATATATATATATATATATATATATATATATTTTGTTATAGTGTACAATACATTTAAGGTGCCGTTGTTACCATTGGTTTCCAGGCAGCATGTTAGCTACCTTTCTTCAAGACATTGTTCCGCGTTTGATTGAAGAAGTGTGGCTGACAAGCTGCCTGGAAACCAATGGTAACAATGACACCTTAAATGTATTGTACACTATAATAAATAAATAAATACAGACCTTACACACGTAATCGAGCACTTTATTTTCACTTCCCAATACTAACAAAGGAATACATATATATATATATATATATATATATATATATATATATATATATATATATATATATATATATAGTGAAAATTTTGAAAAACACAGGTTCAAATAAAATGAGTGGTATTTTATTCAGCCAACACACACATACACACAAACCCACACACAGACATCCAAATAAAAAACGATTTATCTACTCACATTTCAATACACACGCTCTCTCCTTCTCCTCTCTCCTCCTCTCTCTCCCCTCTCCTCTCTCTCTCTCCTCTCCTCTCTCTCTCTCTCCCCCTCTCTCTCTCTCTCTCTCTCTCTCTCTCTCTCTCTCTCTCTCTCTCTCTCTCACACACACTACACACACAACGTAAAATGTTCGATTTCATCCTTCAAAATCGTTTATCCTAAGCGTCTCATAAATTTTCGAATCTATTTTCTAAGAACGCTAACTTTCCATTCAAAACATTGTAAACAAACCGTTCCCAATCTCCGTATTATTCTGTGATATTTTTTTAGTTTTCCTTATATCAACAAAAGCCCTGAAGACGATCTACTAAACAGATTGAAACACTGCAGCGTTGGCTGAATAAATACCACTCATTTTATTTGAACCTGTGTTTTTTTTCAAATTTGTCACTATATTACATACCGTCGGATTCACTTCATTTTTCTCTTCTCTCTCTTTCTCTCTCTCTCTCTCTCATATATATAATATATAATATATATATATATATATATATATATATATATATATATAATATATATTATAATCCTAATAATTATTTACATATGAAGAGCATTTAATGTGCGCTGAGGTTACTTTCACGGTTCTTTTTCAGTAAGTTATATAATAATTCTAGTAGGCATTGGTTATATTGTGGTGACTGGCTCCTGTCAAGAATAACAATGGACTTAGCAGCTTTTTTAAATATTTCTACTAGTTGGGTGGTTATGTTAAGATTAAATAAGTTATCCTTTATGCTCTCGCTCATCCCCTCTCTTCATCAGCAACTATGGTGGCTTGTCACAGACAATATATCTTTTGTTTCGATATTATGTGATGAGTACAGAGATATGCATTCGTATCCTAACAAAGTGTTGCAAGGCTAAGTGAATTTAAGCAGCTGAAATTTTAACTCGGCTTATCAGTTCCATCCGGATTACCATTGTTTCAATTCATACAAGTCATCCTTTATTAAAGTTAAGAATATATAAACGATTTCATTACACACACACACACACACACACACACACACACACACACACACATATATATATAATATATATTATATATATAATATATATATATATATAAATAATTTGACGTGGATAGAGAAGGTAGAATGAAGAGGAAATTGTGTAACAGGATAGAAAGGTGGAGCAGAGAGAACAGGGGAAATATGGGCACAAAATAAATGGAAGACTATATACCCCCCATATATATATATATATATATATATATATATATATAAGAGAGAGAGAGAGAGAGTGTGTGTATTATAGTGTGTACAGTAGTATAATAGTGTGCAATACTAAATCCGCTCTACTTACGTATTGAGCACTTTATATTTGTTAAAACGCTGACTTCTCCGGGTAATATTGAGATCAACCCAATATTTTTACCAGTAACTCATCCCCTTGACCCCCCCACACACACATACATATATATATATATGTTTCGTTAAACTGTACTGACGATTTTGTTCGATCCTTTCTAATTTTCTGGCCATCTTTTTAATGTCAGGGTAGAACTCGTGTAACAATCCACCAAAAGTTTCTCCCACCCTGACATTAAAAAGATGGCCAGAAAATTAGAAAGGATCGAACAAAAACTCGTCCGACAAGAATCGTCAGTAAAAAAGAAAAAAATGCTGCCAAAATACACTACACAGGTGTAATAAATATATTTATTTGTTAAAGTGTACTATACAATTAAAAGCATGTTGTTACTATTGGTTTCAAAGCATTGGTTTAATATTAGCTGTCAACCATGGGATCTATCTCTTTTCCTGTCACTGTGAAGCAAGTGAGAACAATTTTCGAACCCTTTTCTAGGAATATCACTAGCATAAGCAGAACAAGACTTTATAATTGTTAATTATCTCCTGAGACTAACTATTCCATCTTAGATGGTTATTTGTTCCAAACAATTCTCAGTACTCTGATTCTAACTAGTACGACCATCATCATGATATTTCAAAATATATACAGATCTTATGCCATTTATTTGTAATCTAATTAATTATTACATCCTAAACTCAGATGTGATTTTCCCAGCCATATTGCCCTTATGGCAAACCGCAACCCGTTTTTATCATATGGGTGCTAGAAGGCGGTGACTGAGAGTCTACATGTCCTGGGAATGACATTAAACTCTATCTGATGGTGAGGTTCCAGTTTTGGAGGTTTGGGGTGTTGAGAGTTTTTGATATAAGGCATGAGGAAAACGGTCACTCCTAAATATAGACCCGTTGACTACCACGTGACCACCGAAGGCATTTCTATTGTCCAATCACTGGCACTGCTGCTTCTGCTGTATTAATAGAGGCACCATTCTAAACTTATGTCATTGACACTTGGATTCTCTTGGACGACGGACTTACAATGAATACTGTGACACCGGATTCTTATTGGCTTGCTTACTTATTCACTACATCTGGAACTAAGGATAGCTGCCAGATACTTAACATGGGGAATGTGGAGCTCCCCTTCATCACCATTGCTCCCTGGTCTATTCTGACCCGGAGTGTTAGTACCTGTTAGGGTTCCATCTATGGGTTAAATAGAAAAATGTATTTATTAAAAAATTGTATGATCCATTAAGAATTTATCTATTTCAAAAATTTATCGGCATTAAATGATCCACTGAGGTTGATATGCCGTAAAACAAAACCAAACCTAAACTCAGAAAAATATTCAAAGATCATATTTAATATAGTCTTTCTGGAAAATACAGACTGTCATCTTCAGTTTTCAGCGAAATTTCACATTAAGCACTCAGCGTCTGATATTGTCATCTGGCCTCATAATTCAAACCCCTCACCTCTGAATTTCATTCAGGCCTCATGAGCATTGATAAAAAGTTGAGAATACACAAATAAATATAAGATGTATGTTCATTTGGCATTTCCACAATGTGCTAGTAAACTAACAAAGGTTTATTGTATTTTAAGGTACTGTTATTTTGCTCAGGACGAGTGAAAATGATGCTTCAATCCCGAAACCATGCCCTATCTTATAGTCAATAACTAATAAAGCTCTGATAATATATTTTTAAATATCTGACAACAGTAACAATAACAATAACAATATATGTAAACATCTGACAATACTGCTATAACATAGAGCTTATTCTTAAATCACTCGTAACACACACACACACACACACATATATATATATATATATATATATATATATATATATATATATATTATATAATAATCTTTATCTTCAGCAAGATTGATGAGTCATTTGCGGTCTCATGAGAGGAAACGTTCTGGTGGTGGAGTTATAGGATTGTGAGGAATGGCAGTGATCAGTAAAGATTATGCTATTATATATATATATATATATATATATATATATATATATATATATATATATATATGTGTGTTTGTGTGTGTGTGTATATGTATGTATGTATACACACACACACACACGCATATATATTATATATATATATATATATAAAGGGGGAGAGTGAGAGGAGAGTGGTGCTCTTAATGTTAGCATGGAATTCTGAAATTTGGTCATAAATAGAACGAAAAAGCAGATACTTTTTTAAAATACAATCGGTAGATAACGACTTATATATATATATATATATATATATATATATATATATATATATATATTATATATATACAAACATATTAGGAGGTGCTATATTTTAAAAAGAGAAGAAAAATATCTTAATCACATTACGAGTTAATAGATCACGTGACATATTTTGACAGGCGACATGCATTTTTAAATCTTCTACATTTCAAAAGGTGACAAGCGTTATAAGATATATGTACATCATGAGTATTTACGTCACGTGACAAACATACAAATATTTACACGAAAATATTTGAACGTGAAAATAATTACATCCTTATTTATTTCATGTTGGTACGTACATACATTTATTTGATTTTTGCGGAATGACATTCATCAAATTTGAGCAGTAGGACAACTTCGTGAGATCTTATATTCAATAGTTGCTGTAATATATATATATATATATATATATATATACTAATCCTATTCGTAAACCCTGGCGGTAAGATTAAAAATGGCAAATAATTTGTTAGTACAAATATATTAACAACCTTCACCTGTGAATAAAATGAAATAAAAGAAAAAAAAAGACCCAGTCACCGTATTTCGACGTATCACGCCTCTTCAGCCTGTGTGGCTAGACATTAGCAAGCGACCCCCAGCTGGGATGATAGCCCGATCGATTTATCATCAGTCAACCTTCTTAACCACTTGGCCATCAGCACCTATAGACTGAGACGAAGATTTTATTTACCCATAGTTGTAGGGAGAATAATTGGATTAATACCTTTCCCAATTGTATGAGCTCTATGTGAAAAGCAACCACCCTCGTCCAGGATTTGAACTCGTTTCGTCGTGTCCTGGACGTGGCTGTAATATATATATATATATATATATATATAAGAGAGAGAGAGGGGGGTAATCTTAAAGGTAGGGTATCCAAAACATTTAGAAATCACAGAAACATTTGTTTGTCAGTGGTGTTTACATCATTCATATATCTATTTTTCTGTATACATAAAAGCCAGTTATTTCGAAGTATTTTTGTGAGCGTTTTGGCAGTTTTTGAATGCCCATTTCATAACAGTTCGCCACCATGTCGTTAAGGAAGTGTTGAACCCCATTGTTGTTGCACTCTCTTTACCACTTGATTTGACATCCACGCATGATTCGCCATAAACATGAATGACAATGAATTTTAATTGGTTTAATGACTTTTGTATTCAAAAACCGAATAATTACGCAAATTTCATGCTAGTAGCGTCAATCGGAAGCTCCCTCAAAAACGACTGCCAAGCGAAGACTAAGGGCGGAAGCGAGGCAGGAGCGGGGCCATGTGCAGGTGCATGCACCCCCCCCCCCACATAACACACACAAAAAAAACAACGGCGCTGCCAATTGCCGGAGGAATAGTTTCTCTGCCCTTTGGCGACCTTACCTTTGGGATTATATTTGTATATTAGTACAAACTAGGGGGTCACCAGACTACGGCTCGCGGGCCAGATCTGGCCACCGAAGGCATTTTCTAAGGCCCGACGAAGGTACTTGAATTTGTTTGTTAAAACGTACGGAACACTAGACGTTCTGATAACATTTAAATTCAAATATCATGTTAAGCTATCTAAATCTTCATGGACTTGACTACTGTAGGTAGGTTACAAAATGTCGTGCTTGTGAGCATTTCACTTGTTACTTACGCGATCACGAATTTTCACTTTTTACGACTGCTTGAAAAACACATTCTTTGATAATGTTTTGAAAATAAATACGTTAGTTAAATTTGTTTTTGTGCATCTTAAACCTCTCATCCATGAATAAAATATCGAAAGATAAATTTTGTTTTACATCTTTTTTTCAGAGTTTTCGTTTTGACTTGCAAGTATTGAACACAATAATAAAGTTTGGTGATCCCCGGTTTATGCGATCATCACGCATACGACTTGTTACAATAGTGATGTGTCCCATGGTTGTTATTTTTTCAATTAAACGGCCCACAGCGAAAAAAGTTTGGTGACCCCTGGTACAAATTGGTATTGATACTAAAAGTTTGACGCTTAAAAGTCTAAACAATATTTTTTTTAAGCGTGAAACTGTTAACTGTCCGCTTGTTATCTTTTTTAATTCGCTTTTACAATTCGCTGATCAACTTCTTCTTTACATGCTCTTTTATGTTCAATCAGGAGGATTAAACATGGTGCGTGATATTCCAAACACCCTACACTGTCACACATTTCCTCGTGGAGTGTGGAGTTTTCGATCCAATCAGAAATTGTTCAATATAAATAATATGAGGGATCTGTTTGAGAAAACTGACATAGACGACACTTTTTCCTTCAGAGAAGTAGAAATGTGTCGCAGATTATGAATCGGATATGAGTTACATCAACAAAATACATCTACTAGAAATACGCCAATAAAAAGAGCTTGATTACCAAATTTTGCCGCATGTTTTGACAGTTTTGGCATTAAATGATTCACAGGTTTATTATGCTTTGAAACAGACCAAACCAAACCAAACGTAGTTAATGAAAATTATTTTTTACCAATTTGAGGACATTAATATATTGAAATATAGAATTTTTATCAAAATGATTTGTTTCGGCATTAAATGTCCTGAAAAAGGGTTTATATGCCATAAAACAAACAAAACCAAATGAAATTAATGAAAATAATTTGTACTAATTCGAAGACATTAAGAACTTGAATCATATAAACTTTTATCAAAATGACTTGTTTCGGCATTAAATAACCTGAAAGGGGGTTGGTAAAACAAAGAAACCAAACCAAACCAAACCATTTACTGTACAAGTAGCTCTATCATCGGATATCGAGCATTGTCATTGTGAATGTTACAGTCTTGTAATTTGTACATTATCTTTATCAATTTTATTTTCTAATGGTTTTAAATATTTAATCATTCCCGTCTAAACAGATCATTGGGTGGTAAAGAAAGATTTTGAAAAATTGAAAAAAACTTGAAAAAATATGAACAATCACTTTTGTCCATATTTTTTTCTTTTTTTTTTCAATTTTTCAAAAGTTTTCTTTAACTGTCCGATGATTGCACTGTCTAGACAAACATGAAACCAAATAGTAGCAGATAAGCTTCCAGATAATCAAATATATATATATATAATATATATATATATATATATATATATATGTGTGTGTGTGTGTGTGTGTGTGTGTGTTTAGGCAGCATTTTTTTTCTTGTAGGCATATATTGTTAAAATATGCTGCCATTTTTGGTCTGCAAGTTTTGTCCTTTGTTTTTTGTATTGCCGGATTATTTTTGTAATATCTGGCGAAAATTGGTTGATGTATTTACCATATGTCATAGACCAAGCACTTTTCGCCCTATCGTGGGCCATCTTCAGGGTATTTTGAAACCGTACAACAATGGGCTTTTCCATTTTTTATTTAACAAAGGACAGAACTTGCAGACAAAAAATGGCTGCATTATCTAACTATATATATATATATAAATAAAGTGGTGTTATTGTGTCTGTATTCTGCTTTGCATTTACGTAAAAATACAGATTGTAGTTTTCACATGTAATGAAAAAACATTGACACGCATATACAAGCACGCCAGGACACTCTGACCATTTGCACAAAATACACGCCATTATTTACACAAGTTTATCGTAGCAGACATTTTTATTTTCTTTCATTTTGAAAACCTTTAGACATACGCTACATATCAGAAAGCTTTGCCTTCGACACATAAATAAGTTACATACAAAGATGCATACTTTATGTGTATGCGTGTTTCAATCTACTTTTTGTATATATATATATATATATATATTATATAATATATATATATATTATAATATATATATACACATATATATATATATATATATATAATATATATATATATATATATGAGAGAGAGATTATGATCAGTATGGTTATAAATTGACACAGTATAGAAATATATTTACACGTACATGCATACTTATGTATATATAAAGATAAATGCGTGTACATAAAAGCACACACAGACATACACACACACACACACATATATATATATATATAATATATATTATATATATATATATATAATATATATATATATTTGTGTGTGTATTTGTAGAAAGAGAGATAGAGTAAAGGACTATAGTTATGATTATTATCTCTATAAGCATCTATAGACACACACGTATACACACACACATATGAGTGTGTGTGTATTTGTAACAAACAAGGGTATATATATCTTTCGACGTACATGTATACATATGAATATATTAAATACAAAAGCAGACACATTTGTATATATATATATATATATTATATTATATATATATATATATATAAATGAATATTAGCACAAACGCATGCACATACACATATTTAGAAAAAATAAAATATAAATGTGCATTAAAACCCAAAAGGCGCACATATGCAAAGTAATGCCCAGAAACACACACACACACACACACACGTACATTTACATATATATATATATATATATATATATATATATATATATATGTGTGTAAATGTACGTGTGTGTGTGTGTGTTTTCTGGGCATTACTTTTGCATATGTGCGCCTTTTTGGGTTTTTAATCCACATTTATATTTTATTTTTTTCTAAATATGTGTATGTGCATGCGTTTTGTGCTAATATTCATGAATGAATATATATATATATATATATATATATATAATATTATATATATATATATATATATATATATATATATATATATATATAGTGTGTGTGTGTAAACTAAGGCCCCAAGAACGAAAGATTTTTCCCGTATTCCATACCTAGTTGTGTACCTCCACCTCAAAAACTAAATAAATAAAATGAAAAATTAAAAGAAAAGAAAAGAAGTGTTGGCCCTTCGAAAAATTATCGCTCCAGTCTTCGTAGTAGCCATAGCTGAAATGTCAAACTTAAAGGGGGGTGGGGTGCCAATGGAATCTAGGCATCCTTTCTGGTGGTGATGCTGTCGATAGTGAAGTTGCTTGCTTGCTTCGTTGGTGTCTGGTTTTTTTTTTCTTTCTTTCTTGGTAGTAGTGATGGTGGTGACTCTGATGATGGAGCCGATGGTGGACGTGTGCGGGTTGTGGCCATAGATTCGTTGATTAATGGCCGTGAGCAGCAGCGAGCTAAACTTCACAATAATTCACTTGATTCTCTCTTCTTCTTTTTTTTTGTTGTTGTTTTTTCTTTTATTTGTTTTGTTGTTGTTGTTTTTTTTTTTTGTTTTTTTTTAGAATTGTTGATGGTAAGCTTTATTTTTTTATTTTTAGTGGAGGGGGTGTTACTTTTTGCCTATTTTTGTTATAATATTTTTCAACGTGTATGGTTGTTTGTATAGTTCATTTTGTTTTCATTCGTTTTTTTCATTCATTCATTCTTTCTTTCAAGTTCCGTCTTTCTTACTTTTTGCATAGCATTCATTCTTTTTTTTTTTTTTCCCTGTCTTTCTATTTTTTCCATTTCTTTTTTCCTTCGTTTCTTTCTTGTAAATTCTTTTTTTTTCTTTCTTTCTTTCTTTCTGTCTTTCATTCTTGTGAGATTGGCCTTTCATATATTTTATATACGAATCTTTTTGTCTTCTTTTCTTTCCTTCATCTTTCTATATTCGTTTCGTTCTTGTAAGTTCTTTCTTTCTCTTCTTTCTTTCTGTTTTTCTTTCATTTTTCATTTCTTTCCTGTAAGTTCCTTCTCTCTTCCTTTTTATATATTCTTTCTTTCTCTCCTTCTTTTATGCTTTCTTTCTTTCTTTCTTTCTTTTATGCTTTTTTTCTTTATTTCTCTCTTTCTTTTATGCTTTTTTTCTCTCTTTCCCTCTTTCCCTCTTTCCTTCTTTCTCTCTTTCTTTTATGCTTTCTTTCTCTCTTTCTCTCTTTCTTTCTTTTTGTTTTCTTTCTTTCTTTCTTTGATGTTTTCTTTCTTTCTTTCTTTCTTTTATGTTTTCTTTCATTCTCCCTTTCTTTTATGCTTTCTTTATTTCTTTCTTTATTTCTTTCTTTATTTCTTTCTCTCTTTCTTTCTCTCTTTCTTGTAATTATTCTTTCTTTCCCCCTTTTTGCACACTATCCGTTCTTTCTTTCTCTTTCTTTGATATTTTTAGTTCTTCCTTTTTACATATTAATTCATTCTTCTTCCTTTCTTTCATTCTTTCTGCTTATTACTTCCTTTCGTGACTTCATTCTTTTTTTACGTACTATCTGATCTTTCTCGTTCTTTGTTTCTTTCTTTCTATTGCCTTTATCTGGATTTCTTTCCCTTTTTTCTTCTTTCTATCTTATGTGTCACATTCTTTACAAATCTCTTTCATGATTTAGTATCGTTTTTACATCATTCTTTTTCTACATTCACTCTTTATTTATACGTTCATTTATTATTTACAAACTCTATCTTTTTTTCATTCATTTTTCTACTTCTCCTGAATTAATTTCTCCTATTTTTTTCACATTCATTTTTCTTTCTTACATCCTTTCATTCCTTTTCATTCTTCCGTACACCCTTTTTTTTTATATCTAATGTTTATATAAACATTTGTGCATTCCACATTAACTTATTCTCCATTCTATATTTCTCATTCTTTTTTTCTTATTTTTTGTTTCTGTTTCTTATGTTTCTTTTTCCTATATTTCCTTCTCCCTATATATCCACTTTTTCTCCTTCTTTTATTATTTCTTTTTCATCTCTTTCATTTTGGAGATATTTTTTTTTCGTTTATTTTTTGTTTATTTTGCAATTCTCAGCATACATATTCATGTTGTTTTTGGCATCCTTCCGTCTACTAAAGACGATGGCGTAGTGTCCACTTTAAAAAAATGTTTTAGCTGCAACTGCGTGACTGGCTGAACAGATCACTTTTTGAATGGCAATCTCTGGTGCAGTGACTGCAAAAAAACAAAAACAAAAAAAAACAGTGATGCTGGAGTTGCTGTTCTCTCCTTCCTTCTGGCTCTCTTTTCTGTGGCGGCTTCTTTCCTCTCTTTTTCACTTTTTTTTGTTTCTTGTTTGACGAGGAGGTGCCAGGTTGCACGGTCTTCTGCACAAGCCTCCCATGTATTGGTGTAGATGTAGCATGTCTTCATATCCTTATTGCAGACATCTTTAAAGCGCAGGCGTGGTCACCCTACCGGTCGGGTGCCTTCTACTAATTCACCATACAGTAGGTCTTTGGGGATGCGGCCTTTGTCCATCCTTCTGACGTGACCAAGCAAGCGCAGGCGTCTCTCGTATATAATTGCGGACATGTTGTTCATATTTGCTCGTTCCAGCATGTCTATGTTGGGGACT
>CM042143.1:115848433-115858183 GCA_023376005.1 Doryteuthis pealeii | reverse complement strand
CCTTATGGGTGCGAACTCCAAGAATTGTTCAAGTCAGAGACGCAGCATCCTTTTGTAGTTTCTATTCAGATTTTTCTCAAAGCATTTCGTTAGAATCCAAGTGTGCAGCCAATAGTAGCACTAACACGGCTACAAAAAAGAATTCACGGTTGATCTTATGAGAGAGAGCAGATTTCCATACGACCGATAACCTGTCTATTGATGTACATGCCTTTCCTACGCATATATTGGCACCGCTTTCTGTTGATGTGATATTGCTACCTATGCATGTGAACTGGTCTACTAATTTTAGAAACTTAACATCCAGTGTGGAGATATTTCTATATTACGATTTTGTGACAATTTTAAGCTACAGGTGAGAGCACTTTACAGTGGATATGCCTTGTGTTCCTTAGTGTTGGTAGAATCCTTGTGTTCCTTAGTGTTATGCAGAATCTTTGATTGTTCCTTAATGAAAAATCCTTGTGTAAAGTAGAGTCCTTGATTGTTCCGCGGTGTTAGGCAGAATCCTTGCGTTAAGCAGTGTCCTTGATTATTGATCCGTTCGTCAGCGTCGAATACGAGCAAATGAAGGGTTTCATTAGTTAATTACCAACCACGTATTTAGTGTGTTGATTGCTGTCTTTAATCCATGCGCCCAAGCAGAGTCTATAAGTTTAAATGGTGTGCTACAGCACACTTTAACAACAAATTATTTCAACGCTCCATCTATATATTAATGGCCGTGTTGTCTACCACTATCATCTTGTAATACCCTCTGATCAAAAGAGACCATCCAAATTGTCCAAAACTAAATGCAAAAGTGTAAATTATTTCTTGTGAGTGCCTAAACAATGGACCATTCCGTTTATAAAGAAAGAAAGAAAGAAAGAAAGGGAAGTAAATATATGCAACACAGAAAAATATGAGAGAGAGAGGTGTTGAGCACACGAAGCGATAAAGTTTATCTGTTTAATCGAACATAAATAAAATGAAAAGAAGGAAAAAAAAGAGTGAGAGAGTTAAATCAAGATTTTTTTACACATTTTAAATATTTACAATATCTCTATGTCTACTATCTCAAGTAAACATATCAAACGTTGAAATAAATAAATTATCATACTGTGGTGTATCCACTGGTCCTGTTTTAATGAGCAAATGAAAAGAAGGGAACAAATGGTGAGAGAGAGTTAAAAATGGACCATTCCGTTTTATTATAAACAAAGAAGGGAAGAAAAAGGATATGCTACACAGAAAAAATTAAGAAGAAAGAATGAGCGTAGGGAAGATAGAAAGAAGTGTGGACGCGAAGTGATAGTGCTAATCTGTTTCAATCGAACATGATGAAAAAAAGGAATAGAAGGAAAGAAAAAAAATGCCACAGGAAGTTAAATCAAGATTATTATACTTTTACATATTGGACTATTTGAAATATTTCTATTGTCGCTATCTCAAGTAAAACATTCAAACATTGTAATGATTAAAATAATCATGCTAAGCAAAAAAACTCATGTGTTATTGACTGAGAACGGGTCCCTTGCACATTGTAAAAATATCCTGCCGTGCGTCACATCAGAGAAATTCTGAGAAATCTTTCTGCTTTCTTTGATGTGATTGTCAAGGTCAGAGATTTGTTTACTTTTACAACTTTTTAGGAGAGTCAGCCTTTGTGCTGATATCATGCCTACACTGTTTAACCCATGTCGTTTGCACAATTCTCAGTGTATCAATGTCCCTACTCTGTCATGTTTATTGTTGTGTCCTCCGTGTGGTTTACACTTTCGTCACTTTCTTTCTACAACGTCAACTGATTTTCTAATTGTTTTGTCTATCGTTATTTCTACAAAAGATTTCCTCATCATTTTTTTTGGCTGAAATACGAGCTTTATATTTTATGTATTATTATTATTATCACTTTCTGATTTTTTCATATCAGCATTATCTGATGGTATTTCACTGGAGGATGAGTGACAACAAGCCTCCTCAGGTCTCCAGGACTCTTCTGAGTATCCTAGCCGATTGCACCAGTGCAGTAGTCTGGATGGTCTCAATTCTTCCTCTGGTTTCCAGATCCTCCAGTCTTTTTTACAAGTTTATTGGGACCGTTCCAAGTGCACAAACTACAATTGATATCACTTTCACTTTCATATTCCACAGCTTTTCCATTCTTTGGCAAGGTCCAGATATTTATCCATCTTTTCATTTTCCTTCAGCTTCATCCAGTGATCTGCAGGAACAGCAAAGCACACCAGCTGACACGTTCTTTCTTTTTTTAAATGTTAATCCACACTAGGTCTGGTCTCGTAGCTGATAAAGGTTGATCCGTCTTTATCTCAAAGTCCCAGAGAATTTTATGCATTTCATTCTCAAGATCAGATTTATTATTATTATTATTATTATTATTATTATTATTATTATTATTATTATTTACTCCTTTTGAGTTTTCACATCAGTGTTAGCTGATGGTCTTTCACTGGAGCCTGAGTGACAGCAAGTCTCCTCAGGTCTCCAGGACTCTTCTGAGTACTCTGGCAGATTGCAGCAGTGCAGTGTTCTGAATGGTTTCAATCCTTCCTCTGATATCCAAACTTTCCAAGCCCTTTTCTAATCCTTTTGGGACTGTTCCAAGTGCACCAACTACAATTGGTATAACTTTCACTTTTCATATTCCATAACTTTTTCAGTTCTCTGGCAAGGTCCAGATATTTGTCAATTTTTTCATTTTCCTTTAACTTCACCCTGTGATCTGCTGGCACTGCAAAATCAACCAGTTGACAAGTTCTTTCTTTTTGTTAATCAACACTAGTCTGGCCTTCTTGCTGGGATGAGGTGATCCGTTTTTAATTTCAAAGTCCCAGAGATTTTGTGCGTTTCGTTCTCAAGAACAGATTCTGGTTTATGCATATACCATTTTTTTTGTGGTCAAAATTTAATTTCTTGCATAATTCCCAGTGGATCACCTTCCCAACCCAGTCGTGTCTAGTTTTGTATTCTCGTTGTGCTAGTTTGCTACATTCGCAGAGTATATGGTTAACAGTCTCATCTCTATTACCGCAAAGTCTACATTTACTATTTTGTTGGTCTTATCAATTTTCGCTTTGATGTAGTTTGTCCTTATGGCATTATTTTGTGCAGCAATTATAAGGGATTCCGTTTCTCTTTTGAGGTTTCCCTTTCTTAACCATGTCCAAGTCTTTTCCATGTGCAACCTCATCTATTTGTCGTTTGAAGCGTCCATATAATTGTTTTTCTTCCCATTTTTGTTTTCTAGTCTTTTTCGTTTTCTATCTGCCGTTTCTACTATTTGTTGGCCGCCATAAGTAGTTTGTCTTTGCTCTTCCTTGTGTAATCTTCAAGTTGTGGATTGTGGTTTCTATGCATTCCTCTATGTTGGCAAAACCTCTTCCCCCTTCCTTCTTGACACATACAATCTATCTCTATCATCTAGGGTGGAGAGCCTTGTGCATGGTCATTAATTTTCTCGTCCTTTGGTCTATCTGTCTGAGTTCTTCTTTTGTCCATTTTAAGAATGGTCCTGAGTATCTTATAATGGGGACAGCCCAGGTATTAATTCCTTTGATCAGATTTCTGCTGTTAAGTTTCGTTTCTAGAAGTTTTCTAGTTCTCCTGAGATATTCTTTTTTAACTTTTCCTTTCATTTCTGCTTGCATGATATTGTCCGCTTCTAAATTCCTAAGTATTTGTAGCTTTCATTTTCATCAAGATATTTTATAGTTTCCTGATTGGTAGTTGTTATTCCATGCATTAGTTTTCTCTCACCCCTTTTACTACAAGCATAGCACATTTTCGATTCCAAATTCCATCCCTATATCCTGGCTATATATTCTAATAGTTTGTACTAGGCTCTCCAATTCTTTTTCATTTTTTGCAAAAATTTTAATGTCATCCATGTACATCAGGTGGTTTATCTTTTCTTGTGAATTACTAAATTTGTATCCCCCGGTACATTTTTTAAGTATATGGTTTAGCGGCATCATTGCAATAATAAAGAGTAGTGGTGATAATGAGTCTCCTTGGAAGATACCTCTTTGGATTTTTACTTCTGCCAGGGATTGTTTTCCAGCTTTTAATTGAACTCGCCAGTTTTCCATGGCTTTTTTAATGAAGTTTATAATGTTGTTGGAAATTATTATTTGTTGGAATGATGTTGGAAATTATTATTATTATTATTATTATTATTATTATTATTATGATCTTGGTATACGTTCATATATATATATATATATATATATATATATTAAATAGATGTTTTTTCACACTGAAACCAGTAAATACTAAAAGACTTAATGTTAATTTTCTATATCTAGTTTCTATCTATCTAGATGGATAAATGCATCATTGACCAGATTGTCACACACTCTCTCTCTCTCTCTCTCTGTCTGTCTGTCTGTCTGTCTCTGTCTCTCTCTCTCTCTCTCGTCTGATTGAAACAGATTAGCATCATCGCTCCGGCGCGCTCATCCCTCTCAGTCTATCTTTCCTCATTTGTAATTTTGCATTTCATCGAGGACGATTTGGACGATCTCATTTTTAACCAGATGGTATTGCAAGATGATAACGGTCGTACAATTAAAGAACACGAGTATTAATATGATTTGAAAAGCAAAGAGTAGAACGATATTGAATTGGAAAGAAAAGAATAGACTGATAAACCGTTTGGATACGTTTTAATATCAAAACAATTACACCAGTTATAACAGTTCTACAAAATATTTCCTCTTTGGTTCATTTAAAAAATGGCCAAGTGTATCTTATAATGGGCACGACCCAGGTATTTATTCCTTTTGATGATATTTCTGCTACTGATCTTGTTTTCTAGGAGTTTTCTTGTTCTCCTGAGGTATTCTCTTTTAAACTTTTCCTTTCATCACTTATTGTTTGATAGTATCTGCTTCTTCTAAAATTCCTAAATATTTATAACTTTCTTTTTCTGAAAGTGTTTTAATACTGTTAAGATTTGGTAGATATATTCCTTCCATTAGTTTTCATTCCTCATTCTTATCGTTAGCATGACACATTTTTCAATTCCAAATTCCATTCCTGAATCTTAGCTGTATATTCAAATGGTTTGCACCAAGGTTTCTTGTTCTTTTTCATTTTTTACTAAACATTTATATCATCCATGTATATAAGGTGGTTTATTTTTTCCTGCGTGTTAGGGAATTTGTATACCCCTGTACACTTTCTAATTATTTTCACTCATTTTGAGTTTTTCACATCGTTGTTAGCTGATGGTATTTCACTGGAGTCTGAGTGAAAACAAGTCCTCTCAGGTCTCCAGGACTCTTCTGAGTATTCTAGCTGATTGCAGCTGTGCAGTAGTCCAGATGGTCTCAATTCTTCCTCTGATTTCCAGATCTTCCAGACATTTTTCCCAAGTTTATTGGGACCATTCCAAGTGCACAAACTACAATTGGTATCACTTCACGTTCATGTTCCACAGCTTTTTCAATTCTCTGGCAAGGTCCAGGTATTTATCCATCTTTTCATTTCCTTCAGCTCCACCGTGTGATCTGCTGGGACCCCAAAGTCCACCAGTTGACACGTTCTCTTTATTATTATTATTTTATTATTATTATTATTTCAGTTCTTGAAAATTTTTCCCACTAACATTTGTCTGAAATCTTTCCCTAGAGGCTGAGTGAAGCAAAGTCTTCCCAGGTCTCCTGCAATCATCCGATTAATCTAACCAATGTTCACAATAATATTGTCTCGATGGTCCTGATTCGTCCGATATTTTCCTATTCTTCTATTTTTCCTAACCCTTCAGGATCATCTTAAAGGCATCAACTACAAGTGGCATCACCTTCATCATCAGAATTTCCAGTTCTTTAGCAATGACCAAGTATTAGCCCCCCTTTTTGCTTCCTTTCATTTTCATACTGTTTTCCGCCGATTCGGCAAAATTCACTAGATGTCAAATTCTTTTTTTGTTGTTAATTATTATTATTTTAACTCCTTTTGAGTTTTTCACATCAGCATTAGCTGATGGTATTTCACTGGAGTCTGGGTGACAACAAGTCCCCTAGACTCTTCTGAGTATCCTAGCTGGTTGCAGCACTGCAGTAGTCTGGATGGTCTCAATTCTTCCTCTGATTATTGGGACAGATCCTAGTGCACCAACTATAAATTGGTATCACGTATCACTTTCACTTGCATGTTCCACAGCTTTTCAATTCTCTGGCAAGGTCCAGGTATTTATCCATTTTTCATTTTCCTTCAGCTCACCCTGTGATCTTCTGGAACCGCAAAGTCCACCAGTTGAAACGTTCTCCTTTTTTTGTTAATTATTATTATTATTATTATTATTATTATTATTATTATTATTATTGTAGCTGTTGATTTGTTGCTGCTGCTACTGCTTAGAGTTTATACCAGAATAAAGGATTTCTATAAATTCCTGCAGCAGATTTAAAATGTAATAGCAAAGATGCAGTCTTATTGAAATGCTATAATCAAAACGTACATACAAAACAAAACAGTAAGGGTTGAACTTTCATGTCTTTTCTAAATTATTTTATAATTTGTACAACATGAGTTTATTAAATCCTTAAACTGTTGCAAGACTTAATGAACACACTTTATATGGTTGTTCTCAAATGAGATTAAATAATTATCAGTCGACTCAATGCAATGTAATTAATTCAGTATTCTAACTGGTTTCCATATTAATGTTTTAATTTTGAAACTTTTTTACAATCTGAATTGGTAATCCCACTTTAAATGCGTAAATATGTCTGTCATCCCAAAAGTAATACTTTTACATTCAATCCTAAAATCTCATGTTAAAGTTTTATCACTATTTTCAAATCTCGTTTATGATTGATAGATTAGTCGATTTTAACTGCATGCCAATCTGTCTAGGGTAATTTTATGCCTCAGCGTTTGAAAATCGCATACATCGTACGCTTATATTTACATTTTTGTGCGCGTGGTGTAATGGTTAAAGTCAAGGGAAATGGACTCGTCGCCCCGAGTTCAAATCCTGGATGTAGTAATTGCATTTCACTTAGCGCTAATACCCCTGAGAAATGTATGAACCCTAATCTCCCTCCAGCTATGGATAAATAGTAGGGCAGACCGGGCTCTTTAACCTTGATTAGGTAACCGGTCTAGGAGAAGGAACACTCTGAATTCGAACCTGTTGAACTCCGCTTAAGAAATTGAACTTGTGTCACATTCTGCTCGTGTGGAGGGGTTGGTAAACATATATATATATATATATATATGTTTTTGTAT
This sequence comes from Doryteuthis pealeii, assembly GCA_023376005.1. Taxonomy (NCBI): domain Eukaryota; kingdom Metazoa; phylum Mollusca; class Cephalopoda; order Myopsida; family Loliginidae; genus Doryteuthis; species Doryteuthis pealeii. Next base: position 115,850,944 of record CM042143.1, on the reverse strand, counting down.
CGTTTCTTCAGATATTATTTTCACACGGCTATAGGATATCAAGTATTTCTATCTAAGACTAATAATTTATAAACAAATCCATTTAAGCAAATAGATAGGATCCTAACAGATACTGCCACTTCGGTCCAGGATTCATCTGGGTGAAATGTCAATGAAGGGGTACTCCATCATATACCAGATCTCCAGAATTCGAGTGTCAACACCAGATGCAGTTTATTATATCAAGGATAATACCTTTGAGCGAGGGGGTCTTACCCCATTGCAAGACAATTAGCTTATTCTAAGCCCTGCTGACGAGATGCTCTTGGAGTTACATGATATTAATTCGTCTCAATACTTCAGTATTTTATTCAATATGCTAACTGGTTCCCATATAGTTTCTCTTCTTTCACTGATTTTTGAATTCTAATTTATTTGCAATTCATCTGGACTGAGTTTCTCGCTTCGGATGTCCTCATCGCAACCAAGGCTGTCCTCTCAAAAACAATTCCTTTAGCTTGACTCATAAAATCCTATGCTGGCGTTTTCTCTCCATTTACAAGTCTCGTTTAGGATACTACGTTTTTTCTTATATTACACAACTTGCACAGAGGGGAAGTAGCCATCACAGCAAAGAGATCCAGGAGAAAAAACAACAGCTCCAGTAAGCATCACTGTTTGTATGCACTCAGTGCAACATAGACTGCAATTCAAAAATTGACCTGCTCAGCCACTCGTGCGGATGCAGATAAAACCTTTTTCGTTTTTCTATTTTTTTAACACGACACCATCGTCACGCGGAGACAGAGGAATGTCAATACAATAATATATTATACAATGTACTACGATACAAGACGTAGAGGTGGAAACAAGATGTAAATATCGTGAGTGGAGAGATTTTTATGTACGCTCAGGCTGCTTACAGAAATGCTAAGAAAATTTCAACAAATAATACTTGGCAACGATGGAAAGGCACAAAAATTTCAAACACGACTCACGATAATCTTATTAAACGCATCTTTTAAGAAAACAGGAACACTAAACATAATGAATAATCTCAAGCAAGAAAATCCTATTTTCCCTTCCTTATTCCTTCCGTGAAAAATACAACTTTTAAAAACAAGTGATTGTGTCACACTCCACAGCAGAAAGAGATGACTCGCTTTCGGATGGGAAGACGCAAATGGATGCCATAAATTATCCGTCTTCACCATTGCTTCACTTTTCCTTCTGCTCTCCAGGCACAGTTCTACTTGCACAATTATTGTACTTGCTCTCCCCAGTCCAATTTTCGCGGCCGCCTTACTCTCCTGTGGTTTTTCTTAACAACCTAAGAACACACCAATACACGAGTATACACGTGCAGACAAAAGTTCACATTGAATGAACCTTACGAACAGACTTATCTAATCGTACGTATTAACAGGAAAGGAGTAGTTGTTTTTTTTTCAGTATCATTAACGAGAGAAAAAACAAACGCTGTAGTCACATCAGTATAATTAAAACATGAAACATTACTTTAAAGTATGAAATATATCTAATGAAATTAGGTTAAAAATGGCTGGAAATACACAAATGATGCATATCACACACACACACACACACACACACACACACACACATATATATAATATTATATATATATATAATATATATAGTCACACACAAATAGGGAAATACACTCTGTGCATACACATATACATACGTGCACACACACACACACACACACACACACACACACACACATATATATATATATATATATATAATTATATATATATATATACAGACAGAAAAAGGAGAGAGGGTGTATCACCAATTAGTATATCTCTGAAAAAATATTCTTAAATTAAACTCTAAGGCACATTGACAAGCTTTAGTTGTTAATAATAACAACGTACACATACACACATATATATACGGTATGTTATATATATATAGTGTGTATGTTATGTATATATATGTATATATACATGTAATTTATTGTTATTAATATATATATATATTTTATGTTATTAAATTATCTCTCTCTCTCTATATATATATTTTTATGTTATTAAATTATCTATATATCTATATATATATGTTATTAAATAATATATATATACACAATATTTATTTATTATATATATATATATATATATATATATATATATATATATATATATATATATATATATATATAATTTTTATAAACTTTTACGGCACATTATATTGTTAGAAATGATGATAATGATATAATATATATATATATATATATATATATATATATATATATATATATAGATTATGAAAAATTTTTTTTTAATTATATTTTTATATTCTATATTATTTCTCGAGAAATAACAAGATGCTTATATATTTGCTTCAGAAGAAAATTAACTTATAAGAAATAGTTTGGTGTAGTTTTTGAAATAGTGTAGTGTAGAGTAGAATACCTACTAAATAACCTTCATACACAAGCACCTATAACCACAAAAAAACCGTGCTCAAGTGCACACATAGACACCTACATTTATTTGAATTTGTGTA
>CM042143.1:115838433-115840933 GCA_023376005.1 Doryteuthis pealeii | reverse complement strand
TTATATATATAACAAAATAGCGGTTTACAGTGTGAACGGAAAGGCTAATTTGCATATTAATATTAAAAAAATCGAATTTAATAAATATGTGCTTAGTATTATTGATTTCTAACTGTTTGGTTTTATTTTAATGAATATAAGCAAAAATCTCTTCAATGAATCTTAAATGAAATCCATTAACAAGATAAAATAACTGTCATTTTATTCTTTACTTCCTCTTATAACTAAATACTTAAATTAGAAAAAATAAACAATGAAAGACGAGAGTGATGGAAGAGTAAGTTTCAGTTGTTCCATTTTTTATTATACTCCCTCTGTTTCAAATCTTTTATTATACTCCCTCTGTTTCAAATCTTTTTATCTGTATTCTTATTTAGTTTCATTAGCCTTTCTAATTTAATACAATATTTTATTACATTAAAACTTAAATACTTGCACCCGGAGGGTGCATATATTTGCTAGTATATATAAAGCACATATCGGGTGAGATGAAAGTAGATAGGTATTGAATAATAAACATTTTTAACATGCCACCCACCACCCATATGCTCATCCTCTCTCTATATATATATTTATATAAACATATTGAATATGTGTGTGTGTGTGTGTGTATTTGTATAATTCTTTACATAGTTTGTGAAAATTATATCATCAAAACTACTGTCACATTAGAGGATTTTGTAATGTTGGTAATTGAATTTACAGGGTAGCAACTGGATAAAATTCTGTAATTTCATTGGCTAATTGCATCGCCAGAAGAAATCCCCCTCCATAATTGCACGCATAATTTTTTTTTATTTCATTGTAAATTCACTGTATTCAAAGTGCCAACAACGACAACTATATATCCGTCATATAGTTATTAGGAACAAGCATACTATCAATAATTAAAAGAATTAACGCTTTATAACCGACTCGTTAAATTGAGATATGAATTCAGTTTGCTTCGGCTTTCGAGTCAATTTCGTTTATTTCATTCCATTAATATTGGCATTCCCGGCAATTTAAGCATATGTACTTTTGTCGTCTGCTAGGAATTTTAAAAGCGAATTAAGAATAATCAAATCTATTATTTAAGGTCAAACTTTGTCTAAATCGATGAGTAGTAACATAATAACCATCATTAAAAAAAAGGAAAATATCATTACATATGCAGTTTATTTTTAAAAGATTTAAAACCATTTGTTTTGGTCAATTTCGATGCGATCCGCCATTCAGCCTCTTTTTTCGATGGTTTAACTGCTTGTTTACAATTTTACTGTAACATTCGCGATTGCAAAAAAAAAAAAAAAAAAAAAAAAATACCAAAAATCAGGTAATTATCCGATTTTAATGAAATTTTCAGTATTGATTTAACAATAAATGAATTTTGTAATGCATCTGTTATTTTATTTCAAAACTTTAATTTAGTATTTTTGCTATGAAAAATTAATATATAAAATTAATTTAAAATATGAAAAGCCTGATGTTAAGTTTAAAATTTATATTTTTAGATTCTAAAATGAATATCTATTTAATGCAAATATATTTTTTAAATATATCTTTATTTATATACCATTATTGCAATTTTTATTGAGCTTTTCTTACAGAAAATGAGGGGTAAAAAGTTTAACCCACCCCTTCTCGGACAAAAATAATGGGGAATTAAATATCTATTTGATGCAAACCTTATTTTAGATCCATAAAGTAATAGTTTTTAGAAAACTCTATTGAAAAATGTACCTCCTCCCCTTTTTAAGCAGAAAAAACATCGATGTATAATTGTTTCTTTTATAAAATAATAGCCAATTAAATAATTATCGAAATGAGTAAAAAAAAATCTACAAAAAATAAATTATTTATTATTTTTTTACATTTTATTTTTCGATTTTCGGTACTTATTTTCTCATAAAACAAGAACCGTAAAAAAATTAATTTTTGTTTCTATTCATAACTTCGGTCTTTAATCTCTTTATTTATACTGTAATTAGTATCGAAAATGACCAACTCGCAAAACATTTTACGCCCCCAACATAAGGGGGGTCAAAATTAAGTGACCTGAAAAAAATGAGAAAGTTTTTAAATAAAATAAATAATGCATTATAAAGATCGTTCATTGATAAATAAACACTGAAAATTTCATTAAAATCCGATAATTCCCTGATTTTTGGTAAATTATTTTCTGTAGGGGGGCTAAAGTCATTTTGTCAAAAACGCATTTTGGACTCAGTTTGCTAGTAGCTAATCTATATGTTGATACTTATGTTCCTTAATTGTACGACCGTTTTCATCTTGCACCACCATCTTGTTAAATATGAGACCGTCCAAATCGTCCAAGATGAAATGGAAAAAGTAATTCCTGATTATCTACTGGTGCTTATTCACCGAATTCTTATTTCTTATGAGTGTCGTCATCTCTGCTAAAATAAATGAACCATTCCGTTTTTATTATAAACAAAAAAAAAAAAGGAAAAGCTACACAGAAAGAATATGAGAAGAGAGAAAGAGCGTAGGGACAAAA
>CM042143.1:115815933-115828433 GCA_023376005.1 Doryteuthis pealeii | reverse complement strand
TTTTCAACTTCTCTACCTCTTCACGCCCTCTTCTTCCTGTCTGTCCCCCTCTCCCACAATCTTCTTCTTCTTCTTCTTCTTGTAATTCAGTTAATGACTCTCTTTCTCTTTTCTGTTCACCTCACTTCCGCTTTCTTCCTTTGCTTTATCTCTTTCTCATTTTCTTCACCTTCTCTGCCACTTCACCTTCTTCTTCTTCTTCTTCTTCTTCTTCTTCTTCTTCTCTGTCTTCGTCATCATTCTTATTTTTTCCCGTAATTTATTCTTCTTGACCTCATTCTCTTGATACCTTCTATATATTTCATCTGTAAAATCTTCCACTTCTCACAACCTTTCGACGAGTCATTTCCTCTCCCCAACCCACCCACCTTTGCTCCATGCATCTAACTCTCTTTCTCACATTTTTCCCAACATAGATACCATTCCTTCTTTTTCTTTTAATCACCATCCTTTTATAGACAATATTTCCTTCTCTCTCTCTCTCTCTCTCTCTCTCTCTCTCTCTCTCTCTCTCTCCCCTTCATCCTCTTTGTCTTTATCCCACTCTCTGGACCCGTTCTCTTCAGTCTCCCACCCGTTGCTTTGGCCTCCGCCCATTCACTTTCCTTATATTTTTATATTCATATTCTCTATCTGCTGAGACTATCTGAAATTGTCTCTGAAACCAATGAGGCGTAATAGTTAGTCCGTATCTGTTCCGGGCCTCATTGGAAGAGACATCTGTTTTTTGTAGGCATTTCCACTCTCCATCCCCTTATATATGTCTGTATCACTTTCTCTCAACCTTTCTCTTATCTCTCCAAACCTCTTTCCTTCCGTCTCCTCTCTTTTTCTCTTTCTCCTTTCCAAACATATATACATACCTATAAATATATATCCATATGCATCTACAGTGGGACCACACATGCACATATAGGTTTTTTGTTTTCATATAAACGAGTGTTTATTTGCTAATAAAATGACATTATGTTATTTTATACGCATACATGCACTCAAGGAAATCGCTCTGAATAGGAAATGCTTTGTTTGAGGCAGTTTTGATCTTACACAGGCACATAACTGCATGATTCGGCCAGTGTAGCTATTACAAAGACCTCACACTAAACTAGAGGATTCACTCACGTTGAGAATGCCTAGAACGTAGCTTACTGCCAATGATAAACTAAAACCTGTCTAACATATTAGCGAGCACGTATATTTCGCATATATTAAAAACATGAAAAAAAATAGTTGGTATAATTGCCCCGTATAATTGAGTGTCCAAATTAAACGTCTATTCTTGAACAAATATTTAAGAGTACAGTTCCGTGCAAACATGCACTCTTGAATAATATATATATATATATATATATATATATATATATATATAATATATATATATATATTATATACGTACACCACTTAAAATTATGACTTATCTCTTGTGATGGATGGGATTGCAGGGTATAAGTGCACATCATCTCTTAAATAATACGATAAATATTAGTATTATCATTACGAAAGCGAGACAAGGCAATGATTTACTATAGTAGACCTACTGCTTCTGCTACTACTACTACTACTACAACTAATAGTAGTAGTATAAGTAGTATTGAAATTGATGGTAATGTGGGGATACAACCTGCCAGTTGTTATTATGACTTTTATTTGCACCGTCAGACTAGACAGTCTGTTTACTCTGAGATCAAGCATTGCCATTTTGCTCCCCGTCTGCAACAGTATCTTCAAGATTTTTGCAAAGTCCAAACGTCATGTGTTCTGTATCATCTCAGTTCTTCTTCACATTTCCCCTCTCCATACAAGAGACTCAAGAAGTGGTTACGGTGCTCCACTGATTATGGGCATCACTATCTTCTCATATACATGATCTCCACCTTTGTTAGGTTGAGCACTCTGTGGGGTATTTATCTGTTTAAATTCTCTCCACCGCTGATGGGTGTGCTGGTGGCCGAATGTTAGGGATATTGACTGATGAAAAAATGTCGGGTTTCGATCCCTGGTAGAGATAGCTTGCTAAATCTAAACGTACCAAGGAAACGTGATTCGTCGAAACATGACTGTCTGTGGATGACATATATATATATATATATATATAATATATATATATATAAGTAAAATCGTCAGGGTGGCCTAAAGTCGGTATCAGCCAATCCGCGAGGGACCTATCCCGTTTTCACTAGCGCTAGACCAAGGAGATTGGTCTTGCGTCTGAAGTGGAGCGCCACACCTACCGTCAGCTCCTTACTTTACCTCACATATCCCTGTGCTACTCATACGCTGCCGGTATCGAACTAGGAACCTTGTGGTTTCTAGCCGAATGTTCTACTGACTGAGCTAACCCGGCCCTATACTCACACACACACACACACACACACACACACACACACACACACAACATATATATTATATATATATATATATATATATATATTATAATAAATTAGAAGTTTTAAATCACGCTCTTTCAACCAAAAATACTGATGTATATTTCCTTCACGTATTACTCGCTAGAACAAAAATCAAAATTCGCACTGGATATTCCTTACCCGGAAAACATTAGTCACATTCTAGATACCTATCTATTTCAAATATATTTTAATAGTGTGGATTTCTTAATCAAAACACTTAGTGTCGGAACATTTTACCAAATATCAATAAATAATCCTGATTTTCTTATTTTCCACTCTTACGCATTTTCAACATATATATTCAATAACACATCTACATGAGTAGGACATGTCACAAGGTCAATTTCTTCAGCGGAGTTTAACAGATTTGAATTCAGATATTTCCTTCTTCTAGAAATGTTGCGATACCAATCTTCAACAGCCTAGTCCGCCCTATTATTTACTCATACCTGGAGGGTGAACATTTGGATGTATACCTTTCCCAAGGGTATTAGCGCTATGTGAAATGCAAACAGCCTCGTCCATGATATGAACTCGATTGTTCGAATACATTTTCTATGACGATAACCATTACACAATGCGCCTCTTTTATGCATAGCCAATATATAATACGAGATTAAGTGAAAAGTTTTTCATTAGTTTCGTAACAATTTGGCACCTCTGGATGCTTTTGTCGAGGTCGTAAATGTGACGAACAAAAATGAGCTGTGAAATTACACATTTCGAATGCTACTGGCTAGACTTGCTGATATGGCTTGGAGCACAGCCTCGGACTCCGCGGCTTTAGGCTTTCCTGATCATCGAAGTTCTTGCAATTTGAGCTCTGGTCTTTATTTTATTTTACGGCATATCAACCTCGGTGGATCATTTAATGCCAACTAAGTTTTGGATTCGTAGCGGTAGTTTGGTATAAAAATAGTTATATGTATAGATTTTAACAATTGTTCAATTACTCATATTTTTTTATAACAATCCCACTTCTTTTAGGAAATGTAAAATATCTGAAATACTAATTTTAATAATAGTTATACACAATACTCATATGCAATAATACTCATGTTTAACAATACTCATTAGGAATAATGCTGATTTTTAATAATACTCATACAAAATACTCATATATAATAATACATATGATTAATAATACTCATATAATAATACATATTATTTTCGAGAAAAGTTTTTGCAATACGAGGTGAATCTTTTGAACCATCTGCTTATTGTAATGTTGTCAACTGCGCCTCCACCTTTCACACAGCAAGTGTTTTTTGGGTTGCTTCATCTACGTTCTAACCCAGATCGAATTCGTAAAGCCTAAGTTCATTTTGGGACTGTTTCTAAGGACATCAAGTGCAATTGGTATTACTCTTTTCAGCTTTCTGACAAAAGTATTTGTCTGTCTTTTCAGTGAGAGTGTTTGGATATATATATATATATATATAAAGGTGTGTCATAAAAGTATCGAGATTGAAGCTGTATTTACCAAGATAGAAAGGAACAATGAATGGAACATTAATTTTCTCAGAAGAAAAGGGGTGTCAAAAAGTACAAAAAACGCGACACTTTTTGAAACAACTTATATATATAAGCAAATTAGACGGAGTAGCCAACTGTCGGTAACAACCAGACAGTGAGGCAGTCTATCACTTTTTCCTAAGCCCAAGACATAAGGGGATGTTTTTGCTTTTGAAGTTGAGCATCACATCTACCATCAGCTGTGCTTCTCATCTCCTAGGACACGTAAATTATAGATTTTCAACTACAAAAAAACATCTGGCAATTTTCAAGGTAGAGGATTCTTTTTTTTTAATTTTGTTGGTTTCTTTAATTAAAAAAAAAAATTATTCGTAGGGGTCATTGTAAAGTCTTACCACTAGATCTTAATTTTTGCCCCATTCCCCCTACCGAAAATTAAGATCTAGGGCAACTTTAAAAAATTTCAGGGAAAAATTCCTTCATTCCCACTATAAAATGTCCTCCCGTACGCCTATGAGTAAAACTATCGTTAACAATCTAATTTTGTAAGCGTCTACTAAAGTTTTCGATCCTTATCAAGTAATCTATTGCTGTTGACAAGTATCAAGCTGAGCTTAGCTGATATCTCTCTATGTTTACATAAGTCCGCCTGATTGAAGGTTTTTAAATTTTTCACTAAATTCAAAGCCAATTTGGACGATGTTCAATTTTTGATACCTTGTGCAAGATTATGAACCTTAATGTATATAACCAAAACCTGTAGTGGTAATTACATGTCAAATCATACAGAAAAAAGTAAAATTGTCAGCCACTCTTTTCAAATTTTCTGAAATTGTGTACGTCGATGCAGTGCCACACGGGGATATTGATCATACTATCAAAAAATCAGAATCATCAATAATTTGAAATTGGTTGAGTTCACGATTTGTAAATCATATTTTTGGATTCCTAGGGCAAACATGCTTTTATAAACCAATTTTAGGAATATAATATTGTTTAAGAAAAAAAAGAAAAGAAAATTGTTCTTTTTGTTTTTTACCTTATTAACCCAACAAAATGCAGATTCAGGTGAGATGTCTTTTACACAGCAACAAACAATAACATCTGGTTGACCTTTACACCGGAATATCTCAGCATTCCTCGAAGATCCGGTCTCAGTTTCATTCAAAACACTCGATATCCAGCCAATTGGATGATTTTCTGCTGGCACAAGATACGATTGACAAAAACCTGGAAAAGAAAAAAATTGTTTTAACTCTTAATATCCTGTTGAGAATTTTCTAAGTCCAGAGCCCCATTCCTATAAGGATTTATCAATAAATGGCTTAAAATGGCCTTTTCATTTAAAGTTACCTGCTATTTCCCTTAAATCAAAGACTTCTAATATATTTAATATTATATTTAAACAAAATCTATTATTTGGGGTAGATAGGAAAGCTCTTGAACTGATTTTACAGACAAGATTACAAAATTTCGCGACCACCCCCATCAAATTTGGAGAGCTAAAAATCAATTCCGGAAATTTTTCGAATCGGAAGCTGAAATTTTTGGGATTGTCTAACTTTATCATAATCCACACCTGTACAAAATTTCAGAAAAATTGAAGGTGGTGGGGGACATAGCTGGGATGATTTGACTTTGAATTACTTGTAGGTAAGATTAAAGAGCTCAGTCTTCCCTACTATTTATCCAAAGCTGAAGGGATATGAATAATTGAATTCATACGTTTCCGAAGAGGGTTAACACTGTGAAATGCAAACAGCCTCGTCCAGTATTTGAACACGAGCTGACGAGTTCATTTCCTACCGTACTAACCATTATATCACGCGCTTCTTAAGCTAAGTAATATGTTTAAATGCACTGATCTCCTGTAGCACAGTGACAATTATCAATCTCTTGTAAGAAACATGGTTAAAATTTCGAACTGCACCAGGAAATTGTGTGCTGTCACATTGTGTCAAACTTAGCATAAAGTAATTAATATATTATTATAATGGAGATTGAGTGTTTGTCTGTCTGTAACCAAAACTATATTACTACTGAAGTCACAAATCCCTTAGTTATTTACGTCACATTCTTCATGATCTTATTTTTATTCAAACCTCAATTATTAATAAAATTGTTTTATATCATTAATACTGTTAACCATATCTTGTTTTATATAATTAATACTGCTAACCATATCTTCAAACTAATATCATGCAATTGTATCTATATATATATACAACAAAATAGCGAGTTGCAGTGTGAAAGGGAAGGCTAATTTGCATATTGATATTAGAATTTTGATTTTAATAAATATGTGCTTAATATTATTGATTTCTAATTGTTTGTTTTTATCTTAATGAATATGAGCAGAAATCTCGGGTATACATTTTAAAATAAATCCATTAACAAGAAGAAATAACTGTAATTTTATTCTTTACTTCCTATTTCAACTAAATAGTTAAATTAGGAAAATTTAGCAATGAAATATAGGAGTGATAGAAGAGTAAGTTTCAGTTGTTGTATCTTTCAATTATACCCCGCTCTGTTTCAAATCTTTTTATCTACATTCTTATTCAGTTTCATTAACCTTTCTAATTTAATATAATATTTTATTACATTAAAACTTATATATTTGCACCCGGAGAGTGCATATATTTACAAGTAAACATAATACTCTCTTAGCTTGATGCTGTGAGATAATTCAGAAATGTATTGCCTGACAATTTAAATCTTATTAGTTCTCTGTACATTGTGTCACTGTGCAAGACAATGTCTGGTAGATAACTTCATACAGTTGGAACCATCTCGATAGCCAGTCCGTTGCTTCTATATTGAACTGAATCATCTTTGAGTAACTTTCTGTTATATGGTCCTATATAGAATGCGCTCGTATTGTAACGCTCATCGTCGAAGAAAATAGATACGGTGACATGGTTTCAAATCCGGGACGCAGCTGCTTGCATTTCACATTGGAAAAGGTATGAATCCAACTTCTTTCCATCCATCTATGAGCAAAGAAAACGTGATATATATATATATATATATATTTATGTATGTGTGAATGTATTTACCACACGTAAATATAAACGCGTAAACAAGTATGTATCCCTCAATTTATGGGTAAAATAGTAGGACTAACTGGGCTCTTTAGCCGTGGTATGGGAACTAATATAGGAGAAGGAAAACTCGGAAGGTAAACGGTGAAAACTTAGGTTCGAATCCAGTGCGGTTAGGTAAATACTAAATACATATTTGTCACTAAATCAGAATGTTATGGAGTCCCATGTTGTAATGATTACCGTCGTAGGAAATGGACACGGCGAGATAAGATCAAATCATGGACGAAGCCATTGATTCTCTCTCCAGCTATGGGTAAATAGTATGGGAGATTGAGCTCTTTAACTTTGGCTAGGTAACAAGTTCAGTAGAAGGAAAACCCGAATTCTAACCAGTTAAGAAAGTGACCCTATGTAACCTCCTGCGCTTGCAGAGGGTTTGCATATATATTATATATATATATATATATATATATATATATATATTATATATATATTATATTGTACAATGTTACCAGTGGTTTCCAGGCAGCATCTTAGCCACCCTTCTTCAAGACACTGTTCCGCGTTGTCTTGAAGAAGGGTGGCTAACAAGCTGCCTGGAAACCAATGGTAACAATGGCACCTTAAATGTATTGTAGACTATAAATAAATAAATAAATGCAGTTCTTACACACGTAATCGAGCACTTTATCTTCAATTTCACAATACTAACAAAGAACTACATATATATATATATATATATATATATATATATATATATATATATATATATATATGGAAGAATTTGAAAAAAAAAACACAGGTTCAAATAAAATGAGTGGTATTTATTAAGCCCACACACACACACACACAAACGCACACACAGACACCAAAATAAATAAAAAGATTGATCTACTCACATTTCAATACACACGCTCTCTCTCTCCTTCTCTCTCCCTCTCTCTCTCACACACACACAACGTAAAAAATGTTCGATTTCATCCTTCAAAATCGTTTATCCTAAGCGTCTCATAAATTATCGAATCTATTTCTAAGAACGCTAAATTTCCATTCAAAACATTGTAAACAAACCGATCACAGTCTCCTATTTATTCTGTGATTAATTTTTGCTTTTCCTTATATCAAACCTGTTGAAAATCTACTAAACAGTTTGAAACACTGTTGGCTGAATAAATACCTCTATTTTATTTGAACCTGTGTTTTTTCAAATTTTTCACTACCGTCGGATTCACTTCCATTTTTCTCTCTTCTCTCTCTCTCTCTCTCCTCTCTCTCCTCTCTCTCTCTCTCTCTCTTATATATATATATTTATATATATATATATATTATAATCCTAATAATTATTTACATATGAAGAGCATTTAATGTGCGATGAGGTTACTTTCACGGTTCTTTTTCAGTAAGTTATATAATAATTCTAGTAGGCATTGGTTATATTGTGGTGACTGGCTCCTGTCAAGAATAACAATGGACTTAGCAGCTTTTTTAAATATTTCTACTAGTTGGGTGGTTATGTTAAGATTAAAGACGTTATCCTTTATGCTCTCGCTCATCCCCTCTCTTCATCAGCAACTATGGTGGCTTGTCACAGACAATATATCTTTTGTTTCGATATTATGTGATGAGTACGGAGATATGCATTCGTACCCTAACAAAGTGTTGCAAGGCTAAGTGAATTTAAGCAGCTGAAATTTTAACTCTGCTTATCAGTTCCATCCGGATTACCATTGTTTCAATTCATACAAGTCATCCTTTATTAAAGTTAAGAATATATAAACGATATCATTATACACACACACACACACACACACACACATATATATATATATATATAAGAATAATTTGACGTGGATAGAGAAGGTAGAATGAAGAGGAAATTGTGTACCAGGATAAAAGGGTGGAACAGAGAGAACAGGGAAAAATATTGGCACAAAAATAACGGAAGACTATATATATACACCCCCCAACACACACACACACACATATATATATATATATAGTATTATAGTGTGTACAGTAGTATAATAGTGTGTAATACTAAATCCGCTCTACTTACGTATTGAGCACTTTATATTTGTTAAAACGCTGACTTCTCCGAGTAATATTGAGATCAACCCAATATTTTTACCGGTAACTCATCCCCTTGACACACACACACACACACATATATATATATATATATATATATATATATATATATATATATATTTCGTTAAACTGTACTGACGATTCGTGTCGGACGAGTTTTGTTCGATCCTTTCTAAATTTCTGGCCATCTTTTTAATGTCAGGGTAGAACTCGTGTAGCAATCCACCAAAAGTTTCCCCCACCCTGACATTAAAAAGATGGCCAGAAAATTAGAAAGGATCGAACAAAAACTCGTCCGACACGAATCGTCAGTACAGTTTAACGAAACATGTTTAAAAGAAAAAATGCTGCCAAAATACACTACACAGGTGTAAGAAATATATTTATTTGTTAAAGTGTACTATACAATTAAAAGCATGTTGTTACTATTGGTTTCAAAGCATTGGTTTGATATTAGCTGTCAACCATGGGATCTATCTCTTTTCCTGTCACTGTGAAGCAAGTGAGAACAATTTTCGAACCCTTTTCTAGGAATATCACTAGCATAAGCTGAACAAGACTTTATAATTGTTAATTATCTCCTGAGACTAACTATTCCATCTTAGATGGTTATTTGTTCCAAACAATTCTCAGTACTCTGATTCTAACTAGTACGACCATCATCATGATATTTTAAAATATATACAGATCTTATGCCATTTATTTGTAATCTAATTAATTATTACATCCTAAACTCAGATGTGATTTTCCCAGCCATATTGCCCTTATGGCAAGCCCCAACCCGTTTTTATCATATGGGTGCTAGAAGGCGGTGACTGAGAGTCTACATGTCCTGGGAATGACGCTAAACTCCATCTGATGGAGAGGTTCCAGTTTTTGAGGTTTGTGGAATGTGGAGCACCCCTGCATCACAATTGCTCCCTGGTCTATTCTGAACAGGAGTGGTAGTACCTGTTAGGGTTCCATCTATGGGTTAAATAGAAAAATGTATTTATTAAAAAGCTGTATGATCCATTAAGAATTTATTTATTTCAAAACTTTATCGGCATTAAATGATCCACTGAGGTTGATATGCCGTAAAACAAAACCAAGCATAAACTCAGAAAAATATTCAAAGATTATATTCAATATAGTCTTTCTGGAAAATACAGACTGTCATCTTCAGTTTTCAGCGAAATTTCACATTAAGCACTTAGCGTCTGATATTGTCATCTGGCCTCATAATTCAAACCCCTCACTAAATTTCATTCAGGCCTCATGAGCATTGAATGAAAAGTTGAGAATACACAAATAAATATAAGATGTATTTTCATCTGGCATTTCCACAATGTGACAGTAAACTAATAAAGGTTTATTGTATTTTAAGGTACTGTTATTTTGCTCAGGACGAGTGAAAATGATGCTTCAATCCCGAAACCATGCCCTATCTAATAGTCAATAACTAATAAAGCTCTGATAATATATTTTTAAATATCTGACAACAATAACAATAACAATATCTGTAAACATCTGACAACACTGCTATAACATAGAGCTTATTCTTAAATCACTCGTAACACACAGACCACACACACACACACACACACACATATATATATATATATATATATATATATATATATATATATATCTTTATCTTCAGCAAGATTGATGAGTCATTTGCGGTCTCATGAGAGGAAACGTTCTGGTGGTGGAGTTATAGGATTGTGAGGAATGGCAGTGATCAGTAAAGATTATGCTATTATATATATATATATATATATATATGTTTGTGTGTTTATATGTATGTATGTACACACACACACACACACACACACACACACACACACACACACACACACATATATATATATATATATATATATATATATATATATATATAAGGGGAGAGTGAGAGAGAGAGGTGCTCTTAATGTTAGCATGGAATTCGGAAATTTGGTCATAAATAGAACGAAAATGCAGGTATTTTTTAAAAATACAATCGGTAGATACCGACTTACATATATATATATATATATATATATATATATATATATATATATATATATATATATATACAAACATATTAGGAGTGCTATATTTTAAAAAGAGAAGAAAAATATCTTAATCACATTACGAGTTAATAGATCACGTGACATATTTTGACAGGCGACATGCATTTTTAAATCTTCTACATTTCAAAAGGTGACAAGCGTTATAAGATATATGTACAGCATAAGTATTTACGTCACGTGACAAACATACAAATATTTACACGAAAATATTTGAACGTGAAAATAATTAGATCCTTATTTATTTGATTTTGTTGCCTCCATAAATTTATTTGATTTTTGCTGAATGACATTCATCAAATTTGAGCAGTAGGACAACTTCGTGAGATCTTATATTCAATATTTGCTGTTATATATATATATATATATATACTAATCCTATTCGTAAACCCTTGCGGTAAGAGAAAAAACGACAAGTAATTTGTTAGTACAAATATACTACCAAACTTCACCTGCGGACAAAAAAAGAAAAAAGAAAAGACCCAGACACTGCATTTCAACGGATCACGCCTCTTCGGTGTGGCTAGACATTAGCAAGCTACCTCCAGCTGGGGCGATAACCCGATCTATTCATCATCAGTCAGACTTCTTAACTATTTGGCCATCAGCTCCTACAGACTGAGACGAGGATTTTAACATATATATATATATATATATATATATATATATATATATATATACAGTCAGAGTGTACTCCATCCATTTTATAGGAGAGTGTTGATTTTAAATTTAGTCGGCCTTCCCCAGTGAAAATCCCCTCCAAAATGTTCAACCCACCAGGTGTGGGGAGCATGGTATGTATATATATACACCAACACCTTTGCACGAGTAGTATGCTACACAAGGTCAATTTCTTAAGCGGAGTTTAACAGGTTTAAAGACATATTTTTCCTACCCGTAGACTGGTTGCCTAACAAAGTTAAAAGGCCAAGTCTATCCTACTGTTTACCCATAATCGTAGGGAGAATAATTGAATTAATACCTTTCCCAATGGTATAAGCTCTATTTGAAAGGCAAACACCCTCGTCCAGGATTTCAACTCGTCTTGTCGTGTCCTGGACATGGCTGTAATATATATATATATATATAATATATATATATATATATATATATATGAGGGTAATCTTAAAGGTAGGGTCTCTAAAATATTTAGAAATCACAGAAACATTTTTTTTTGTTAGTGGTGTTTACATCATTTTAAAATTCGATCATATATCTATCTTTCTGTATACATAAAAGCCAGTTATTTCGAAGCATTTTTGTGAGCGTTTTGGCAGTTTTTGAATGCCCATTTAATAAAGGTTCGCCAACATGTCGTTAAGGAAGAGTTGAACCCCATCGTTGTGGCACAGTCTCTTCACCCCTTGTGAACGTCTTTGACATCCACGCGCGACTCGCCATAAACATGACTGGCAATGGATTTCAATTGG
>CM042143.1:115750933-115810933 GCA_023376005.1 Doryteuthis pealeii | reverse complement strand
TTTCTTTCATGATTTAGTATCATTTTTACATCATTCTTTTTCTACATTCACTCTTTATTCATACGTTCATTTATTATTTACAAACTCTATCTTTTTTTCATTCATTTTTCTACTTCTCCTGAATTAATTTCTCCTATTTTTTTTCACATTCATTTCTCTTTCTTACATCCTTTCATTCCTTTTCATTCTTCCGTACACCCTTTCTTTATATCTAATGTTTATATAAACATTTGTGCATTCCACATTAACTTATTCTCCATTCTATATTTCTCATTCTTTTTTTCTTATTTTTTGTTTCTGTTTCTTATATTTCCTTCTCCCTATATATCCACTTTTTCTCCTTCTTTTATTATTTCTTTTTCATCTCTTTCATTTTGGAGATTTTTTTTTTTTCGTTTATTTTTTTTTGTTTATTTTGCAATTCTCAGCATACATATTCATTGTTGTTTTTGGCATCCTTCCGTCTACTAAAGACGATGGCGTAGTGTCCACTTTAAAAAAATGTTTTGCTGCAACTGTGTGACTATTGAACAGATCACTTTTTGAATGCAATCTCTGTGCAGTGACTGCAAAAAAAAACAAAACAAAAAAAAAACAGTGTGCTGGAGTTGCTTTCTCTCCTTCCCTTCTGGCTCTCTTTTCTGGCGGCTTCTTCCTCTCTTTTTCACTTTTTTTTGTTTCTTGTTTGACGAGGAGTGCCAGGTTGCACGGTCTTCTGCACAAGCTCCCATGTATTGGTGTAGATGTAGCATGTCTTCATATCCTTATTGCAACATCTTAAAGCGCAGGCGTGGTCACCTACCGATCGGTGCCTTCTACTAATTCACCATACAGTAGTCTTTGGGATGCGGCCTTTGTCCATCCTTCTGACGTGACCAAGCAAGCGCAGCGTCTCTCGCATATGATTGCGGACATGTTGTTCATATTTGCTCGTTCCAGCATGTCTATGTTTGACTTTTCCTGTCAGCGTATGCGTAGAAGCGGCGTAGCATCTGAGATGGAAATACATATTCATATTTCTTGTTTTTCTATGCTCTTTCTGTTCTTTACTTTTTTATTTCTTTTATCGAAGTAATCATATAATTTCTCTCTCTTTTCTCCTCTCTCACTCTCCCTATCTCTCTCCCCTCCTCTCTCTCTCTCTCTCTCTCTCTCTCTCTATATATAATATATATATATATATTATATATTTATATATATATATATATATTATATATATATATATATATATATAGTTATGGTGACCAAAAAAGTCTGCTTTTTGGATCAACCCATATATACATGCATAAATCATGTGGAGGGTTATATATATATATAATATAATATATATATATATATATATTATATATAATACAAGGTGTGTCAAGAAGTATCAAGATTTTTGGTACTTTTTGACACCTTGTACTCTGAAAAATTAACTTTCATATATCTTCAGTTCTATCTTGGTAATTACATCTTTAAAATTTGTACTTTGGACACATCTTGTATTCTGAAAAAAAAATAACGTGACATTTATTGTTCTTCTTGTTCAATACAGCTTAAATCTTTATTCTTGATATATATTATATATATATTGTTCAACTTGACAATTTTTCTTCTTGTTTTAAATTGTTTTTCTTTTATTTCTTTATCAATATTTACTTTTTTTTTTTACATAGGTGAGCACATTGTGAGACACCCGGCAAAGATCAAGCTCGAGAAATTGTGTTCAGTGACGCTGAGAGACACGCCTCCCCTATGCACCTAAGTTAAGCAACGATGAGCCAGTTCAATATTTAATTCGGTGGCTATGTAAGCAACAGCAGGTACTGTAAATAATTTGAGTACTTTTAAAAAATATCTAAATGACTTGATTCAGTATGAAAGGAATCGAAAGAAGATTGATATACTGTAAAACAAAACGAACAACTAATATATCTGCAAGACTGTGAGAAATTTCTGTTTGGAATAGGAACCTGCAAAACTTTGGGGCTGAAGCGAAATATTTATGTTTTTTCTTCTTTTTTGTTGTTTTTGTTTTTACTTTTGGTTTGCCTTGTTTGTTTGACTTAATTGTTTTTTGTTGGTTTTTTTTTTTTGTTTTTTTTAATTTTTAAATTGACTTTTTTGTATTATTTTGGATTATTCGGACTATCTCCTTATCTTTATTATTATCTATACAACATCTTGGCCGATGTACTCCGGCCTTCTTTAGGTAGTTCCAGAGTTCGAAAAGAAAGTTCCTGAGTTCGAGAAGGCGCCAGAGTCCGAAATAAAAACCCGAAGAGACCGGATGGCACATCGGCCGAAACGTGTACACGATAACAATAAAATTTGAACAATAGTCCGATAATTCGATAATATAATTATCAAGCCCTCACTAAAATTCAAGGACATCGCCTTTTTTTTGTTCTCTAGATAATTTAGCTCATTTAGAAAATAATGACTTTACCCTTTTATGCATACTTAAAATAATTTAAATCTTCTTTTGTCTCTTTATAAAATACTTTTTTTTTACGACTAACTGAATTTTGCGATGATATACAGAAATTAATATATAATTACACTATGAAGAATTACAAGATATCTCCACTGAAAAATACGTCAAAGTGTTGAAGCTGATTTATCAAGATAGAAATGAACAATGAATGGAAGGTTAATTTCTTTTTTCAGAACACAAGGCGTCATAAAACTGCCGAGTTTGAATCTGTATTTACCAAGATAGAAATGAACAATCAATGGAACGTTATTTTTTTTCAGAATACAAGTTGTGTCATAAAAGTATCGAGTTTGAAGCTGTATTTACCAAGATAGAAATGAACAATAAATGGAACGTTAATTTTTTAATCAGAATAAAAGGTGTGTCGTAAAAGTGCCGAGTTTGAAGCTGTATTTACTAAGATAGAAATGAAGAATGAATGGAACGTTGATTTTTTTTTTCAGAACACAAGGTGTGTCAAAAAGTACAAAAATCTCGAAACATTTTTGACACACCTTGTATTTAGAATCTTTCTTTACTTTTATTCTTCCTTTCCGTCTTTTTCTTTTTTCTATTTTCGATCGCAATTTGGATTTTTATACAAATCAATTGCTGCTGGTTTCTTTGTCTTTTTTTTTTCTTTTCTTTTCTTTTCTTTTTTTTTTTCAAATTTCCCTTTATTTATTTTCGCATTCAACATTTTGTCTTTTCAATATTCTTCATTTTCTATTTTTAAGTCTATCTTTCCCTTTAAAAATTTTTTTTTTCCTTGAATTATGCTTCATTTCATTCTTTATACAAGGTGTGTCAAAAAGTATCGAGAGTTTTGTACTTTTTGACGCACCTTGTATCATGAAAAAAAATTAACGTTCCATTCATTATTCATTTCTATCTTGGTAAATATAGCTTCAAACTCTGCACTTTTATGACAACTTGTATTCTGAAAAAAATTAACGTTCCATTCATTGTTAATTTATATCTTTGTAAATACTGCACTTTTATGACACACTTTGTATCATGAAAAACAGAAAGTAACGTTCCATTCATTATTCATTTCTATCTTGGTAAATACAGTTTCAATCTCGATACTTTTATGGCACACATCGTGTAACATTTCTTTTCATTGTTCTCTCCTTTCTATTATGTTAAATTTCTCTCCTTCTTTCCAGACTGGAATTCATCCATTGAACATTTTTATTAATTCATTTGGTTTTAATTATTTCTGCATTTTGCGATTTCTTCCTTTTGTTTTTGTATTCTTTGTTTTGCATTCAAATATTTTTCTTTCTTTTATTTTATGTTCGTTTCGTATTTAGTTAAATCTCTTTATTTGCTTCTTTCCTTTTAATATTTGGTTTTCTTTGCTTCGATTTTATTTATTTCATATTTTCTTTTAGATTTTTTTTCTCCTTTCCGGTAACACTATCTTATAATCTAATAAAAACAAAACAAATTAGAATGAAGTCAATAATTTTTTAAAAAATCAATGCGCACACAGATACCGACATACTCAGAAGAATATGAACAGAAATCTATAACAAAGTTGTTTCAATAGATGATGAATTGGATATTTAAAAGAAAATATTGTGTTAATATATATTTACCAACCCCTCCGCAC
Source organism: Doryteuthis pealeii (assembly GCA_023376005.1). Lineage (NCBI taxonomy): Eukaryota > Metazoa > Mollusca > Cephalopoda > Myopsida > Loliginidae > Doryteuthis > Doryteuthis pealeii. Next base: position 115,806,857 of record CM042143.1, on the reverse strand, counting down.
GAGCAGTCAAGTTGTATCTATGTATATCAATAAAGATTCTGTTTATCCGTATGTTTGTACAACGACTGAGCTCACGTACTTTTAGAAAGGAGAATTCACACTATTTTTTGTCCGAGAAGGATGTTTTACAACTTTTTACTCTACATTTTCCATTAAGAAAAAAAAAAAATATATATATATATAATAAGGATATTCATCAATGATATATCAAAAATAAATTAAAAATATTATTAAATATAAAGTCGTCGGGGAGGCCTAATGTCGGTATTAGCCAGACAGCGAGGGAGCTTATCCCCTTTTCACTAGCGCTAGACCAAGCAGATTATTATAGCATCTGAGGTGGAGCGCCACATCTATCATCAGCTTCTCACCTTACCGCGCTACTCATACATTGAGTTGGCGAGGTTCGGTATCGAACCAGGAACCTTTTCATTCCTAGCCAAATACTCTACCGACTGAAACCGGCCCTTATTAGATACAAAACAAATTAATAAATGATAAAGCATAATAAAAAGAAAATAAATGACAAAAATACAAACAAGAAAAATAAAAAATAAAAACAAGAATATATATGAAAAAATAATAAAACAAATATTTCGAAAAATGTTTTTTATTAATCTATGTATAAATATAAATAAGATTTATTTTTAACGTTTTAAATCTCGAGCAAAACCGGATAGCTCTCCAAGTATTGAATGAAACTTAAGTAAAGCAATTATCTTATTTGTCCTTTATTAAAAAATAGATTGGGAAGCAATAAAATCAAATATAGCTGTAGACGAGTACCGTGCCAGATCGTGGATATCAAAAAAATTAATTTGGTTTAGGTGTCGATCATAAAGAACTCCGAACATTTGGAATGAATGTTACTGTCTCGTACTGATTTTCTTTAATCACAAATTTCAGCAGTTTAATTTCACACCAAGTATATGAAAAATAAATGAAAAAATGTTAAAATACTTTATTTCTGCATCTACAAACAAGTTAAGCGCATTAGAAATGTCTTAGAAATTATATAAATTTAAGTGGGAAAATTACACAGTTTAAAAATGATAATCCATTATCAAGCTATATATTGATACGGCTTGCTATTATAAAATGATTTACTTTGGATAAAGCATATTTAAATTGGACAAATTAAAATCTGATTTTTTTCGGTCTTAAGGCTGTTTTTAGGAGATATAGTGAAATCATATTTTGTTTCCATCTTCATGATGTTAATTCAGTTCTTATTCTTGCCAACCAACAATCAAACCAATAACAGAGAGAAGGGGGGTACCATTTCTAGAGGTTTTAACGAAAAGTATACGAAAATACTCTGGTAATCCTTAACTTTTTCCTCCTAAATTCCTACCATAAAATAAACTGAATCCTCATTTTATGTCCGTGTTTTTGCAATAAATGTTTTATTTTTCTTGCACCAGTTATTTTACAATACTGAATATATTTTCGTCATTTAAAAACATTTATTGCAAACATATTTAAAACATTTATTGCAAAAACACGGACATAAAATGAGGGTTCAGTTTATTTTAAAATAAGAATTTACGAGGAACAAGTTGAAGATTGCCAATACTCTAACCAGTTAGACATAGGCATATAGACTTACATTTTGAATAAATTAATTCATAATATCGCTCATGAGTAAATATTCCGACCATTTTTATTAAGTAAAATGTTCAGGGAATTTATTATTCCTCATGGAATATCATTAAACATAAACGGATAATATAATTACCTAATTCTGCAGCATTGAAACTTTGTTAGAGAATATGAATTTGTAACAATCTAAAAATGTCTCAGTACACTACGTACGCAAAATCATATTTTGTAAGTATGTTTTCCAAATAATGTTTGGTAGGTTTTTTTCTATAAAAAATCCATCATTGGGATCATAGGACAGCCAAAATTTCAAACTCAAAATCAAAAGATGGCAACAATTTAAATTCGGAGAGTAAACAGTGACTAATAGTTCTACGATTTAAGTATATTTCCAGATATGATTTTTTAAAAACGTATTTTCATATATACCACACATATTATAAATGTTTTGATAACGTAGAACACAAGAATCTCTCGAAGTTTCGTTTCTTTGTATGAGGAAGTCGTTTCATTCTGACCACCAGGAAGTATCGTAGTGTTTATTTATTTTTGGTAAAATCACCGAAGATCCTAATCCTCATTTATTACAATGTTGTATCACAGATGTCTGTTTGGGGAACACCTTGCATAATACTTTAGTTTCATATAACAAAAACTTGTAGTTTCTTCATTTACTCGTAAAAGTAAGGGAAAACGATTACCGTGTGATTTTAAAATAACTAAATAAAAATAAATGATCGTTGAATAGTAACATGCTTGTAATTATTATTATTTCATGTATACTGAAAAAAAGATCGAATTTAGGAATTGAAAATAGTAACTATTTTCTTTCTTATTATTCAGAGAAGAGGCTAGAGTAAGGGTGTAACATTGGTATACAGCAGTTTTTACAAGTATCTGAACAAACAGAAAAATTATTCTGCTCATTTAGTTATAAGGATAAACAAAGGAAAAGTACACAAGAAGCAGTAATATTTTATAGACTTTATAAGGTCGAACAGAAAGAATGATAGTAAGAAATAAAAAAAGTGAATGAAACTAATTATAGTAAGAAAGAAACATGAATGAAATAAATAAATATTGATAGCAAGAAAGAAAGAATGGTAGCAAGAAAAAAAGAATGATAGTAAGAATGAAAAATGAATGAGAGAAAAAAGAATGATAACAAGAAAGAAAAAAATGAATGAAAGAAATAAAGAATGATAGTAAGAAAAAAAAACAATGATAGTAAAAAAGAATGATAATGATAAAAATAAACGAAAGAAAAAATGATAGCAAGAAAGAAAAATATATGAAAGATTGAAAGAAAAAATTATTAACAAATGAAGAAAGGATGAATAAATGATTGTAAGAAAGAAAAAAGAATGACTGGATGAAAGAAAATGGAAAAATGCGGATTTTGTATTTGAAGAAATACTGGGAAAGAGATTGGATAGATTAAAGGTAAAGAAACAGTTTCGGTTTTAAAATGGTGGAACTAAAAGATATGTTAAGAGAATTTAGGCGACCCCAAAAATTGTATTCTCTTTTTTATTTTTTTAAAGCCTAGACCTCAAAATGGACTACATCTGGATTTTGTCATACACTTGTTTGTTTATTTACTTTTTGCTTGTTTTCTATGTTTCTTTGTTTTGAATTTGTTTTGTTTTTTCTTTTTTCTTTTTACTATTTGATGACGTGTTTCTCTTCGACGTTCATTTTGATTTACGACAAGCGAGAAAATTAATTTCCCTTTGCCAGAAAACGTGCTGGGTGTTGGATTCATCGCCAGTTCAAGATAGGACGAATGCAACCTGAAAACAGGCTAAGCTTGTTATTCTCTGTCCACTTCAATTTAAAGTCGTAATCGTATTTTTGTTCATTCGTTTGTTTCAAATTGGCTTTTGTTATTGCCTTTTCTTTTAACTGTTATATCTTCATAGAACGACACGGTATTAGTGACATTGGACGTGTGCAAATACTGTACAGTCGTACGAGGCAAAGACTAACCTTTCTAAGTCTTAAGGTTTCTCATGAAAGCCGACTCGAAGATTAAAATCAAAAGAAGAAATCTCAAATAAAAACAAATATGGAATAATAAAAATATATATCAATAATCCTACACAACTATAAATGGGGAGGTTTGGTTTGTTTGTTTAACGGCATATCAACCTCGTTGAGTTATTTAATGTCGATAAAGTTTTGAAATAAATCAATTCTTAATGGATACTCAATTTTTTAATAAACACACTTTTCTATTTAACCCATGCATTGGGACCCTAACAGGTACTACCACTCCGTGGGACTGTGAGCAATGATGATGAAGGGGTACTCCACATTCCCCAACCCTCCAAATGCACTAAAAATCCCCGTTTTCTAAAGACTAAATTTTGCGAAAACGAGATTTTAGTGCATTCTAGTAGATGGTCCTTGATGCTATTTCCTCAAACAATAGTGCAAGTAAAAGATCTAATTTTTGGCATTAGTATTCAGTATACTAACATACAACTTTCGCATAGATGGACAATTTGATATCTTAAAAAAATGAAAAATCGACCTACCTTAATGGATATTCAAACCATATAATTGTGTGTAGATTATCTTTATAAGAATAATTGATATCTTATAACAGTGTGAACAATTGAGTATAGACATATAAGAAAGGACATTATTAATAAATAGAATGGATCATTGAAAATATAATTAATGATATGATAAAAAATTTGCAAAGGGGCCGGGTTAGCTCAGTCGGTAGAGCGTTCGGCTAGAAACCACAATGTTCCTAGTTCGATAATAGTCCGCGCCAACTCAGCGTATGAGTAGCACAGGGATCTATGCGGTAAAGTAAGGAGCTGATGGTAGGTGTGGCGCTCCACCTCAGACGCAAATAACAATCTCCTTTGTCTGGCACTAGTGAAAAGGAGATAGACTCCCTCGCTGATTGGCTGATACCGACATTAGGCCACTCCGACGACGACAATATACATAATAAAATAGATAAGATTTGTTTAAATCATAAGCATGGGAAGTTAGAGGTAATACTAATCGGAATAAATGTACAAGTTCACACATTTTCTGGAAATTCCGATAGATAGCATTTTAGCACAAGGCAAGACTCACACATTTTGTTCAAACTTGTTCATGTGTATAACATCGTCAATGCTGGAATATTGTACCCTTATTTTATCAATATTTTTCTGTTTAAAATTTTTTTGGGCCTGATTTCGTAAGCTAACATTAAAAAAAGAAATATGCCAGTCCGAGGTCGGATATTTGCATCTGAATAATGGCTATTTCAACTGAAGTCGTGTTTTATGGAACGATGGTTTGGTTTGTTTTGTTTTACGGCATATCAACCTCAGTGGCTCATTTAATCCCGATAATGTTTTTAAATAAATCAATGCTTAATGGATAATACAATTTTTTTATAAATACATTTTTCTATTTAACCCATAGATGGGACCCTAACAGTACTACCACTCCGGGTCAGAGTGGACCAGGGAGCAATGGTGATGAAGGGGTGCTCCACATTCCCCAAACCTCGAAACTGGAACCTCACCATTAATATGTTTAACGTTATTCCAGGACATGTAGACCCGCAGCCACCGCCTTCTAGCACCCATATGATAAAAAAGACTGGGGCTTGCCATAAGTGCAATAGGTTAGGAAAATCATATAGGTACTAGGGCTTGACGTGACAAACCGATTGATCGGGGGGGGGAGGGCCTCTCCGACCGCCCGTCTAGCCCAAGATAGGGCCAAAGTGGAGTATTGCATGTCATGAACTTTATGGAACGAGTTAATGATGTAAGTCGTTGAGGTGGCCTAAAGTCGGTATCAGCCAGACAGCGAGGGAGTCTACTCCCTTTTCACTAGTGGTAGACCAAGCAAATTGTTTTTGCATCTGAGGTAGAGCAAAACACCCACCATCAGCTCCTTACTTTATCGCACAGATCCCTGTGCTACTTATACGCTGAGTTGGCGTAGGCCGGTATCGAACCAGGAACATTGTGGTTCCTAGACGCACGCTTCCACGACTGCACTAAACGACATAGGTATTTGGTATTAACCCAATAAATACTTGAAACCATACAATTCTGTGCATTTTATTTGTATTAGACAGGAATACGTGATATGCTTTAACTGTGTGAAAACCTCTTAAAGACAACTACACAAAAAATATGAATATAACTGTAGAATGAACAATATTCCTTAATATCTAGACATATAATAACCCTAGATGAGTTGACAAGCTGTTAAAATTAATCAATCAGTTCGTAATTACTTTGAGAAAATGTTTTGACTTTTCTAGTTAACGTATTTGCCATTTACAAAGTAAACGCAGCTTGGTGCCATGTTTATCTTGCAAGCTGTTCACTGGGACATTGAGTTCACTAATGTATTGATTTAAATCGTAACCGTTGCACAGTAAAGACAAAACTATAAATATTTACACTATAAATAAAACAGAATATTGCAACACAAAGAAGACATTTTTCTATTCAGCCATCGTATGTAACTGGAATGGATTTCTGAACGTAATTTAATACCGACATTGAAACCAATATTAACACAACAGTCATCACAATCATAACAACCAACATCACTATAAATAATAATTATAATTTCTGCTTTGGGGATGTTTATCATACTTTTAGCAGATTAAAAGAAACTTCAATAGAGGAATATATACAAACTACAGAACTTTTTAATTCACTGTAAACTAATCCAAAAAAAACTACTGAGTCAAAGTAATGATTTTATGTGACTTCACATTCCGTAGCAGCTATCACGCATATTTGAAAATTGTGTTATTCTATGAATCCTGTTTATCTACACATATACAAAGAGCAGTGTGTGTGTATTGTATGTATGTATGTCCGGAGGAAACTACGAGAATAAAACAATTAAAGACAAAATAAATAATATATACGCATACACTATCACCAGAACTTGCTTTTAGTGCAAAAATAATAAAGATTTTATAATATATTAATATTTTGAAGGCCAATACAATGCGTATGAAAAATAAAAACAAAAAGATGTTATTTTTGTCTTATCGATTTCGAAGCATAAACTTCATCATCAGAGTTTCATATCAGAAATGGACGTGCTTATTCTTTTCTTTGTGTGGTTATAATTTCTCTTCTTATTTATTTATATCTGGGACGATATTTGAAAATTAGGATTTGAATAGTAAGAGAAGGGAAAGTCATTGGTTGCATTCGTGATTAAAACGTAAACCAATTATGTAAGACCAAATCAATCAATGGATCTGCGAGACTAACTTTTATTATGCCCCCTCTACCTAAGTAACACCGGGTAGCCACTTCTAGTATTTTATAAGGGTCATTATGCGTTACGGTTATCGTCATAGGAAATGAATTTGGCGAAAAAATTAAAATCCTGGATGTAAGTAATTATATGGATTCAACTAATTAATGATAATTATTCATACATATTTAAAGCTTCAATTAAATATTTTTAATTTAAGTAATAATTAATTCATATATATATATAATAATATATATAACTCCATACACATACTCCAGGAGTAGGTAGTCGTTTTGCAACAATTATCGCGTACGAAATGAAAACTGCGGCTAGAGTACAAGAGTCTCTTTGCATTTCACATAATGCTAAAACCTTTTCGAAAAATAGACATCCAAATATAATATTTCCACCTCTGAGTAAATAGTAGGGTAGACTGGTATCTTTAAACTTGGTACAGATTCATGATTTTCACCACAAGTACATTTGTGCGAAGTGAAATACAAACAGCTTTGGCCAGGATTTGAACTCAAGTTGCCGATTCCACCGATTATCATTTCATCGCATATTGCTCCATCAATGCAATTTTGAACCAAAGGTTATTGCGTCAAACAATTTTTAAAACAATTCAATCTAAGACCAAAACAATCAATGGATTTGCGATACAACCTTTTTTATTATAAACCTCTACACAGGCAACGCCGGATAGCCGATTCTAGTACATATATACAGGACAGTTGGTATGTATGTATTTTACTTATTTTAATCATTCTAATAATTCATATTAGCGGTAGTTGTGGATATACTACTGTATAATAATTTAATTATTACAATGTTTGATATGTTTACTTAAGAGCTATTGCCAAATTGTATTGGAAAACCGATAGTAGAATTACCTTCCCCTGCCGCTAGGGAGCGAATCGCCAACTTACGATGTTGGCGGCAAAACCAAACCCGACACTTATCTGAAGGCTGTCGACCGGAGGAGTCACCTTAACAAGGGCTCCACCCACCGCCCACTTAAAAGAGCAGTTAACCAGGTGCGTCGCTCAAAAAAAGCACTCCCCAACTTTTACTTATCCTAAGAACTTTCACCCGGAGAGACGTCTCAACAGCAATCCAAACAACGACGAGTTGAAATCCCTTTCTAGCACTAATTCACCAACGAACTATTAATTTCACCTCTCAAGATAAGTCTTGTAGCAAAGCCAACAAATTTTCAGCAATTTTCGTAGCTTTATAATACAAGTGTTTTAATTCCATTGTTTTTTTTTGTCTTCTTTCATCCAAAATAATTGCCGACCACCAGGAGAATAAGTGCTCCCTACGAACCCCGTAATTCCTCTTAATAGTTCAATATGTAAAAAGTATATTAATTCTGATTTAACACACGTTCACTCTTTTTTCTTTCTTTTTTTACTTCTTTTCATCTTTTCATTATGTTCGATTGAAACAAATTAGCATTATACTTCTGCACACTCACTATCTCTCTTTTTCCCATTCTCTCTCCTCCCTTCTCTCTCTCTCTCTCTCTCTACTCTCTTTCTTTCTTATTATGTTTTTCTATGTAGCATCTCCTTTTTCTTCCCTTTCTTTCTTTATAATAAAATCGAAATGATCCATTATTTAGCTGAAAAACTTGATAGTGATATTTTTCTGGCTAATTAGTCATTGACTTATCCGAACATATTACTATAGATTTGTGCCAGCTTTTGAGATGGACGAGACTAGTGCATCCTGAAAACGCTGTCTACAAATGTGCGTGATTGCATGTTTCCAAAGAGCCACTGACATCCTCATCTTGTAATTACAAGGTCGAGCAACACATAAATATTGAAACAGTCGAGCTTGTTTCTTCGCTTTGGACATTTCTCCGTTCTTCCCCTGGACTTTCTCCGTTCTTCCCTGGACTGCCTCTACCCGGACTTTGAGCTGCACAAACGAACGCCACAAATTACTGCGCTGTCTTTAGCCCCTTACAAATTTATAAGCTGTCTTTTCTGCTCCGGTCAAAACTAATTAACAACGTGAACTATTTGACGACGCGGGAGGATATCGAAAAGACCCATCTCGACCCTATCGAATAATACAAATGTAGAGGCTGTATCGTTAGGACGTAATAATAGACATATATCCAGATTATCCGCGCGTTAAATCTGTCGACCACCCTGTCGGCTGGGGCGTTAGAATGCACCGACTGCACCTCTGCAGAGGGGTAAGACTCCCCCAACGGGGCCACCTGTTGGCCGTGGGTGGCGACCCGTGATGTTCAAGGATAGAACCCAGGTGGATGAGCAGTTAATGACTTGCAATACTCCACTTTGGCCCTATCTTGGGCTAGACGGGCGGTCGGAGAGGCCCCCTCCGATCAATCGGTTGGTCACGTTCAGCCCTAGCACCTATATGATTTTCCCAACCCTATTGTCCTTATGGCAAGCCCTTTTCATCATATGGGTGCTAGAAGGCGGTGGCTGCGGGTCTACATGTCCTGGGAATGACGTTAAACTCTGATGGTGAGGTTCCAGTTTTGGAATTTTGGGGAATGTGGAGTACCCCTTCATCACCATTGCTCCCTGGTCCACTTTGACCCGGAGTGGTAGTACCTGTTAGGGTCCCATCTATGAGTTAAATAGAAAAATATATTTATAAAAAAATTGTATTATCCATTAATAATTGATTAATTTCAAAACTTTATCGGCATTAAATGACCCACTGAGATTGATATGCCGTAAAACAAAACAAACCAAACCAAACAAATCTGTCGAGACATGAGTTTCAGCCGGAGTACACTAAATCAATATAGTGATTTGTTTTAACGGCATGTCCACTCGTTTAGGGTTATTTATGCCTAGAGTTTATGAATCCCTTCATTTTACGTGTTTATTTACATTATTTGTGTAGTTGTTTCTTAACAGTTTTTTGTACATGGTTCTATCAAATCTATTAATAATGGAGATTCGCTTCCAGTTTTTGTCTGTAACAAAAATTACGTCTCTGCTCACGTCAATTAACCAAAATCGTCATAACATAGAATAAATACACTCAAAATTTGAACATGCAACATTAGACAGTCCTCATTGTTTTTTTAAAACAAGTTTTAATAAATAGATGACTGGTATTATATATCTATATATAGTTTGTTTTATTTTAATACATATTTAAAGTTTACATTTCAAATTGTTTTATTTTTTAATCCTTTAATGAATTTGATGATTTTACTTACTTAGGGTACAAAGTCGCTGACATTGATTTTTTACTCCCATCCTCAGGCAAATGTTTCAAAAATCTATTTTTACATCACCCGGGGGTGGGGGGTGTTATTTTGTACTAGTACGAATAATCTTTAAACAGATATCTTTGACTTAACGAAGGAATCCTAATGGGTACGAGAACTTCGGAAATCTGAATGACAGAAAGTTTCTTTATGCTCGAAGAACTCCTCTAATATTCTAACTGATCGTAACACTGCAGTGGTATGGATGATCTCAATTCTTTCCCTGACCTCTAGTTCCCTCAGACTCTTTTCTACATCTTTGGAGACGTTTCAAGGACACCAACTACAATTGCTATCGTCTTCACCTAATGTTCCACAGTTTTTCAGTTTCTGTCAGGGTCCAATCATCTCTTTCAATTTCTATTTTTTAATTTTTATTATTTTCAACCTGTTATCCCCCGGGACGGTAAATCTACTAGATGAAAAGTTTTTTTTCTTGTTAATTGATATTAGTTATGGTCTCCTCGTCGACATTAGGAGACCGGTCTGTATCTCAAGGTCCCAGAAAATCTTATTCGTCTCATTTTCAAGGACGGATTCTGTACATAAAGCATTTAGTAGAATGATGAAAATTTAATTTACTGCACAATTCTCTGTGGATCACATTTCCCACCCAATATTTCTTAGTCTTGTACTCTTTCTATTCTAGTTTTCTGTATTCGCTTATCCTATAATTAAGCGTTTCGTCTTTATCTCCACACATTCTACACTTTTTTTTTCTGTTGAGTCTTATCTATTTTAGCTTTGCTATAGTTCTTATGACTTTGTTTTGTGCTGCAGTTATGAGATATTCAGTTTCTATCTTGAGGTTTCTCATTAGCCATATCCAGGTTTTCTCATGTGCTATCTTTCCAGTTCATCGTTTTAAGAATCCATATACTTAATTTTCTACCAAATTTCTGTTTTCTAATTTTTGTTGTATTTCTGCTTGTCCCTGTGTTGTAATTGCTGTTTCGGGTTACTGCAATTAATCGGTCTTTGTTCTTTTTAGTGTACCCTTCGAGTGCCTGAATAGTCGCATCTACCGAATCTTCATTGTTGACAAGATCTCTTCCTCCTTAATTTCTTGAAACATATAGTCAGTCCATACTGTCTCTATGGCGTAGTGCTTTTGCATTGTCATAAGTTTTCCTGTCCTTTGGTCCATCTGTCTGAGCTCCTCTCTTGTCCATTTTAAAAATGGAACAGAATATCTTACAAGTGGAACAGTCCAGGTTTTTCTTCCCTTGGAGACGTTTCTTATGCCAAGCTTGGCTTCTATTATTTTATTATTATTATTATTATTATTATTTTAATCCTCGTATTTCTTATTTTTACGATCGTTATCATATAGAAACACGCACTGGTTAAAAGTGAGACTGTCCATATCATTCAAGATGAAATGCAAAAATGTAAATCCCGATTATCTGGTGATTATCCGCCGAATTCTTATTTTCTATTAGTGTCGTACGACAGCTAAATAACGAACCGTTCCATTTTTATTATGAAGAAAGAAAGAAAGGGAAGAAAAAGGATATGTTAAGAAAGAAAAAGGAAAGATAGATAGTAGGAGAAATATAGAGAGATAGTGTGAGCGCGTGGAAACGATAATGCTGATCTGTTTCAATCGAAAATGATGAAAAGATGAAAAGAAGGAAAGAAAGAAAAAGAAGAGTGAAAGATTTAAATAAAATTGTTCTTTTTACAAATTGAACTATTTAGCAATGTTTCTTAAGTAAACATGTCAAACGTTGTAATAAGTAGATTAGCATACTGTGGTATATCTGCTAGTTATTATTATTATTATTATTATTTCACTCCATTCGAGTTTTTCTCCCCACCTTAGCCGGGTTCAGTCTACAGGACTCTTCTGAGTATTCTAGCCGATCTCAATAGTGCTGGAGTCTGGATGGTCTCGATTCTTAATCTTATTTCCAGTTCATCCAAACTCTTTTTCCAAATCCTCAGGAATAGTTCCAAGAGCACCAATTACAATTGACACAACCTTCACTTTCCTGTTCCACATTTCTTAGGTTCTCTGGCAAGGTCCGAGTATTTTTGTCTTTTTGTTTTTGTTGAGATTCTCTTCTCTTTGTCGATTAATAATTGGTCCGGTCTCCTGGACGGGATTAGGTGATCCGACTGTCCCTCGAAGTCCTAGAGAATTTTATTATTATTATTATTATTATTATTATTATTATTATTATTATTATTATCATCATTCCTTTGCTCATTCTTCTTTCTGCCAATTTATAAAATAACATTTACCTCAACGCTTGGTCATTTGTTTGATATATGTCTCTCTCCTTTTCTCCCCTTCTTTGTAAAAGTAAATTACTAATTGCTTTATATTCTTCTATGTTCGTTTTCTCAGTCCAGAATGAAAAAAAGAATTTATAAACAAAACCATAAAATTAATAACAACAAACGAAACGTATATTTAGTGCCATCATTTATGAAAAATATATTTGTCTGCGAATTAACACACTATTTCGAAATTAGAAATCAAGAGACTCTCGTTTTCGTTTTGACATTTTATTTAATTTCCATGTTGGCAGAGTCGTGCTCTTTCATTGTCCAAAGGAGAGCAAGCTTGATAAAATGCTGTTAAATCATTTTGAAAAAGTCGATAAGTTGGTGTTGAATCAGTGAGTTGCGAGGAAATCAGCGGCGAAATTCATGATGAATTGTTCTCAAAGGTCGTAAATTCTAGTAATCAGAATATTTTGCAACCCATGGCCAACTGGCAGATATAGTATAATGGAATGATGAATATATTGTTCCTATCGCCTGAAATAGCCGAAAATCGAACTGTACATCATATAAACATTACAAATGTTGCTAGACGCATTTATGTATATAATATAGTCATACGTCCAAATCTATTTATCTATTAAACATTTATTATACACACACACAACATGTGTATATACATATGTGTATATATGTATATGCATATACGTGTATATATGTGTATATATGTATATGCATATATCTTATATATATATATATAGATAGATATAGAGATATATGCATATACATATATACACATATGTTTATACACGTATATGCATATACATATATACACATATGTATATACGTGCATATACATATATACACATATGTATATACACATGTGTTGTGTGTGTGTGTGTGTGTATATAAATAAACAGGGAGAGGGGGGCAAGATGATGAGAGCAATTTGATTATCTCGTTCCGTATGCCGTTTCTAATCTCCTGAAAAATATAGGGGGACGTTAAAATTTAAATTTTCTAAAACATTAAATTCTTTAAACGAAGTTGTATTTACTAACAAAACTTATTTTTCTAAAACTTTATCTGATGAAGCATAAATTATTGTTTTCAATACACACACAACTACACACACACACACACACACACACACACTCACGTTTATTTATTTACCCACCCAATTTGCAATAGGTAGGATGTGACACAAGGTCGCAAGTATGGGGCATCCAGTGAGGATCGAAAACGCTATTTCAGTTGTAATGGATCTGCGAGTATAGCTTTCTAACCATTACAACACGCATACATATGAGTATACACTAACAATGCTTTAAAAATTATTTCCTGAACCGAACATACCATGATTTTGTTATTTTTAGAATGAAATTATAAGATTAAAACTGACACTATTATATAGGGTGAACTATAATGATGAGACACATTTCAAATGCTATTTTTCTCATATTACAAAAGGAACACAGAGTACTACGTATATTTATTACATAACTGGTACACAGGAGTTTTACATGTGATCTAAGATTTGAATATAATGTCCTTGAGATGGTCACCATCATGACGAAAACTTTTTTTGAGAGCTCGATTTCTCATATCACGTAAAGTGTGGTTCAATATATCAACTGGAATAGCTGTTAGCTTCTACGAATGCTGTCTCTCGGAAAATTGTAACAGGACGAAGGATAACCTTTCGGGATAGTGCCTCTCACTTTCCAAAATGCTGTTAGAGTTTTCTTTAGTTCCGGTGTGTCAGAAAAGTTCGATGTGAGGGGCATCGTCCCCGGTGAACTTTTACCACAGGGCCAGATGATCAACCAGCAATGTCTACGCAGAGAATACTGCGTCGTTTGCTTCGTTCAATACACGAGAAAAGGCGAGAGATGTGGCTGGACAACTCGTGGGTGCTTCACCATTACAACGCACCTGCCCCGCACTGCCCTGACTATCCGAGTGTTTCTAGCTCAGAAAAACATTACTGTGCTGGAGCAACCTCCCTACACGCCCATCTGGATCCATGTGATTTTTCCTCTTCACTAAGCTCAAAAGGGTCACCAAAGGAACCCATTTTGAGGATGTGTACGTCATCAAAAAGTCCGTGACGACAGAAGTACGGAGAATTCCGGAAGAATTCTTTCGGGGTGCATGCAAGCGTGGCAGAGAAGGATGGGAAGGTGCATTAAACGCCAGGGGAATAACTTTTATGGGGATAACTTGTAGTTTGAATGTGAAATAAATTTTTATGATACCTGTCCAGGAACTTTCTAACATACCTCGTAATTGCTTCTAGGAAAACCTCCACTCAAACATCTATCTTATTTTGGAGCAGGTGTCATGGCTGCCTTTGTCTAGTTTACCGTTTTATTCTCGCGATAACTTGTATTCCACCCCACACACATTTTTACTCATGAAGTTCTGGGAATATCGTTTAGATTATACTAACAATTAAATGGATGTAACGTAAGATAAAATTGCATGAATTTCTATAAACTCATTTTTTGACAGTTTTGATTCAGTGCTTTAGAATCGACGGGTTTAGACGTGCTAGAATATATATTTCGGAATGTGTACATTCGTCTAATATATATATATATATATATATATATATATATAAGTATATACGTAGATGGGTTACCAGGTCAGTTGGTATCAGGATGTTTCTAAGTTTTACTTTTCTTCCCAGGCCAGCATGTTACATTCAACAGAACAATATAATTGGCAAAGAAAAGGCTTAAAAGTCGTTCATTAGATATATTTTACCCACTGGTATTAGTTTGATTTTTAACCTTTTCTTTACCAATTATATATATATATATATATATATATATATATATATATATATATATTATATTAATGTAATGAATTCTGAAATTAAGTTTCTTAATGCAGACAATTGCCAAGAGATTATTGTTATGAAGAAGACAAAAAAAATTTCAGATAGGATTCAGCCATTGCCTCATGCAATCTTCTTCATCCACGAAATTCGACATCAGCTTGAAATGTAACTGTCTGGCGAGGCGACACAGCGCCAGTCTTCCACGCTCCATTTGCGAGGTTTTTTATGGCACTGATTAAATGCAATAACCAAAGTCCTGCTGTAAATGATAGTGTCCAACTATAATAAAACTATTTGGAATAAAATGGATGATTGCTTGAGCAATTCATTAGATATGATTTGATGCAATGCCTTCCTTCGTTAAATAGTTCATTTTTTAGTCTAAATCTTTAAGACATTTAAAGTAGAGCAGCCTAAAAAGTACAAATTTGCATTTTTTTCAACTACCAAGTCTAAAAAACGCAGCCTGCCTACCTCTCATTAAAGGACCAAATCAAAGCGAATAAAACTCACTAGCTAAACCAGATTCTCCTGTTGGTCTGAAAATCGCATAGACGAGAAACTATCAGTAACTAGGCGCCGTTTACCCCATCTACTCGCTAGCTAAACACACACACATAGAGAGAGAGACAGACAGACAGACAGAGAGAGGCGCGTTGTGTAAAGTTTAGCGTCGTAGGAGGTGGACTTGGTGACCCGAGTAAAATCTTGGATGAGACTGGTTGCATTTCACATAGCGCTTGGGGAGTTATGTATCCAACTACTCTCTCTCCAGCTATGGGTGAATTGTAAGACATGCTGTGATCTTTAACTTTGCTTAGGTAAACGGTGAAGGAGAAGGTAATCACTGAAATCCAACCTGTTAAACTCCGCTGAAGAAATTGGATTTTGTGTCATCCTGCTCGGCATGTTGGTTGCTATATATATATATATATATATATATATATATATATGTGTGTGTGTGTGTTTATATTAGTAGAGGAAAAAGTTAAGGGTCTACCATGGTAGACCCATAAATTTTTCCTTTACTTATATTATTATTATTCGTCTATTTTTTTTTATATATGTAGAAAGTTTGTATCATTTACTGATGCCACAGCAACAAAAATGTTAACGTGACAATTGGATACTATATATATATATATATATATATATATATATATATATATATATATATATTCTTGTGATATTTTCTTATCGATCTCTATGCCTCTATAATTGATCTAAACAATATCATCTTTATTGTTTTATATCATTACTGTCACTTTAAGCACACCATAATTTTTAATGATAATCTATTCCATTATGTATTTAATATCAGCAAGCGTATCATCGTATAATGATGGCATCAGCCATTTCTTCTGAAATATATTTCGACAAATCTTTCGATTATCCAAAGATTAATCGTTAATTTATTCTGAGCATTAAAACTCTTTTTTTTTTTTCTAATTTCCGGAAAGATTTTCATGTGGAAGCACTAAAATTTTTCGATTCATAAAAATGTTGTTTCATTCCACTGACTGACAAATTGGCGTAAATTTCTTTCTTTAAGGAAACTGATTTTGGCGTTTATTTGGTTCTGCTTACATTTAAATATCAGTAAGAATGAATTTACATCCTCATTCTTTGTTACGGAGTGAAAAAAAATGATTATACTATGACACATTTATTTTTCCCTTTAACTTCACTCTTTTTCGTACATATTTCTTTAATAAAAACTCTTTATTATTTATAAAACTTTCTTTTTCCCTTTTCCTTTATATTACCTACACCAAGGGTATTAGCTCGAAAAAAAAAAAAACGCAAACAACCTCGTCCAGATTTTGAACTCTGAATGAGCCTAGATAAGAATGCAGATATAAAACTGATTTGAAACAGAGGGAGGCATAATTGCAAAACTAGAACTACTGAAATTTACTCTCCCATCACTCCCGCCATTTTTTGCTAAATTTTCCCAATTTAACTATTTAGTTAAAATCGGAAGTTAAGAATAAAATGACTGTTATTTCATCTCGTTAATGGATTTCTTTTAAGATTTATACCCTGAATATTTGCTCATATGCATTAACATAAAGTTAAACAATTAGAAATCAATAATACCGAACACATTTTTACTAAAAGCAAATTTTTAATATCAATATGCAAATTAGCCTTCCCGTTCACACTGTAAACTGCTATTTTGTTGTATATATAAATACAATTGCATGCTATAAGTATGTAGACGTTGCCAGCAGTCTTAATAATATAAGACACTTTTATTGAGGTTTAAATAAAATAATATCATGGAGAATATGATGTAATACACAATCTCCATTATAATAAGATATGCAAATTTCAATTTTTATGAAGGTTTATTGCAAGCCACTCAAATAAAAATAGATCGTGTTCAGATAACAATATATCTCATTACTCAGTGACATGAACGGTTTGCTAATACAGCGTGAATAGCTCCTTTCACTGCTTCCGTGATTGAATTTAAAGAAATGAGAATAAACAATGAGTGGATTCTAACAAGAATATCAGTGAGTCGATATAAGTCAAGATATCCCTTGCTGTATTTAAAGAATATCATTTTCCTGATTTAAGTAAAATTATCTATTAGAGGATTAAAGTGAAAATATCCATAACTGGATCTTAACTAAAAACATCAGTTACTCGAGTTAAGCATTACTAGATTTTAACTAAAATATCAGTAACTCGGTTTTAGTAAAAAAAAAAATAATCCATTAGTGGCTCAAGGGGAACATATTGATTATTGGATTTAAACAAAAATATCCCTTACTGGGTTTATCTAAAAATAGTAATTACTGAATTCAAGCAAAGTATATTAATTACCGGATTAATACATAGATCCATATTACTGGATTTAAGTAAAAATATTCGTTACTGGATTTGATAAAAAATAATTGTTATTGGATTTCAATAAAAATATCCATTACTGGATTTAAACAAAATTATAAACGAATAACAAACATCATTCTTATGTTTTAGATTATGTATTTGTTTTGTTAATATTTGGTCCAATTTTTATTTCACTTCAAATCCGAGGGAAATCCTTGAAATTTAGCCAGTTGTTCTTCACTTGAAAATTGACCCTTGGTCAGCAAACCCAACGCTGTTTAAGAATCAAACTTTAATTTTCTAAAAGCGCTTTTGTTTGGGTGGGGTCAGCTTCTTGCTTTTGTGACGAAACAGCTTTCAGATATTTTTCTTTTCTATTTGCTCTCTGTCCTACACTCGTGTTATAATTCATTATCACTGATCCCAAATTGCTGTCTGCTTGATTTGATTTCTTAGACAGTTCCATAAATGGACATGAAAGGATTCAAGAATGGAAGCTGAAAGTTGCCGTGTAAGTCGCGAGGTTTGTAAGCGATGGAAAGAGATCATGATAAATGCCTATCAAACACGTCAAGATTTGCGCCTGCGTCACAGAGTAGTGGATTCAAGATGGCGATCGATTTGCTCTCTGGCGGGAAAGGAAAATGAACAAAAGAGGAAAAATACAAATGAAAACAAAGATGAAAAACAGAATAACAGAGTAATAATACTACTACATAATAATAGTTCATATAACTAAAACTTAGCCGCGTGGACTAATGGTTAGAGTCGTAGGAAAAAAGACTCGTCAACCCGAGTTCAATTCCTGGACGAAGCTGTTAACATTCCACATGTCGCTGATACACTTGGAAAGGTATGAATCCAATTTTCCCTCCAGCTATGGCAAATAGCAGAGCAGACTGGACTCTTTAACCATGGCTAGGTAACCAGTCTAGGAGAAGGAAAACTCTGAATTCAAACCTGTTTAACCCGCTTAAGAAATTTACCGTGTGTCACATCCTGCCCGTGCGGAGGGGTTGGTAAATATATATAACTAAAACTTTCTTGCTTTTTATATTGGGCCCCTCACGTGGTGTAATGGTTAGCAAGCTAGATTTGTAGACCATTGTTAGGGAGTTCGATTCTCATTGGGCGCCCCACACTTCTGGCCTTGTTTCACATCTAAGCTAAATTTAGTAGATAAGGAATGCCGACTGGATCTACACGTTTTTGCACTTACAATCTCATGAGATTCAATTCGTAGGTGATCCCACATTAAAAAGAACTTGCGTCATACCCGTATAAGTGGGATGCGAGGTAAATAAATAAATGTGTTTTTATATTTACGGACACACACAGACGCGCGCGTATATATATTAATATGGATAATATAGTGATATATATATATATATAAGTTGTAAACACGGTTTGTTTTGGAATGGCTTTTTGCCGATAATTTTTGGGAGAATAAGTGCTTAATTGGAGTCGTACCTAATTTTTGAAAATTAATTAATTAATAATGAATTAGGCGGGAATACCTATTAAATGTATGACTAAACAAATCGAGAAAAATCAATCTCTGTATGTACATTTCGGCCTATTAGGCCTCATCAGCAGAGCTATAGATCGGAAGACCGCCCTGTGCGTGATTTGAAACCGGACTGTACATACAGAGATTGATTTTTCTCGATTTGTTTAGCCATACATTTAATAGGTATTCCCGCCTAATTCATTATTAATTAATTAATTTTCAAAAATTAGGTACGACTCCAATTAAGCACTTATTCTCCCAAAAATATATATATATATAAAGTAAATAGTGCTCAATGTCGTAGAAAGAGCAATAATATCTAAATTAGGGTAGCGTGTACATGAAGGCACCTGACAGCTTCTCATTTATGCAAGGTTACAAACCAAGTACTTGGTTTGAAAATTGCATAAACGAGAAGCTGTCATAAATCAGGTGCCGTTGACTTGGTGTCTACGCTGCCCAAATTTTAGATATACATATAATCGGCCGTAGATAAGAAAATTACGACGATTCTTTTCCTCAACCGAAGATAATGCGATTATTATATCTAGTGGAACAATAATAAAAATAATGAAAAATAATATTAATTATTATAATTACCTAATATACATCACTGAAAGTCTCACCTAAAATAAGATTGTAACACGTCTGTAACAAAGAATATAATTGCACGATAGACAGTGATCATGCATATACAAGGTGTGTCAAAAATTTATTAAGATATTTTAATACATTTTGGCACACCTTGTATTTTGAAAAAATTAACGTACCATTCATTGTTCATTAATATCTTGGTAAATACAGTGCCAAACTCGACACATTTATAACACATCTTGTATTCTGACAAAAAAATCAACATTCCCTTCATTAGTCATTTTTATCTTGGTAAATACAGCTTTAAAATCTGTACTTTTCGATACACCTTGTATTCTGAAAAAATATAACGTTCCATTCATTGGTCTTTTCTATCTTGGTAGTTCCAAACTCGGCACTTTTATAACACACCTTGTATTCTGACAAATAATTAACGTTTCATGTATTGTTCATTTCTATTTTGATAAATACAGCTTCAATCTCAATACTTTACTACACACCTTGTATTTCACATAATTTGCAGTTCTCAGCCACCTCAAAATCGATGACAACCCTCTGTTCATGTCTGGGAAAACTCTATTTGATTTTAAGGCTATTTTATTAACCGAAAATCAAATATTTTTGTTATGAACCAATTCCATAAAGTCTACATTTCTGCATAAAGACTCTGAAAAAATGCTTTGAATAATTCCCGTTATTTATTGAATGAGTCTTATCTCTATCAAATAAATTCAAGGCTTACACTAATCTTCTTTATCCTTTTTTAAACTCATATTCAACTGCTGTTATCACCACCTACTTTGGTCATCAGTCAATGACAAGAGAGAAAAAATATATAGTATTGCTTATACACTCAGATCAATATAAAAAAATTGAATAAAAAAGAGTTAATTTTCTACTAAAACAAAAAAAAACGGGATTCTATCATTTCAAGTGGAAAGGAAACATTCATGAGAAATTTTATTAGTTATTATTTATTACCTACCTCAACAGCATTCTCTTGTCAACAAAATCTTCACTTCGGACCACTTGGTAAGCAATCAAAATCTTGAAGCTTTACATCAAAACGTTTGTCAGTTTATAGAAGAGAGATAAAAATATACTTTTCCCAATTATTTACATATACTAAATAAAAAATGTGTAAATATATGACGAGTATTTTTAAGTATGCACACACACACACACACACACACACATATATATATATATATATATATATATATATATATATATAGTTTTTTTCCGTAGTTAGGGTCTTTCCATGTGTGGTTTAACCAAGCTGATGCAGGTAGACCATAAGGAGAGCTCAATGTACCTAATACCAGTGAGTAAGTTCTTGTGATTACCTGAAGATGCCGTATTAATACGGTTAAATAAATTATTTTAATGAAGCAATTTAGAGTTTTTCTTCATTTACTATATATATATATATATATATATATATATATATATATATATATGAGATTTCATAAAACATCGATATTGAAGGATTTATAAACCCGTCTGATGAGGCTAGAACTCAATTTTTGAGTTTCTGGTTGATATAAAAATTATAACGGGTTGACGGTTTAAGTTGTTCTTTCTTTGAAGGTTAAATAGTGCTCTCTATATGATTTAATTTATTGATTATTATACATTGAGCTCTTTTAAGGGATTCATAAAAATCTTTGTATGAGTATATATATTTGCACCTACAAGAGCTTACAGTATGGTTGTACAGTAAGATTTCGATGATCCCAAATAGAATCATCCCTTACTTACCTGTCATTTGGATTACCTTATATATATATATATATATATATATATAATGTAAAGTCATAACGGTAGAATTCAAATAATCTTACTCTGACTATAACAGTTTTCTAAACCAGCTTTACAAACTTATTGAGTACTTTCATATTCATTCAAAATTACGAGTTATTTGTTTAATTATTTTTATCAACAATAAAAAATGCGACTCGCTGGATTCTATGTCTCTTCTTTTAAGTCACCCCCTTTTCATACAACACACACACACACACACACACACACACACATATATATATATATATATATATATATATATATATATATATATATATATAATATATATAAAGAAATAATATAGTATTAAAGAAACAAGTCAAATACAAAACTACCCTATATTTCGCACCAGGATTTAGGATGCAACCAATATAATTTGGGAAAATGAAATTAACGAAAATATTCTGAAGCAGGCTCGGGGACCCCACTGCGTGAAGCTAGCCTCAAACTTGTATGTTATTCACGAAACCTTATATTCCATTTTATTTGTGTACTTTAGCAGTTTGTTTTCTGAATGCTACGCTTCTGTTTTTTAGCTTGATGTAGTTGTTCTCCTTGTTTCCGCTGAGTTTTTATCAATTTCTCTGTTGGAGGCGGTCCAAAGTGTCTAACGGCTGTTTGGTTACTGTCTTCTTTCACATACACTATCATCTATAATTTATAGCCAATAGTAGAGTTGTACGTTTTCTCGGTTCTATTCCCTCTTGATTTTGAAATATATTATTTCTCAAATGGTTGTCTTGTGTTTTAAGGGTGCCACACTCGTTTGTAGGGTTTGTGTTTTGTTTAACGGTATATCAACCTCTGTGGGTTATTTAATACCAGAAAGGGTTATATAGAATATTATTGAATATGAATTTCAGTCTTTAAAGTAGTGGTTTTATAGTGGTATTCGGCTATGTTTGGTTAGACCTTAGAAAATTTAAAATGTCTTCTTGGTTTGTATCATTAAAGAGGTTTTTAAGTTTTGGTACGGGTTTGTCTGAGACTGTTGCAGTTTAGGAGGATCTGTTTGATGGTGAGCTATCCCTTGCATATTGGGCACACTGAGGCGTCCCCCTTTTTCAAAAAATGAGAATGGATGATGTGGGTGCATCCAATATGCAGTCTGGAAAGTATCCCTTCTTTTTTTCTGTTTTATTATGTGGCTCACCAATAACTTCTAGTATCTCATGGAGCTTGTTTTGAATTTTTACCATTTGTCGTATATGAAGTTGTTGATGGCTGGTTTTAAATCTGTATATGGGATTTTGTGTCAGTCGTGTTCGTCAAAATACTTTTTTCAGCTTTGTCTGCCCTTTCATTTCTTGTATACCGATGTGTCTTGGTATCCATGTAAGTATTATGCTATTATTTTGTAGGGATATAATTCAAATGAATTCAGTTTTTGCTTATAAGGGGAATCTTCATCACAATTTTTTTATTATCTGAGAATTATTCCTATTAATATTTCATAATAATGCTACTAAAAGAGTTTAATTTGAAGCATTCACCATCGCTAATTTGTTTTTTTATATTGTAAGAGAACACAAATTACACTCATGGTCACCATAGAAAAGCAGGCATGTTATGCCCGTTTTGAAAATGTAAACAAGAAATGCTTTAAAACAAACAAAAAATGTACCCCATGTGTAAAAATATATGTTATTTCTTTTTTTAACACATAAAATTGGGGAAATTTCTTTATATCAAACGTAAAAAAAAACAGTAAAAAGATGTATATATTTTCTAAAGTTGGGCCATTTCTGATCGTTTTTTTAATACCTATTTAATGTATTTGTTTAATAACACCTAATATTTTACTATCAATCTAGCTGTGTGAGAAAGGAAGCCAAATATAACGAGGAAGAAGTAATAGTGTTTCTGCTGCGTATTGGCCATACAAGACTTACGCACACTTTTATGCTCAAACAAGAGAATTAACCATGGTGTGAAACATGTCAAACATCCTACCCTGTCTTATAGAGTGTGGACCCTTCGCTCCTAACAGAAAATTTTCGACGCAAATAATATGAGGAATCAGTTTGCGAATACTAGTGTGGATGTCCTTGAGAGATATAAACTATTGTCTCACACTCTAACGGTGTTGGAATTAGATATCCCACAGGGTTGATATGTCAAACCAAACAAACATTTTAAAACCATGGTGTTTTGCTCTTTTAAAGCTTGACCCGAAGTCAGAGCTTCAATTTCTGTAGTGTTGTAACTGTCTCGAATAAAGTTGATGGAGACCATGTTACAAATCTAACGTTATTCACCAAGCCAATTAATATCATAACAATATGTAGCGACTTCTATCTCTTAACTCCTTACTCTCTAACAAAGGTCCAATCCATGCGCAAATACAAAAATTATGTTCTGAAGATATGAAAGTCAATCTTTCCAATTGTGGAATCTAGCGAGTTTATGTAGGAAAGTTCTGTGAGAGAGTAAGAAATGTCATACTCTAGACCAGAGATCGCCAATTTTTTCACGTTGGCCGGATAATTGAAAATATAACGAGCGCGGGCCACATCATTATTGTGTTCAATACTTGCTAGCCAGAAGGAAAGCTCTGAGAAAAAGATGTAAAACAAAATTATATTTCCATGTTATATTCATGGATGGGTGGCGTAAGATGCACAAAAACAAATTTAACCAAGATATTTATTTTTAAAACATTATCAAAGAATGCAACATTAGCAAAAAGGTTTAGGGAGATTTGTGAAACTGAAGTTTGCCTTTCAAGATATTGTCAATGTTTGCTTTGTAATTGCTACATCCAATCAAGAGAATTGCTTTCATCAGTCAATTTCGTTCGATTGATTGATATTTAAATATAAATGGTATCAGAACGTCTCGCATTCCCTACGTTTTAACAATCAATTCAAGTACG
Source organism: Doryteuthis pealeii (assembly GCA_023376005.1). Classification (NCBI taxonomy): domain Eukaryota; kingdom Metazoa; phylum Mollusca; class Cephalopoda; order Myopsida; family Loliginidae; genus Doryteuthis; species Doryteuthis pealeii. The sequence goes on along the minus strand of CM042143.1, from coordinate 115,782,031 downwards.
GCCTGACAAAATGCATTTGCGTCTGGATTCGGCCCGCGGACCGTAGTTTGATGACCCCTACTTAGACGCTGCTTAAAGACCAGGGTGTTGAAGTTGGTTGCAATGCAATCGCTGAAATATAGTAGGTTTTGTCAATTAAAAACTCTGAGCTTTATGCCAGACAATCACAGAGTTTTCTCAGTAAATAGTAGAAATTTAAGAACGAAAAGAAAAATCTCTGTCTTTATTGACAGAAAATGTAACGTTTTTTCACGATGACATTGAAAGTAAAGTAAATACAAAGACAAACGTTTGAAATTGTTTCGAACTAAATCATTGCATCAGTTGGTCGATGACAAACGTAAAGAAAACTAAAACAGGCATTATTAGAATTCTTTTGTTACCAGATGTCATTCTGTCAGAAAGAATTACGTTACACAAATATTTATGCACACAAAAACGGTTATTGTTGTATAACCGTATATACCCCTCTAACAATCTAATGTAAATAATAGAAAGAAACGGAAACAGATCAGTATGGTAGATCTTACATGGTAACTTCTCTGGTTACTGCTTCTTAGTCTAGATGCTTTTATTTCGGGTGCAATTTGTCGCATATAACATCTTGTATCTCATGGATGGTCTAAAAGTTTAAGATAATATTAATCTTTTGCAAGTCTCTCTGTTATATACCTCTCTTATTCTTCTGGCCGGATCTGCTTCTCTGATCGTCTATCTTCTATCTTGGTCTGGTCTTTCTTATATGGGGGTTCCGAGTCTGGTTCTGTTGGGGACCATTTCTTATCAGAAGCCTTGTGTCATTGTTAGCTTTTAGTAATAATAATAAGACTTCGATTTACTTTTGATGTCACTTTATTCCAGAACCCCAGACCAGACAATGCGCGCGGAAGTCACATCTTGCTAGCTTAAGTCCTAACTGCGCAACTGACTAACTGCAACTCTAACTGAGTTGCCCACCTTAAACCGGAAGGGGGCTTTCTATCGGGGTTCCGTTCTCACGATTCTATCCCCAGAAAGCAAGGTCAGAGTGAGGTCAAACGCTGTCACTCACTCTCAAGGCCATCAGGTGTACTGATCGCCATAAGGATTTCTATACTACCTTAAAAATGTAATAGGGATCCAATTAATATGTAACATCTCTAGCAAACGAAATGTAAATTCCTTTCACCGTCAGCACAGTCTCTACCAACTGAGCACGTTACCCCCGCTTCCTGACATCCCAAATAGCAGTCGTCAGATTTCACTTGTCGTCCAAACACTTGCTTTCTTCCTCGCTCCCAGTATCAGCGACTGTCCGTTTTATTCACGCTCGTTCGGCTACCTTATGCAAATTCCGACATACCTCATCCAGGTTTCTGTCAACAGCATTTCAGCCACTCGCCACACTCCTCCCCTTCGCACAGGCCGAACATATCCTGACGCACATTGTTTGTGGAGGCTGGGAATCCGCTCGTCCATAGCTCTGCCCTTTAATTTCGCTACAGAACTTTTATCATTTGTCGCATATGAAGTTGTTGACATCTGGTTTTAAATCTGTATATGGGATTTTTGTGTCAGTCGTGTTCGTCAAAAGTACTTTTTTCAGCTTTGTCTGCCCTTTCATTTCCTTTTATACCGATGTGTCTTGGTATCCAAGTAAGTATTATGCTATTATTTTGTAGGGGATATAATCAAATTTTCATTGAGCTTACTTCTACTAGGCTTCTGGTGGGGTTGAATTTTCTTCCTTGTTCTTAGATGCTTCTTACAGGGCTGGGCTAGTCATTGTCTTTAATATTGAATTAACTACACGACTTGGTGTTACTTTATCAAGCTTTTATTTTCTTAGCCCATATTTCCGCCGCGGAGAGAGAACTGGACCCCAGGATAGTCGACAATTACGTCTGCACTCCTTGAAAGTTGGGTCGCTTCTGCTTAACTAAACTAACTTATTCTCACGTGTCTGAATCGGCGGTCAGTTGGGATCATCTAAAATGTCAATCGTAACCCCTAATCGTTATGGAAAATTTCCCATCAACACTTTTATGGAAAATTTCCCATCAACACTTTTAAATCTAACGAACATTAATTCTAATTCTAAACTACATACACATTTAATATTTATGACTAAATTGTACATTATCATATAGAAAATGGACATGTCTACACGAATTAAAATTCCTGGACAAGCCTTTTTGAATATTACAAAGCGCTAATAATCTTGTGAAAGGTATGTATTTAGCTATTCTCCAGCAATGGGTAAATAGTAGGGTAGACTGTGTTCTTTAACTTTAGTGTCATAACTGCTCTAGCAGAATGAAATCTGTGAATTCCAACCTGCTAAACCTCACTTAAAATTGTGTCAGATCCTGCTTGTTTGTAGAGATTGGGTATATATATATATATATATATATATATATATATATATATATATATATATATTACAATTTCTTTGAAGCATATCGGTAGTTAATATAACACCCACATGATATTTCGACTCGGTTTTCTGCGAAGCTTTACGGATTTATTTTAAAGACGAAATGGCTTCTACACTTTTTTCCAATATGAAAATTAACCTTCCTGTTCACACTGTAAACCGTTGTATATATAAATATGGTAATAGTATGTAGACAAGGCCAGCAGTATCCTTAATGTAAAACAATTTCTGTTAATAATTAAGGTTTAAATAAAGATAAACTTATTGAGAATGTAACGTAAATAACTTAGGGAATTGTGACTTGGTTACTGATAGCGTTTCGTTTACCTACATACAAACACACAATCTCCTTTAAAATACGATGGTTTTAAACTTATGTCAATATTGTTATAAGAAAAAATATCACCAACAAGTAAAATGGGAGAGACAAGTCCTTTGATCAGCAGTGTTCATTTTATTTTATATTTTTTCGTCTTCTCTCATTTTTCCCCTGTTTTATTCGCCTGTTATAGAGTTATTCTTTTCTGGTCGGCTTTTAAAAAAATGTTAAATCAGATAAAAGACGAATTGTTGAATAAATGCAAAGTGTAAGAAAAGTAAAGATACATTTTTCGTCTCAATTACAATTGGAACACACAAGGAAAAGAGAAACACCTGTTTTACCGGCGGCTCTTTGAAGTCTAAAGAGGCAAACGGGGAGAAACAAAAGATAACTGGGAAGAAGATATCTGGGTGTGTGTTTCTGGGTGTGTATATGTTTTTACACACACACTCTCTCTCTCTAGCTCTCTCTCTCTCTCTCTCTCTCTTCTCTCTCTTCTCTCTCTCTCTCTCTCTCTCTCTCTCTTCGTACATACATACATACATACATACATATTTAATATATATATAAAATATATATATATGAACTAATAAAAAAATTGATTTATATTTGTATCTACAAACAAGGAAATTATCAAAGTTTTCTAGACCAACCACGAAGAAAACTTTTTCTCTTTTAAACTTTTGTATGTTCATTGAATTTTTTTTTGGAAAATATAAACTCTTTGCCAACCAAACTTTGTTGGTATTTTTCTTTTTAAGTTCACTCTCTATTAACCTCAGAACCCATTCTATTAAAATAAAGTCCTATTATGTTAGGAATCTGAGTCCTTCTGCTCAGTTATAATGAACTAACCATCATTTTTTGTATTTTGCTTGCGTGTGGTATGCGTAAAAACAGAGACCCACTGTTAGCGGCTTGAATAGGCAAAGAGTTAAAGAAACTTGAATGATATACCAACTGTGTCGAAATGCAGGATGGATGTAATTACCCTAACTCTCTGATAAGAGCTTCTCTCTGGTGCGAAGTGGTAGTACCTGTTAAGGTGTCATCTATAGGTCAAATAGATCTGTTTGCATGTTAATGTACATTTTCCAACCAGTTTATTTATACATATGAACTTAATGACACATCTAACATGAAAATTATTTCTACCAATCTATCAATACACATGAAGTTTATAAAAACCTAAGTTAAAAATTATTTATTCGATTTTATCAATATGCATGAAGGAATGGTAGTACCTATTAGTCTAATCTATGGGTTAAATAGATGGAAATAAGTTAACAAAAACGTGTTCAAAAAATGAGTTTTCAATACCCATAAAAAATGAATAAAAGAAAACATCTTCGGCATATAATAACCAAACAAGAATAAAATCCAGCCAACCAACCCACCAACCAAACAATAAACATAAATAGTATTATCTGCATTATTCTGACTATTGTCCCCATCTTCATTTTTATTTGTACAACGTTTCGGCCGATATGCCCTCCGGCCTTCTTCAGGTATTTCTTGTCGGACTCGGGAACCTACTCGGACTCGAGAACTTTCTTTTCGGACTCGGGAACTTTCTAACACAACTCTTACCCCAGCTATGGTTAGCGGAATGAGAACAGGATACCCCCGTGGACTAAATAAAGGGTTAAGTTCGAAGTTCCGTGATGGCTCCCGATTACGAAAAGAAAGTTCCCGAGTTCGAAAAGAAGGTTCCCGAGCCTGAAAACAAGGTTCCCGAGTCCGACAAGAAATACCTGAAGAAGGTCGGAGAGCATATCGGCCGAAACGTTGTACAAATAAAAATGAAGATGGGGTCAATAGTCCGAATAAAGCAGATAATACTAATCATCAAACCTCATCTCAAACATTCAGAGAAATAATAAACATGAAGTTAATAAAAAAACATTTCTACCAGTTTATGAAATCAAACTAATCCAAAATATTTACCAACAAACTATTCGAAGTTAATCAAATTATTTCTACCAGTTTATTGATACACATGAAGGTAATGGAAAATCTAACATAACCATTAGTTTATTAATACACATGAAGTTATTTCGTCTAATTTAGTTATTACTAGAAGCAACTACCCAGCGTCAACTGAGTAGAGGTGTTAAAAAAACCTCATGTATTGATTTGTCTACTTTTGAGATTTACAAATCCTAGAGATTTTAAGTAGAATTTTAATGCTATTTCTATGTATACTTTAATCTTTAAACATCTTCGAATATAAATCAAATCTTCATAATTTATGCATAAAAAACAAGAACTGGCAATATTTAATGTATATATATATATATATATATATATATATATATATATATATATATATATACTCAGTCGTTAATTGTTTTATTTTCGTAGTTTCCTCCGGTCATATTGATCGTTGCGACTGACACTCCTTCACTCATTGACCGTTTGTGTGCTCGTTCATGACTTTTCAATCCTGCCAAAGTCTTGCATATCTTAGAACATATCTGGTACACATAACGTTCGGTGTTGACTGAGTCGACAGGTGTTGCATACTCATCACTGTGAACGTTCATGTGAAGCTTGAGACCCTCAGCTGTTCGGCACACTTTTGTGCAGCAGGAACATAAAAAGTCTTTATGCTGGGAATTAGCGTGTGGCATGGTAAGAGACAACAATTGAAGTCGGGTAGCTCTCATGAGATTTCATGAGAGCTACCCGACATACATACATACATACATACAACTGTCCTTTATATATGTACTAGCAGCGACTACCTGGCGTCGGCTGGGTAGAGGGGGATTTTTTAAGTTAGTCCTGCGGATCCATTATTACTGAATAGTGAGTTGAATCCTCGTAGGATGCCCCATTTACATCTTTATGTAAAAAATATATATATATAGACCTTGCATTGATCCAACTACTCCGAAAAGAAATGTTAATGTCTACTATCTAAATTATTAAATTAAAAAAGAATCCATGCTGTTATCATTTAAATTTCATTTTTTAATTATCTTTACGAATATAAATCAAATCTCTATTATTTTTGCTCAGAAACCAAGCCCTGGTGATATTTAATGTGTATATATATTTACTTTGTCGTTAATTTTCTAATTTTCGAAGTTTCCTCCGGACATACATACACACACACAACTGTCCTTTATATATGCATAGATTACACATAAAGCTTATGAAAATTGTTTCTACCAGTTTTTATGCTCGTGAAGTTGATAAAAAATCTAACATGAAATAATTTCTATCAATATAATGATACACATTAAGTTAATAACAATTATTTCTACCAAAAATATACAACAGACCAAACCTATATATATATATATATATATATATATATATATATATATATATATATATATATATATATCAATAAATTGTTCGCTTGAAAATCAAATATACAGAAAGAGAGGAATTGCTATTCAGTGGCCCACAAGGGTTGATATTCCATTAAACAAAATAATCAACACGCATCGATCAGGATGTGACACAAGGTTAATTTTATAAGAAGAGTACTGATGGTCTATGACACGTTTAGCTTAGTCGGTAGAGCACTTGACTAGGAATCGCAAGGTTCCTGGTTCGATACTCGCCCTCGACAACTCAACGTATGAGTAGCACACGGTCTGTGCAGTAATGTGAGAAGCTGATGGTAGGTGTGACACCCTACCTCAGATGAAAAAAAATTCTCCTTGGTATAACACTATTGAAAAGGAGATAGACTCCCTCGCTGTATGGCTGATACCAACATTAGGCTACCCGTCGATTTACATACCTACTGCTGGTTGGAACTGAATTTTCCTTCTTATCGTCTGGTTACCTTACGAATGTTAAAGTGACCAGTCTGCCTTACTATTTACCGAATGGTGGAAGAAGCGATAGATTCATGTCTATTTCAAAGGCATTAGCACGAAGAAAACAACTTCAACCAGGATTGGATCTCGGGTCACCGTTTCCATTTTAACAACAATAACCGTTAAACTACGTTAGGTCAAAGCTAAACCTTTGATAGTAAATGACATATTTTTAACTAAAACTAAGGAATACCGACACTAGTAGGATTAAAAGTCCGATACAAAACCTCCAGAGACTAGCAGCTTTTCATCATCTCAAGTAAAAGCTAGGGGAGTAAACCCCGAAAACAAATCAGGAGCTGGAGTCCCTAAAGTGGTGTGATGCTGAAATCCAGCAACTCCTGTGATACTACCGCAGCCAAACTGCATTGGTTCCTTACCTTTCCTTTGGATCACAGCAGCAGTGTGAAGGGGGGGGATTTGCTGCTTGGGTAACAACTCATCCTCCATATGAACCCGCCAAGGCTACGTTGTTCTGAAATAAAATTTGGACACTACTCCATCGTCTCTCATAGACGGAAGGATACCAACAACAACTAAAGTTCGGTCAAATTTGTTCCTAGTCAGCAAATTAATTTAACTCAATATTTAATTTAGGAAGTAAATAATAAATTTACCGTTATTTCTTCTTGTTAATGGATTTCTTTAAATATCTATATTTGAAATGTTTGCTTATATTTATTAGAATAAAACCAAACAATTAGAAATATATAATACCAAGTCCATATTTGTTAAAATCATTTTTTATTATCAATATGCTAATTAACCCTCCCGTTCAGATTGTAAACTGCTATTTTGTTGTATATATAAATACACTTGCATATTATAGTTATATAGACAAAGCCAACAGTATTAATAATGTAAAACAATCTTATTAATAATTGAGGTTTCAATAAACATAAAATCATTGAGAATGGGACGTAAGTAACTAAGTAATTGTGACTTGGGTACTCATATAGTTTCGGTTAAAGACTTACAATCTCCATTATAATAATAATTATAATTATAATATATATATATATATATATATATATATATATACAGGGGGGTGCAAAAGTAGGCATACAGTTATAAAAGAAACACATACAATACTCATTGCATTTATTAAACAAACAAATGTTACATATACGTGTATATGGCAAGGAGGTGAAGTAAATGAATAGTAATAATAACTAGAGATTATAGAGATAAGCGAATCATGGTGATATTATTGTATGTGTTCGATGCCGGTCCCTGCCAACTCATTACATATGTAGCATAGCCTTGTTAATCTGATCTGTGTGGTAAATTGGGAACGCTGACAGTGGGTATGGCTCTCCACCTAAGAGCAAATAATCTTCCTGGTCTAGTGCTAGCGAAAAGAAGATAGACTCCCTCGATCTCCGGTCGATACCGATAATAGGTCACTCCTCCAACTTTACGTTTTTGTTTTTATTGTATAGACAGAGAGTGAAACAAGAGTCTCAGGTCCACTTAAACTTATAGACTCAGTGAGGTCACGTGGTTTAAACCCCAGCCAATCAACAGCCCGAACAGGTGATTAGTTAACTATCTAATCGCTGATATTGACAGCCGTTCATTTGAACATTATTCGACATTGACGAACGGACCTGCAACGAGAAACAACCAAAGCATAATACCCAACACTAAGGGACACCAAGGAACAACCAAGGGATCATACCCAACACCAAGGGACACCAAGGAACAACTAAAGGATCATACCCAACACTGACGAACTCCAAGGAGCAACCAAAGGTTTCTTCACTAAGTATCGCGCTCTGCTTAACACAAGGGATCTCCGCCGGGGAGTGCTCTTGCTTGAAGCCTAAAGATGCCCACAACAATCGTAACAGTGTATAATAGAAAAACAAAGAATTACCCAAAAATAAGAATTTATTCTAGATGGTGAAGCCGACGTTAAAACGTTACGGTTTTTATCAAACCTTTATCAGGGCGATTAGGATGGGAAAAGCGTTTTCTGAACAGTGATAGATGTTTTTACCCAAAATAACCGGAGATGAGTAAGGGAATGGTATTCATATTTACTCCTGTGCCTTCCTCAGATTAAACTGCGGGTGTAAAAGAGAATGTATTTTTGTGTCTCTAAGTAACACTCTTCTTGGTTTGACCGAGGACTTACCAGCTGCACCCATCATTGAAAATATTTATTTGAATTTCGACAAACTTATAGTTGCATTTGTCCTTGAATGATAAAAGTTAACATACTCGTCGCCCTATAATCAGTACAGTCGTCTATAATCAGATTAAACTACGGGGTGTAAAAAAAAGAATGTATTTTTGTTGCTCTTTTCTTGGTTTAGCCGAGAACTTACCAGCTGCATCTACCATTGAAATAATAAATATTTATTTGAAGTTCGACAAACTTATTTTTGCATTTGTCCTTGAATGATAAAATTTAACATACTCGTCGCCCTATAATCAGTACTGTTGTCAATATCGGATTAAACTGCGGGTGTAAAAAAAGAATGTGTTTTTGTGGCTCTAGGTAACTCTCTTCTTGGTTTGGCGAGAATTCACCAGCTGTCCTTACCATTGATATAATAAATATTTATTTGAAGTTCGACAAACTTATTTTTGCATTTGTCCTTGAATGATAAAATTTAACATACTCGTCGCCCTATAATCAGTACTGTCGTCTATAATCAGCTTCCTGATAAATAAATCTAGTTTCATTTACATTTCTGTTGCATCCATAATATCTAAAGGTATTTGTAGAAATCTAAACCTAACCTTTTTTTTTCCTTACATTTCTCTTTTCTTTTCTCTTATTCACTTTCTCTATTTTTGTATTGTTTTCTTTTTCTTTTCTAACAAACAAGAACAAGAACAACTACGATATCTCTGTATGCAAATACAGTAAGACAAAAGTATTTTAGCTTTTGATATCATTGCAGACATTTTAATTCGCCTCAACACAAACCTTGGCTCTGTTAGTTCCATGCCATACCATTCAAGTCCCACCCCCACTTAACCCGACCACGCATCGATAAGGGGACTTTTCTCTTTGACTGTCTTTACTTCTTTGATCTGATGATATACGAGTTGTAGGTGGGCGCTTCGTTGACATGACCATATTTTAGAAACCTCAAGGTGAAGACGAATTACTTTGCCCGATCGTCTGTAGATTTCCTTCTTTTTTTATTGGTCCAATACTGTTCCCATTATGTTATAGAGAAATTTATGAATCTTATATATCATTCACAAGCCATGTTTGTTTTTAATTCTTTTCGCGCACCAGGGGCACCTGAAAAAAGGTATCGAATGAACTAAAATTAAATCCACAGAACATTTCCAAGTTCTAAAGAATAATAATAATAATAATAATAATAATAATAATCCAATATATTAAACGATATATATATATATATATATATATATATATATATATATATATATATATATAATATATATATATTTGGAGAATATGTGCTTAATTGAAGTCGTACCTAATTTTGAAAGTTAATTAATTAATAATTAATTAATTTGGCGGGCATACCTATTCAAATGTAAGGCTAAACAAATCGAGAAAAACCAATGTCTGTATGTACATTTCGGCCTCATTAAGCACATATTCTCCAAAAAATTGTCGGCTAAAAAGAGCCATATCAAAACACATCGCTTGTGTATTTACTTCTCATATATAATATATATATATATATATATATATATATATATAAACAAGGTTTGTTTAGAATGGCTTTTTGCCGATAATTTTTTGGAGAATAAGTGTTTAATTGGAGTCGTACCTAATTTTGAAAATTAATTAATTAATAATGAATTAGGCGGGAATACCTATTAAATGTATGGCTAAACAAATCGAGAAAAATCAATCTCTGTATGTACATTTCGGCCTATTAGGCCTCATCAGCAGAGCTATAGATCGGAAAGACCGCCCTGTGCGTGATTTGAAACCGGACTGCCAAGCTGACAGGCCGATCCCATAACCCCAACACCAAACGAACTTCTTAGATTTTATGATTTGTTTAGAGTAGGTTAACATTCCTCTTCTAGTGACTTTTATTACACGACGATATGGTAAGTTGTAAACAAGGTTTGTTTAGAATGGCTTTTTGCCGATAATTTTTTGGAGAATAAGTGTTTAATTGGAGTCGTACCTAATTTTGAAAATTAATTAATTAATAATGAATTAGGCGGGAATACCTATTAAATGTATGGCTAAACAAATCGAGAAAAATCAATCTCTGTATGTACATTTCGGCCTATTAGGCCTCATCAGCAGAGCTATAGATCGGAAGACCGCCCTGTGCGTGATTTGAAACCGGACTGCCAAGCTGACAGGCCGATCCCATAACCCCAACACCAAACGAACTTCTTAGATTTTTATGATTTGTTTAGAGTAGGTTAACATTCCTCTTCTAGTGACTTTTATTACACGACGATATGGTAAGTTGTAAACAAGGTTTTGTTTAGAATGGCTTTTTGCCGATAATTTTTGGAGAATAAGTGTTTAATTGGAGTCGTACCTAATTTTGAAAATTAATTAATTAATAATGAATTAGGCGGGAATACCTATTAAATGTATGGCTAAACAAATCGAGAAAAATCAATCTCTGTATGTACATTTCGGCCTATTAGAAACAAATCATAAAATCTAAGAAGTTCGTTTTGGTGTTGGGGTTATGGGATCGGCCTGTCAGCTTGGCAGTCCGGTTTCAAATCACGCACAGGGCGGTCTTCCGATCTATAGCTCTGCTGATGAGGCCTAATAGGCCGAAATGTACATACAGAGATTGATTTTTCTCGATTTGTTTAGCCATACATTTAATAGGTATTCCGCCTAATTCATTATTAATTAATTAATTTTCAAAATTAGGTACGACTCCAATTAAACACTTATATATATATATATATATATATATATTTATTACGGCTGTAACATATATACCAATGTTAAATCAACCCCTTCCCAGCAGGTGGGTGATGATGAAGTGGTTAAGACACCGGACTGATGAAAAACCAGTCGGATTTCTATCCCGGCCGTAGGTAGCATGCAAAGTCTAGCCACACGGAAGAGACGTGTTACGCTGTGATACGGTGTCTAGGATGACTATATATATATATATATATATATATATATATATATATATATATATACTCAATAAATGAAGGAAAAAACTTTAAACCTGTTTCATTACAATAATTTGTTTCAATGTAATTATTGTAATGAAACAAGTTTAAAGTTTTTTCCTTCATTTATTCGATATTTTTCTCTGTCCTTCCATTCACTGGTACTATGCAATTGAGCTCTCCTTACGGTCTACCCGCATCAGCTTGGTTAAACCACACATGGAAAGATCCTAACTACCGGAATATATATATATATGTGTGTGTGTGTGAATGTATAGTGTACTATATCTATAAATAAATAGTGCTAAATATCATTGATAGAATACGTATATCTATGTTAGCTAGCATGGACATGACGTCAACAGCACTTGATAACTGACAGTTTCTCGCCTAACTTTCTAACCTAAGTAATTTATTCCATTTTTATAATTGCTCTGCTGGCCAGCTATTTTGAGCAATTTTTGGTTTCTCTGAATTTTTGAACAATTGCTCATTCTCAACTGTTCAACTAAAAAAATAAATAAATAAATAAATAAATATATATTATATATATATAATATATATATATATATATATTATATATATATATTATATATATATATATATATTTATATAATGTGTGTGTCTGTGTTTTAATGGAAGTTTTCAATATCAGCAGAAGTTAGTATAAAAAACATCACTTCTGCAAATGTTGTTAGGTAGCACAATGCATGCTTGACATTGTGCAGTGACTTGAAGCCAGCATATGCCGTGATATTAAATTGAATTAGATATATTTAAAACTGAAAAATTCTATATTAGAAACGTACTGAAATTCACGTATATCCGAAATTATAATCATGTAAATACATAAAACTATTTTTCATTTTTTCCTAAATATTCATATAATAGAAAAATTCACCAAAGCTTTGTGGTAGATTCGCTTGGAACGATTTTGAAAAAAGAATGGAAATCAAAGGAAGATTCGAGACTATACAGACCGCAGCATTGTTGAAAGGAACTAGAATACTCAGAAGAATCCTGGAAACCAGAGTAAACTTGCCGGCACTCAGATGTCATCCTTTGTTGGGTGATTTTATGCCAAAGACATTTTATTTCATTCATTCTTGTTGAGTATACAAATTCTTTAAAACTACATTTTAAAACTACATTTTAATACCATTTTTTGAATATTTAACCCATAGATGAGACTCTAAAAGGTTACTAACAATGAGTCAGATCCAGGGAAAGACCACCTGTTAAAACTGGAGTGAGAAAGTCGAACTAGGAAATAATAATAATAACAATAATAATAATAATTCGACCAGACTCGTGTTGATTAAAAAAAAAAGAGAATGTGTCAACCGGTGGAATTGGCAGTTCCAGCAGATCACAGGGTGAAGCTGAATGAAAATGTAAGATGGATAGATACCTAGACCTTGTCAGAGAACTGAAAAGGCTGTGGAATATGAGAGGAAAGTGATACCAATTGTAGTTGGTGCACTTTGAAACGTTCCCAATAAACTTGGAAAAAAGACTGGAGAATCTGGAAATCAGAGGAGAATTGAGGACCATCTAGACTACTGCACTGCTGCAATCGGCTAGAATACTGAGAGAGTCCTGGAGACCTGAGGAGACTTGTTGTCACTCAGGCTCCAGTGAAATACCATCAGCTAACGCTGATGTGAAAACTCATAATCATACTCAGGAAAAATCTTGGGGAGTAAGGAATCTTGTTCATGTTGACTCCAGTGAAAAACTCATAAGGAGTGAAAAATAATAATAAATTAGATGCATAAAATTCTCTTGGACTTTGAGGTACCAACGGATCGCCCAAGCCCGACAAGAAGATCAAACCTAGTATTGATTTAAAAGGAATATAAAGAAACACTTTCATCCCGTGGATTTTACTGTTTCTGTGAAAACTTTTATGGATCATCTAGATGCTATAGAGATTTAATTCCAAATCTCTCAAAATAATGTTTCTTTTTGTTTGGTTTTCTTTTCTTTATTTTTTTCTTTATTTTCTTCTTCTTTTTTTTTTTTTTTTTTTTTTTTCAAAATCGACCCCGTCTCAAAGTAACTCGTGACATTTTACTGGGTTAAAATGATCCAGCCATATTAAAAAAAGTCGCTATCATCAAACACACAAGATAAAAAAAAATTTACGACCGAAGGTCCCAAATGCTCTGCTATTTACTCATGAACTGGGAATTAGGGACATACTTTCCCAAGGACTCCCTGAAACGCGTACTGCCCTGCTCGAGGTTTGAACTCTATTATCCCACATTTTGAAGCCTTCATTTTTTTGTACCCACTTGCATCTGAAAAGAGAATACATTAGTTGAACTTTATTGTGATGCTATATTCAATGCCGACGGACCAATTTTGCATTATAGATGTATTAGATTAGTAAATATAAATAGTAGAATAATATATTATATATCTTTATTTTAGGACTGAGATGGTTCGTTGGATTTTACGGCCTGTCATCCCTTGTCGGGTTATTTTATGCTGAAGACGTTTTGTTTGATTCATTCTTTATGGGTATTCAAATTCCTTTTTCATACTCAATTCTTTTTTAATACATTTCTTTCTAATTAACCTATAGATAGGTTCCTAACAGGTACCACCACGAACGAGTCGGAGTGAACCTGGCTGAGAAAGGGGGAACTCATCATTCCAAAAGCTCCAAAACTTGATGCAGTTTAACATCATACTCTGCAGACATTTTTATTTAATTTAGGTAAAAAGATTAAAGTTGACGGGTATGCCTAATGTCATCAGCCAGGACCAGCGAGGGGACGTCATCCCACTTTTCACTGCGCTAGTCCAAAGAGATCTGCTATTACTGCCTCTGTAAATCGGAGCGCCAGCACTTGTAACCATCGCAGCTCTTTCATTTTAACCACCTACAGAGATCCCTGTCGCTATCCCATACGCTGACAGATTATCGGCGAGGGCGGTATTCGAATCCCAGGAACTCTTGTATTCCCTAACCAGTGCAGGTCATGCTAACGGAACTCCGAAAGCTAGTAAAACGCAGCGCCCCTAATAGTAAAAACCGACATTAGTAGTACGTCCTCAAGTTATAAAGTAAAATTCACGCGCTCAAGAAAATATACAATGACCTTCTTCTAGAAAGTTAACAAGGTAAACGGATTGTCTTCCAACATATCACTCCCACCATAAGCGATTGATGGCGCTGTTTATGTCTCAACACCATTCTTGTCCACCGTGTCAATCCTCATATCACGCGTAACGCTACTCACGCTGCCATCGCGCTCCGTCGACGTATACACATCTATCACCTCCTTCTGGCAACGACTCTCCGGAGACGCTTCTACCCACAACCTGCGCAAGCCTGATGAAACCCCTAGCAGCTACTCAAGCAATAGCCACATAACCTTCCTTAAGAGCCGGCCGACTTTCAGTAAACGTCTTATCCAGAGAACGTTTCAAACCATAATCTGTCCGGCCTCTCACCAACAACTACTCAGCACACACCTCAAAACTAGCATGCCAGCAACTCGCGACCCTCATCCATGACTTAACCCACTTTCTCACCGTAAACTTACCGTGTGCCGCTCCACACACATCTGCAACAAATCTAGTTACTCTCGCCATACCCCTGGCGCCACCCGTAATCCCTACTCCACTCAAAATCACACAGACAACTCCTGTACCCGCCCTAAATGGTCTAAAATCTAAATCTACCCTGCACGGGACCACATCGAGCGTCGTAATCGTCCACTTACATCGCAACTCCAAGAACACATACTTCGCCTAGACCACACCGGAATACCCACGCCACTACCACTACTCCCGACTTTGCATCTTCAGTCACAACTACATCGCGCGAAAACTTCATCGACTACCCACTTTAACGCATCACATAAAACTATCCACTCCTGCTTTGACTGGACTGTATACTCATTCTCGCGACTAGCCCACTCATGTCCAGAAAGTACACCCCGTACACTCTCACTTTCGAACCACCGAGACATCTCTTGCTGTACAGACTAGACCTCACATCAAGCATCAGTCACACAATTAATGTCGCTAAATTCACTTGTATATCCGTCGGCCTCCGATCGGCACGCACCCTGTCAACCTGCATCCGGAGTACAACCGACACAATATCTCCACGCAGCCTACTCCGCCACGCACTAACAAGTATCCACATAAGCCTCCTAAAAACCACACCTCTTACTTACTCTACACTTAGCTTACGGCTTCACCACTACCCGTCCGCTCACACTACTCCTACCACAGGTACAGTCTATCAGGAACTCACTCGCCTTTGACCGCATAAGATCCAGTATTCTATCGTAAATCTGTCACAACGAACCACCTACACATATCATCGCCGTCGCAGCGTAAAAGTACATCATTCAACCATAACAAGTGTCTGGCCTTCCACACTCTCATCATCACAACATATGCCCGCACCGTATCTGATCACGCTATTATAGCACGTCTGTTGACCATACGCATGTACCACTAATCCCCTCTGTAAAGGCTGATAAATCATCACTTCTACGATCCTACAGCGACCACTCGCACACGTCTTACGCATCTCGATCTCTGAACCTAAACCCCAACGATCCACAGTAAAATCCCCTACATCTGTCGCTACAGTCCCGAGAAGTAGCTGCATAGCGAGCAGAAGTACCCAACTGCCCCACGCTGCTCACGCAGACTACGAGCCGCAGAAGAACACACTGGGTTCAGCCCGCACTTGTCCCACGTCGTGTACACACGTGCCTCGACGCATCCATGACACGCCATGAGAGTCAACGGCAGTGCCTATAGTGTTCTCACAGTATACCTACAATCCATACGACGACACACAACCATCTCACGCAGGCGTTACCGTCTCCGTGTAACGCCTCTCTCCATATCTATCCTCTGCCTACCTGCATTCTAACTTCAGCCCTACCCCTCCACGCGCATCTACCTCTACATGCTTCTGCCTCAAGCGAACCACTCGATATCCTCTACTGACATCTTACCACAGCCACCAGCGTCTCTGTATTTCCCCGCCTACACGACGAATATCGCTCGCTGCCCACGTCGTCACTTCACGTATATCTAAATATTCCTGATTACTGACATGACTCTGCAGCTTCCGACTACCGCATACACCACTCGACCACTATCCTGTGTAAGCCAGCGACAACTATCAATGAGGATGTCTATACAACATGCACAAATCGAGACTGCACTTGCCTAACAGGCCCGCGCAGATAGGTGAGTTTAACGCAGCGACTAACCGTACATACACTCAGGGATCACGAGCGCCTCTGCTCACGACCTACATCCCACCTCCTACCACATACAATATAATATCAGGCGCCGCGATTACGTCCATGCATATACGCCGATCAACAACCCATTATCACCAGTTCTCTGACTCCCCGGATACCCGCGTGGCGTCTCGCAACACTATCCGTATAGGCAGCACAGATTACAATACACGACACGGCACGGCATTACCACCTAATGTCACCTTGAGTTACTAGCCATCGCATAATTATATATAATCTAATCGTGTAGTAGGGACTAATCTACTAATGCGGAAAAAAGTGTGACATACTCAGCTGATATATGGTCGATCATAATCGGATTAGAATGGTTCGCAGAAATCGAGCGGAGAGATTACAGTCAGCGATCTCAATAACAAAATACAAAGTACTCCATCACTCAGTAAGCTAGATGCCAAATCCTTATCTACAATTATAGGTACGACAGGTACTCGAGAGTTCATCCGATAAGAGATTCCATCAGGGTACCTTCATGAATAATCGAGACTACCAGACTTAAATGCCAGTTCGACAAAACGTCTAGTTCCGACTGATTTTACATTCGGCATGATCTCCGCATTAATTTCAGTGGATCTTACACCCCTGCAAGATCCCTCATCGGCTGCGTAAACTATCACAGTAAGGTAATATCAAACATCTGCTGTACACATATTAGTATACACCAGGCCAAGACTATCAGCATATCTAGTAGTATAATAATATAGACATTATATCTATATATAAACACTATTCTGCTGTGTAGCATGAATTTACACTAAGCAGTGTTTCTTTGTAAGACTCGTGCACACAGCAAAGTATATGCAATGGCATCAGTTACGACACATACACAAATATTCACACTATACTCAGTACCTATATTATATAAAATATATATATAATGAAGTCCAGGACTGTGTTTTGTCATATAATTGCTGTTATCAATAACTGCACCCTGATCAACTCTGCTTACTCTGTGCTGCCCCATCTTCTGCCAACTACAACCACTCAACTAATCAAAACGGTGACAATATGGCAAGTATAGTTTAAATCGAAAACTTCATAATTTGTATCCGAAAGCGAAAAAAAAATATCAGAAAATGAAGAGATCAATCCTCTTGTCAGCTATCATACTCACAGGTGTGTTCTTCGAAAGTTTCTTACAAACACGTGCATAAAATAAATGGCACCTGCGTCCCGAAAAGAATATGCAGAAAAGTCTGCAGTGTGACATCGGTAATCACATTAGGCTTATCCACCGCAATGTCAAATATATATTTTGTTCGCGTTGGGTTTTTTTTGTTTATTGCGGGCTGGGAGTTCTTATTATATGACATGACACTGGGTGAGTGAGAGTCTGATCGAACCCAAAGAGACATGTACGCAGTTATAAAAAACAAAAATCTATATTACCTAACATTACCTGAGACGACAACATTAAATACATTTAGTTACATAATAATAATATGCATTACTATATCTAATAAGCATTATTTAAGTAATAGCAGTTAAAATTCGAATATCATTAGGCAGCATTGAAATAAAGTCCTGGAGTATTAAATACATTACGTAGTAAAACATACATATATATTAACTGTAAAAAACTAATATATTAGCTAACACATCCATACCATTAGCCAATAGGATAAGAGTATTCAAACATTAGTAGTAAACACGTTTTAATTAAACAAAAATCATTCAAATACATTAGCTAGGTTAAAAAAAATAAACGAAAACTATATACAACTTAGAAGTAAAACATTATTACTTATTTAGCAGTAACAAACTTAGTTGGATATAGCAAAACATTAATATATTAACAGTAATATGAAACCTTCCATTTAGATATCATGAGCAAGTCAAAACATTCATTTAGAAACGAGTATTTAGTTAATATGATAACAGTTCATAAAACATAATTCTAATACTCTTATTTAGTCAGATAAAACAGCAATTATATACAGTCAGAAATAACAACATTATTGTATTGTTACAAGTCTTTAGCTAGGGTATCATTCCATTTTAGGCCTATCCAGCACGGAAATCTTGCCGTGGTAAAAGAATCCTTTGTGTAGTTCCTTGGTGCTCACTCTAGTATTGCAAGTGTCTTCCAGCACATGAATTTACAAATCGGACGTCTACTCAAGTAATTCAGTTTATCAAAGAATCAACCCGCCACGATATTTCGGTGGCCTGTTGATGAGGTGCACTTAGGACGTAATATTAACCACGTATGACCCGCGTTAAGCTAATATTCTAACTGGTGCATTGTAGCTGCACCACTTACTTATTTAACAAAAATAATCCAAACAATAATTAGCCGCGCTCACAAAACTAATATAACAGTACGATCATTCAATACATGTAAACTAAAATCAGTTAATACACATAGAAGAGTAACAAACATTAAAATCATATGAATACATAAGACATTAAAAGGTATATTTTCCTATAAAGTCTAACCATAGGAAACCCTGTTCATAAAGTTATTTATTTACTTCCCACTTAACACCTAACCACCTAAAACTCCTAAACCCTACACCCGTCTTCTTTTTCCTAGCAGATCAACCTTAAATCAGAACTAAATAATTTTATATATGTCAGACGTGTCTTTCCCCTTGATCATGTTAGACTTATCATCGAAAATTACCCCCATAAAAACGTAAACAACAAACATAGATACAAGAATAGATACAGTCACTAATAGATAGAAAAAAATAAGCCTCCAAAATGGGAGATAACTCGATTGACAAAACGGAAACGATTATATAATTTCTTAAAGGTCGTGGAGTGGCTTACTGTCTGTTTGAGGAGGACAGTATGGAAGTCTATACTCTTTTCGCTAGCACTGACACGAGGTGATTGTTTTAAGTTGGGGTGAGACGCCTGAACTATCGTCTACTGGTAGATGCAGTACTGTACAATCATATACCTAAAAACTTTTCTCTTCATGCACCGAGTTGGCGGACACTGGTATCGAACCCGGAACTTTGTGAATTCATTGGCGAATGCTCCACCAACTGAGCTTAAACCAACAAAAGGCGAGTAAGAAAATTAGTTACGGCGGCTAGGAACAAGAAAAAGTGGTTCTCATAGAATTTTTCATTTTTCTTACGTTAAAGAAAAATTTTATTCCATAGAAAAAATACTACTGTAGTCATCGAAACTTGCTATTCATTAGAAATTGATCGGTGAGATTAGCTTGCTAGCTATTTGTTTTAGGTGATATAAACCTATTGACATAAATGGAATGCGCCCGACGGCTACTATAAGTACCAGGAACAATTGTGACTTGACGCGAAGCAAATGAGAGTCAGCTCGTAACTGTATTCGTTCGACGCAATCGCCACTTTCTTTGCTGTAAATTTCTACTCCTTTTGTTCAATACATTGGCTATACATTGTTACCAGTCGTTTGTTTATTCTTTTACCCTTACAAAACCCACACAACACTATTACACCATAATAGAACGCCATGCTGTATAAATAATTATTATATACGATTTTTGTTTTAGTCTTACACTAAATTACGAACTTGGGAACTCTTCCTCGATATTTGATTGGATATTCTTAATGGGTTTGAATCAAATTTAGGTATTGTTATAGTATTAAAATTTCCTATCTAATACCAACAATGTATACTCAATTATATTGTTTAAATAATTATTTCTATCTAATAATATAATTTTTGAACACAGTTACATTGTTTTAAATATTCAAATCTAATAATAAAGTTATAACACAACTATAATTTCAAGTAATTATTCCTATTTAATAATCATTTGTTTGTACATGGTTATAATGTTTGAGGTATTTCCATCTAATACTGATAATTTTCAAACGGATGTATTTGATCTGGAAATGGAACCCTAAAAGGTACTATTCCGAATCTGTGAGTAAAGGCGACTCAACACTCCCCCCGGTCTCACCATCAGATGTAATTTAGTGTCCTATCCAGGAGACACTTTTTTTGTGTGTAATAGGGTCTTAACCCTCTCGGGGTATAGTCTGCATATTCTAAGCCTTGCCAGTTGGAGTGTAATACTTATACCTACCCACATTCCCCTAACTACCACCTGAGTAGAATTAACAGAATAAAGGATATTGCACTCTTTTAGAACTTCTACATGGGGTACTCGGTCTATAATATAGATAAACTTTCTTCAAAACATCTTTTTTTACAGGACGTGTTAATTTAAATGTTATGGTTGATTTCATTTGAAAGTTTTTTGTTGTTTTTTTTGTTTGTTTCTTTTTTGTTTTTATTTTATTTTTTATTGTTTTTTCTTTCATTCAGAGAAAGTCATATACAATTGTATAAAAATCATCCCTGTCAAAATACGTTTTGTTTATGTATTATCTTTGATGTTATTCACCTCACGTGGTGTAATGGTTAGCATGCTAGATTAGCAGGCGATTGTTACTGAGTTCGAGTCACACTGGGCACCCCATTATTCTAGCCTTGTGCCACGGCAAAACTATATTTGATAAATAACTGCTGTCTTTGATGTCGTCCAGTTTTTTCTTAAATTTCTAGCCTCACCAGCCACAGCAGAGTTTGCTCTTGCACAGTTTTGTTATTTGTACCCACAGGGATTATTTGGGTTCACTTTTGAGGGTTGGGAATCAGTCTCACTGCAACGAATCCCCCAGATGTCTTCAACAAATTATGCAACAAAACTAAACATTTGTTGAACTTTTGTTATTCCTTTTTCGTCAATCCTTGTTTGTCTTATTTCCCTTTCTTTCTTTCACTCATTTATACATTTTGTTTTGTTTTCATTTTTATTAGGGAGTAGCAAAAAAATCGGATACTACGAGTTTTAAAAGCGAATTAAGAATAATTAAATCTATTATTTCAGGTTAAACTTTGTCTAAATCGATAAGTAGTAGCATAATAACCAACATCAAAAGAAAAATATAATTACATATGCAGTTTATTTTAAAAAGATTTAAATCTATTTGTTTTGGTCGATTTCGACGATATCCACCATTCAGCCTCTTTTTCGATGGTTTAAGTGCTTGTTTACAATTTTTACATTCGCGATTGCAAAAAAATTTACCAAAAATCAGATAATTATCTGATTTTAATGAAATTTTCAGTATTGATTTAACAATTAATGAATGTTATAATGCATCGGTTATTTTATTTCAAAAATTTGATTTAGTACTTTTGCTATGAAAAATTAATATATAAAATTCATTTAAAATATGAAAATCCTGATGTTAAGTTTAAAATGTTATATTTTTTTATTCTAAAAATAAATATCTACTTAATGCAAAACTTATTTTAGGCGCCAAAATAATAAGTTTTGAAGAAAGACTCGATTGAAAATGTACCCCCTCCCCCTTTTAAGCAGAAAAAAACATCGATGTATAATTTTTTCTTTTATAAAATAATAGCCAATTGAATAATTATCGAAATGAGTAAAAAAGAAATCTCCAAAAAATTATTTATTTATTATTTTTTTACATTTTATTTTTCGATTTTCGGTACTTATTTTCTCATAGAAGCCCAACCGTAAATCTTTTTTTTTTTTGTTTCTATTCATAACTTCGGTCTATTATCTCATTATTTATACTGTAATTAGTATCGAAAATGATCAACTTGCAAAACATTTTACGCCCCCAATATAATGGGGGTCAAAATTAAGTGACCTGAAAAAAAAATGAGAAAGTTTTGAAATAAAATAAATAATGCATTATAAAGATCATTCATTGATACATAAACACTGAAAATTTCATTAAAATCCGATAATTTCCTGATTTTTGGTAAATTATTTTCTGTAGGGGGGCTAAAGTCATTTTGTCAAAAACGCATTTTAGGCTCCGTTTGCCAGTCCCTAATTTTTATTCTATTTGTCTTTCTTTACACCTTGATTTTCTTAGGTTTGTTACTCACCCCAAAAAGTCAGATAAACATATTGTTTTTAGCACCCACTCTGCATGTAAGAGTGAATAAAAAGAAAAATTCAGACACCAACTAAAGTCCAGATTTAAAAGACAAAATAATAATCTTCCTGTATAAACATAGTTGATTCTTTTGAATGAATTCAGCAATAACTAATTACTTCTAATTTTGTTGTCAATGAATTTCATATTTGTTTTCCATAATATTGGGTTATTCCATGATATTTTCCTCTGGAATTTTGGAAAAAAATATATCATTCCTCTAAGTGAATTTATCTATTTTCTTTAAGAAATATTTTATCAAACTAGAATATTCAGTTATGTAAAACGCAAAACCTCTATTATATTAATCATGGATTTTGGATGTATTTCTATCTGTAACAAAAACTACGTCGTACCTTACGTAACAATATTTTCTATTCATAATATTCTATTAATGAGTATTTAATTTATTGTCAAAATCCTTAATGCATAGAATAAAAACACGCTTATTATATATACCCTCAAAATTGGAGTAAACAATATTTTTTTTACTCATGCCCCCTCCATTTTTTAGTAACAAGAAGTTTATTAAAAAGTTTACAATTAAATAAATACCTACAATTTTGTTTAAAGTTCATATGCAAAATATTCAAAATAATAATTTGATTACTAATTAATAGATGCACGCAACGTATTATTTGAGAAGTACAGGACTAAGTTTCTATTTCAAATTGTATTTGTTTTTTTGTTTTTTACTCCGTTAATAAATTTGATGATTTTGCTTACTTATGATGAAAACCCTATGACACTGAATTTTTAACACCCCTTCGTTCAAGTAATATCTTTCAAAAATTATTTTACACCGCCGGGAGGGTGTTTTATTGTTGCTAGTTTTTTTCGTAAATGTTGTGCGTTTTATTTGTTATTTGTATTTGTTTACTTACGGCTAAATAAAAAATAAAACTTGCCCCCTCTAAGTGCGATTATTCCATTTTTTGCCAAGGGTAGAAGTATATTTTGAAAATTATGAACACAATTAATGGGGGCACCTGTTGCCCGTAGGTGGTGACCCGTGATGATTAAGGACGGAATCCTGGTGGCTGAGCAGTCCATGATATGCAACACTCTACTTTCGCCCTTACTTAGGCTAGACTGTCGATAGGAGAAGGCCCCTCCGAACAATCGACTGGTAACATCAAGCCCTATGATTGTCCCAACCCTATTTATGTCAAACCCCCAGCCCTTTTTATTATATATATGCTAAAGGGCGTAGGCTGAGGGTCTTAGTGTCATGGGAATGACGTTATACTACATTTAGTGGTAAAGTTCCAATTCTGAAACACTGGGGAATGTGGAGTACCTATTTATCGCCATTACTCCCAGGTCCACCCTGACCCGCAATGATTATACCTGTTAGGCTTCCATCTATGGGATAGATAGATATAAAAATGAGTATAAAAATTGAGTTTGAAAAAATAATTGAATACAAAAAAAAAAGAATGAATAAAACAAGATACCTATTAGGGTTCCATCTATGGGTTGAAAAGAAAAATGGAATTTTAAAAGATTGTGTTTAAAAAAATTAAGTTTGACTTTTTTTAGAATTGAAAATTCATCAATACTAAATAAAAGAAAACGACTGTAGAATGAAATAACCCAACAATGGTTGGCATGCCTAAAAATTCAGCCAACCAGCCAACTAAAGATGATTAAATAACACTTGGGCATATAATCACAAACCTCTCCGTTAGACTAACTTATTATTTTGTTATTTTTATGCGTCTTTTAAAATGTTTTTGTGTAGGCCCAATTGATAATTTTGTCTCAAGAATCTGCTGCACTACGTATTTGCAATAAGTAGTTTGTGTAGTCCAGGTATTTATGTATCTGTTAGGTGTTCACAGGTGTGGATGACGCTTTATCTGAAATGTCGGTATTTTTTCAGACAGTTTGGCACTTCTGCCTTGTTGTCCGTTGTTTCGTTACTTAAAATTGCAAAGTTTTATCTCTCGTTTTTGCTTTTTCTTAGAGGGGGCAGGTTTGAGGTGTATCTGTATTGAGGAGGAAATTTGTCATGACAATTATATTTCTTCTAAGGAAACACGCCGTCTAGCATTTAAGCGAGGTGAACGTACTTTTAGTCAGTTGAAAATCAACGTATAACCACACACACACACACACACACACACACACACATATATATATATATATATATATATATATATTATATATATTGAGGTAAGGTAAAAAAAATGAACAAAAGATAATAACTCAAACAAGTATTTTTTGTTCACTTTCCTTTTACCTTACCTCAAACTGTCGGATTTTATTCCAACTCTCCTATCTTCATATATATAATAATATATATATATATATATATATATATGAAAGTAAACAAACATACAATGTGTTTGATATGGCCTTAAGTCATAGCTAATTTTGAAAATTAATTAGTTGATAATTAATGAATTAGGCGGACATATATATTCAAATGTAAGGCTAAACAAATCGGGAAAAAGTCAATCGCCTTTTTCTCGATTTTTTTAGCCTTGCATTTGAACATATATGCCCACCTAATTCATTAATTATCAACTAATTAATTTTCAAAATTAGCTATGACTTCAATTAAGCACATATTCTCCCAAATATATCTAGCTTTCAAAAAAAGAAAGAACTTAAAAATGCTTATATATATGTTTGTACCTATGTTTGTTGAGTTTTTCTTTCTTATTGAAAGAGTAAATATTGCTCTGTATATAATTAATTTATTAATTATCTTTCATTGAGCACTCTTAGGAATCCGAAAAAATCCTTTTACAAATCTATTGGTGTGCATCAGCATGGGCATGCTTTGTGGATATACAGAGGATATAGATGATCCCAAATAGGATCGCCCCAAACTTACCTGTTGATTCGATACTTCTATCTCTCTCTCTCTCTCTCTCTCTCTCTCTCTATATATATATATATATATATATATATATATATATATAATGTGTGTGTGTGTGTGCGCCTGTGTCTGAGTCTCTCTCTCTCTCTCTCTCTGATAATCACTCCCAGAATAGCTTCGAATAATATAAAAATAGAAACATTTTTCATGTTTTGAAAATCCTTGAGAGAAATCTTAAATTAGTATTGAGGAGCGGCTTAGATTAAGTATGCAAATAAAATGAATTGAATCTACAAGGAGAAAAATATATTTCGATACAAAAGAAAGATACATACTTCACAAAAGCAAATATCAAATTCAAGTATTATATAGGGTGGGAAGAGTGGCAGGAGTCTGTAGTTGGGGAGGTGTCCGTCGTGTAATGGTTGTCGTCGAAGAAAATGGACACGAGTTCAAATCCTGGATGAGGCTGGTTGCATTTTATATGGCACTTATATCCTGGAGAAAGGTATGAATCCAACTGTTCTCCATCCAACATTGGTACGGCAATTGGCCTAGATGATGGAACACTTTGAATTCAAACCTGGTAAAGCCCACTTAAAAAATTGACCTTGTGTCACATACTGTTTGTTCGGACGAGTTGGTAAATACATATAGGATCGGTTGGGTCAACTGAATTACACAAAACTAAAGATAACACTGTCATCTCACTTTATCATATACATTTTCCCAAAGTACTTGAAATATTATAGAATAACTGTATCAAAGAAATCCTCAAGACCTTCAATTACGATCTCCATACGACTCTGGAATCTCCTGCAAGTCTTTTCGATGTTCTCTTGTTTAAATTGATAAATGCTGCTGTGGTCCGTTCCTTCTTATTTGATTTTTCTTGGTCTCTCGATTAAACCGTGCCCACACATGATAATCAAGGTGTTTGCTATCTGGGGAGTTATGTTGCCATCTTCTCACCGCGCGGTTATAGCACGCTTTTGGGCTAACAAGGACGTCTTGTAAAATAATCGAATCTTGCTAGATTATTACAAATCAAGAAATTAGCACTGACAAACCAGCCCAGCAGAAAGAAGAAATCAACCAAGAAGGAAGATTGCCGCAAATGAAACAGACCCACCTAAGACGCAGATGAGAACAACACCCACTCTTCTCTCCTCTCGCCATTTATAGACCCAAGTCAAACAAGTATATAAAAGGTGCTTCGCTGCAACATCGAACACCGTAGTAAAGGGTCGGATAAATTTTCTCACAGCCAACATTGGATTCTTCAGCTAGTATTGCATAGTGCAGTCCTGTTGTCAGATGTAGGCCCTCCTACCGCCATTTTCCCATTCTATCGGCATTGAAGTCTCAGACAAATAAATAGTTTTTGTGCCCCTGAAGTTACAGTGACTCCTGTGACTGAAGTCCAATGTTCGAAAAACATTCTCGACCACATATGTCGCATATGAAGGCTGTTCCTGAAGATGTTGATGTGCCGGTGCTTTGTTGCCGCTGTTTCCTTCTGGACCTCTTGGCTTCATGGTGTTGCGTCAGAATGACTTTAGACATGAACAGTACGCTACGGTGAGCCTGATGCCACCGAGGGCAGTCCTCAGCCAAATTTCTCCAGCCTGAAGAGGTAATGCCAAAGCACCTGAGGTCATTCTTACAGGCATTCTTAAAACCACAGGTGCGTTTTAAGGATGTCTGCAAGAATATCCAGTGCTGTGCTGCACATCGGACATCGTAGTAAAGGTTTCACAAAAAAATTATCAGAGCCAACATTGGATTCTCCGGCTAGTGTGGCATAGTGCAGTCCTGTTGTCAGACGTAGGCCCTCCCGCAGTTATCCTCTCGATTCAGGGAAGCACTCTCTCCTCGAGCCACTTGATGTAGTCTTCCGTATAGTCTTCCGTGTTAAGTGTGTGGCGATGAGGGAAGGTGAATTGAGGCATAAGGTTCCATCACCAGTTACACCGTGATGAGGACTCGATTTTTGTCTTCCGTCACTATGTTGGGTTGTTTTGTGTTATAATGTGTGCTGAAAGCCACCACATAAACTTATAGACTCTGCGTGGGCGGGTAGACTAAAGCCAGCCAATCAACAGCTCGAATACGTGGTTAGTTAACTATTTAATCGCCGATTTGAAAGCCGTTCATTTGCACGTATTCGCTACTGACGAACGGATCTGCAACTAAGGACTCTGCTCAAGGAAAGGATTCTATACAACACTAAGGAACATCGAGGGTCAACATAAAGGATTCTTAACTAAGGACCAGCCTCTGCTCAACACAGGGGATCTCAAATGTAAAGTGTTCTCACTTGTAGCTTAAAAATGGCCATAAAAATCGTAACACAGTTTTGAACATCTTCTGGGGAAAGAGCAAGTCACTCTCTTGTTCTATGATCATCAAATCTTGGTAGATTTTTCTCGTCTGAAAAAAAAAGCATGTTCGATTGGCGGGGATGCTTAAGTTTGTTGAAAATCGTTGCAGCGCCGTCTTTCCTCTCGACCCTTTCTCATATCATATGAAAAATATCGAATGTCATTTTGCAATACTTACCTGATAAGAAATTCAGACATTCATATCCTTGGCTGTAAACCTAAATGACCTGTTGGGATCGTTGTCAATCATGTCCAGGTGCTTAGCAACAAAGGCGGTTTTCTCTTACAAGAATGGTCAGAGTCAGTCTTCTGCGGTGCCGTGCCTTCGTAATAAACATTTGACTCATCCAATTCTTTTTAATCCTCTGCAAACACTCTGTTATATTTGTATTTGGGGCTTCCGGCGTAAATGCAAATTAGTACATACCGTTTCCATATTTCTGGTAGGAGTGAATTGCGCCATGGGAATATTTTCCTATCAGTGTCCAACCGAATCTAGTTTACTGCACAGTCGACAAAACCTGGTACAAACAAAACGCATTCATGAAATTAATAATTTAAAATAGCGACAATTTACCCATCACTCTCTGTCTGTCTGTCTCTCTGTCTGTCTCTCTGTCTGTCTGTCTCTCTCTCTGTGTGTCTGTGTGTCTGTCTGTCTGTCTCTCTCTCTCTCTCTCTCTCTCTCTATATATATATATATATATATATATATATATAAACGAAAGCCAGCCCTGACGAAGGTTTGTTAATCAAAACCAAACATTGAAGCGTCGGCTCATTAAACATCACACGTCAATGGAACTTGTGTTTTAATCTTCTATAAATCAGACACACACACACACACACACACACACACACACACACATATATATAATATATATATATATATATATATATATATATATATATATATTAAACAGAAAATATGCATGCAACAGTATGCTCGGTATCTTTTTTAATAATTTAGAGGGTAGTTTGCATCAATTTACTTTTTTACCCCCCTCTCTCTCTCTTATCTATCTCTTCTCTCTCTCTATATATATTAATTATATACACACACACACACACACATACATACATACATACATTATATATATACTTATATTTATATATATTCATACATTATATATATACATTAAATATACATATACATTTTATTTATATATATACATTTTATTTATATATATACATACATTATATATATATATATATATATATATATATATATATTGATGTGCTTTTTCAATCATTTATTTCCTTTCTATGTTTCCTTTCATGAGCTACAATTATCTTTTGACACTTCCATCCTTGTATTTTTGTTTTGTTCCTCTCAATAACAAAAACAAAAGAAGACCAACAAAAGAAATCTGGGAAAAAATTCTCTAACGTTAATGCTCGGCTTTGTAACTCCAAACAGATTGCCATATGAAAACATAATGACCACAACATTTGGCAGATGATAAAACTTACGGAAGTGACAGTGAATCCTGTCTGTGTGGTATATTGTTATTGTTCGATAGAGAATTATGATATATTCGGCCAGTTTTCTTTCCTTTCTTTACAATCCACAATAAAAGTCCAGATAAAAGGTGTGTTTGAAATTTGATACTATATCATGGTTATCAATTTCTTTCATCCTGTCGGATATACACTATGTATCTATATTAAAAGTTTCCGGTTTTCTGCATGAGTAGAAATGATTCTTTTTTAGCAGTTGAATAAAGGGATCAAAGGAAGATATGATATTTTATGAATAACTATTTTTTTTTATTTGCATCTTTCGCGTTATATACGAGGATGAGTCAAAACTAATGCCATTTTTTTAGGACAGGTATAGTTACCAAACACGGACATGTATCATACATGAAATGAAGCCGGTCCTCTGTGGAACCACATCCTTACTTCTCCAATAGTCACCGTTTCTCTCAATAGCAAATGAGTCAAAATACGAGGATGTGTCAAAAGTAAATGCCATTTTGTTTAGGACAGGTATAATTACCAACACATGAACATGTATCATTCATCAAAATGACGATGGTCCTCTGTGGATCACATCCCTAATTTTCCACATAGGTGAGTCAAAAAGTAATGCATTTTGATTTAGGACAGGTATAATTACCAACACAGGAATATGTATCATTCATCAAAATGAAGATGTCCTATGTGGATCACGTTATTTCTACAACTCAATGTCCTTTCATATGTTGAAGAATAAGACATTCCCGAAAATAAAACTAGTTTTATATTTCGGAGTGAAAATTGATATAACCCTGTATTATTTTGTGGGAAACACGGTATAGGCGTAACACAGTATCATTCGCCTTATTCACCATATATTGATTGATTAATTTTAGCAATTTTCAAATAGCTGAATCCGGAAATTTCACGAAATACATAAAGAAATATTGCACTCATATAACTATAAATGATGAGATCAATCAGAGTAGATCGAGGGTGAGTCAAAAGTAATGCCATTTTTGTTTAGGAAAGATATCATTACCAACACAGAACATATTCCATACATCAAATAAAGCTGGTCCTCTGTGGATCAAATCCCTACTTCTCCAATAGTTTCTCACAAATGCAAGGTTCGACCTTCGAATGAGAAGCAATGTATCGGTCTGCTCAAGTAAAAAATTCTGTTGACTGTTCTTTGAGGCCATTCATCAAATAGACTTTATCCTTCCTTGTCACTGGAATAGATGTTTGGCCGGCTCACACCCTCTGTTGGGTCCGAACTGATGATAATCTAAGTCAGAACATTATTCCACTGATTAGGGAAGGGAATCTGTAGTAAAGAATATAAAAAATATAACAATCTATTTTTTTGGTGGAAAAATATTTTACACAACAAAACATTTCCCTCGTTAATTGGGAAAGTATTTCTCTAATCTGTAAGTAGTCAATCGGGCGGCCTAATGTCGGTATCAGCCCAGACAGCGAGGGGAAGTTTATCCCTCTT